>JAWDJE010000002.1:141762500-142210000 GCA_035047345.1 Bradypodion ventrale
ATTTGCTTGCTTGCTTACACTCTGAAGAAATCAAAACTAAGAATAGCCAGGACCTTTGAAGTCTTTTTTTGATTTTTAAAGATCATTATTAGGTATTGTATTAAATTATGTTCTATTCTTGGTTTGGCAATTTTGAACAGATGAAAATAGATGCAACCTTTACAAGGGAGCGTGTTTTGGAAGGCCAAACACTACTCATCTCTTTACTCTTCATAGCCACATACATCAAACTGCAGCTTATATTCTAGATTGCTTTTGGAACAGTTTTCTTTGTATTTTATTATCCTCTGAAAGGTAACCAAAAGCCATTAACCCCACTTGCCTAATCCTAATGAGTTGGAGTCAGCCCAGTTCCTAGAAGAGAGGTGTCTAAATTACATGACACATCCACACAATTAGTAGTAATCGACACTATACCTGGCATTTACATTAGAAAGCCAAAAGATTGAATGACACAGAAATTGAACTCCTGTAACTGAGATATCTACTTCTTTCAGTTTCTGCAGCAATGTGAAGTGGAAGAAACTGGCCTCTCAGAAGGACCAAAATACTCTTTGATTTCTTAGTTTTGAAATGGTTATGCAAGTGTGGGTTCCACGCACATAATTGGCATACTGTCCCTGACAGAACCACAGTTTTGGGAGAACGCTCCTTTGAGCTTTTGGTTCTGAAGGGACAGAAATTGGGGAGCGGATTAATAGCTATAGTTTAATTCACCGATCGCTGACCTAACAGGCAGTTCGGGCAATAGAAGGCCAAAGATCGCCAGGTGATGAACTCAATAGGCACGTAATGAGTAATCTCGCATCCGCAGAAGCTCTAAGCCCAAGAGTCAACCTAGGCACATGTTTGCTCCCGATAACAGTAGACAATGCATGTCCCCGGTAGTAAATTAGATAGATAAGAAACTTCCCCCGGTGAAGTCATCCGTAATGGGTAATTTGTGTAATCTCAATGTGCAGACTCAGAGTTTTCCTGTCATGGCTACGCGCAACGTATGCACGAAGTCGAGCTAGGCAGAGTATAAAGTTAAGTGCCTTCTGATCAATAAACGCTGGTCTTCGCTCCATCCTGCCTCGTGTGTCTTTGCTTGACCAGTCTCCTCCGGGACCCTCCGGCCCACATCGGGCCCTGATCCAACAGGAAGTAATCTAAGTGTACACCTTCAGTCTTTCTTTATGCTAATTCACATGCTTTTTAAAAATAAGTTCGAGAATTTTTATTTTGCTTCTTCTTTTGTGTCCAGATCAAACTTTGGACTGCCAAAATGAAACCACTTTCTTGGCTTTGTCGGTAGCGAAACCTAAGTCCTAAATGGTACATGTTTCTGGCAGTAATTGGCAGACCAGTAAATGAGCTCAGTTCTGTATCTCTCCACACTCATACAGCATTGTCCAACAGCAGTCCCCAATTGAGCATGTTGGTCTTGCATTTAGGCACTCCAAACCTCAGCCTATTCAGGGTCCTCTAAGTGATGTAGGGGGGGTTGAGTGCCTCAGCTATATCCTCCTTTAATGTTATTCCTTTATTTTGCTAAAAAGCCAAGAACATTTGTTTGTGTGTGACTAAAAGAGGTGGACACAAAGGGATGGACTAGTGAGGCTGAGAATTGGACTGCACTGCCTTTAGCAATATGTCAGGTGGGGAGCCACATTTTTGAAAACTCTCTTATGCAAAGAATGAACAAACCCCTGAAAGTGGAAAACTAGCACATCAAGCACCTGATTACACTAGAACATCAGGGATCTGAACAGAAACTTGCAAATCCAAGCCCAAAGGGATTGGGAAGCAAGTAAGTTTGTGGATTCATTAACATTCTTCATTAAATACAATAATAATCATGTGCCACCATAACAATTCAGACTTGTGGTGACTTCTTCCAGAGTTGCTCAGAAACAGTTTACCTTTCATTTCATCTAGGAATGTGCAGGTTGCCCATGGCTACACAGACTGTAGTCAAGATAATGGCAACTGGCCCTATCACTCCCTGGCAAATAGAAGGGGAAGAAATGGAAGCAGTGACAGACTTTACCTTCATGGGTTCCAAGATCCATACCTGTCAACCCGCGGCTCCGGAAAAAACGGGACCTGCGCAGAGCGGTTCCGTGCAGCTCGCCTTCCACACATGCGTGGAAGGCTTCCACGCATGCGTGGAAGGGTATGCCGCTTGCGCAGCCCCCTACGCAAGCGGTGTAGGCTTCCACACATGCGTGGAAGGGTTCTACATGAGTGTAAAACCCTTCTACGCATGCGTAGAAGGCGACTTGCGCAGAAGGGCTGCGCAGTACTTCCTTTCTCCCGCTGCCAAATTACGGGGTTTTGGCAGCGCGGGTCGGGAAATGACATCAATTGGCGCAGGATTACAGGGTAATCCCAGCCAAATCGGGAAGGTTGACAGGTATGCCAAGATCACTGCAGATGGTGACTGCAGCCATGAAATAAAAAGATGACTAATTCTTGGGAGGCAAGCTGTGAGAAACCTAGAGAACATAATAAAAAGTAGAGAAATCACCCTGCCAACAAAAGTTTGCATAGTCAAATGAATGGTATTCCCAGTAGTAATGTATGGTTGTGAGAGCTGGACCATAAGGAAGACTGAGCGCAAAAGAATAGACGCCTTTGAAATGTGATGCTGGAGGAGAATTTTGAGAGTATCCTGGACAGCAAAGAGATCAAATAAATCGATACTGAAGGAAATTAACCCTGACTGCTCCTTGGAAGAACAAATATTGAAGATTAAGCCAAAGTACTTTGGACATCAAATGAGAAGAGAGGACTCACTCGAGAAGGCTTTGAGGCTGGGAAAGAGGGTAAAAGGAAAAGGGGACAGAAGAGGATGAGATGGCTAGATGGCATTGTTGACGCAATGGGCGTGGAGCTGAGCAGGCTGTGGAGGATAGGCATGCCTGACATGCAGTGGTCCATGAGGTAACAAAGGGTCAGACTCGACTGTGCGACTGAACAACAACAACAACAACACAGACTGGTTCTCTTCTCTGGAGGCATAGTGGGGAATCAAATTCCCAACCACTGAGTTATCCAGCCAGCTAATTAAAAACAAACAAAAGCAGCAACAAAGAAGCTAGGCAAGGATGAAAAAAAAACTGCTAGGCAAAATGAAAAAGAAAAACCTTAGTCTGCAGTTTATCATTAAAAGAGAACAAATGAGGGGACAAGTTGCCCAGCAGATTATGCCCTCCTCTGTGCAAAAAACAAAAAAAAAATCTAACAAGCATTCACACTGAAAATAAATACTGGCAGTTCATTATTTTGATCTCTTCTAGCACTAATTAGAATACACAATGGGGCCCTTGTGAAGAGTACAAAAGAACAGCAAAACCTGACAGAGCTCTCAGTAGTAATGGAAGTGTTAAGAGGCAAAAGAAAGCTAACACCAGTGGGAGAAGTAGCATACAATGATAAGCAAAAGGGAGAACAATAGTATAGTGGGAGAGGGGGAAAATAAGTAGGCAAGGTATTGGGCTGGAAGATCAAGAAGTGGGAAGCCTTGTGAGGCAACACAATTAGTGGAACTAAGGAAGCATAAGAAACAGCACAAACCAGAGGAGACACAGGATACTAAGGGATGGGGGGAACTGGGATGAAACTGGATCTAGGGGGAAATGGAGCAAGTAGAAGCAGGATCTGGAATTGTGAGGGCGTACCTGAGAGGGCCAAAGGAACAGACAAAGGAACATGCAAAGGCAGGAAATAATCTTTTGCACAGGGGCTTGGGAACGTTTTGGGAGCTCACTGTTCACATTCGATGCTGATGCAATCGGCATTTCAACTCATAAGCCCCACTTTCTGTCTTTCCTTCTTGCAGTCCTGCCTCTGACAAATACTTTATGGTTTCTTGTAAACCTCCTTTGTTTTGAAATACACACACTCACAGTAACTCATTTCATCTTTTTTGCTTCTATTCCTTTCAATAGATAAATTGATTGATCGATAGATAGATCTTCAAATTTTGAATATAGAAATCAATTTCAGTGTTTCCCAACCTTTGGTTTTTGGACTTCAATTCCCAGAAGCCTAAATAATTCATTCATTTCATTTACGCCGACTCAGGGCAGCTCACAGCATATCAAACAAAGATGCAATACAGTAAAACAAAGTACAGAATATCACATAATAACATACAATAAACACAGTTAATACTAAAAGTCAATCACAAGGTCCTTCCTGTTCAGTGTTTCCAACGGAGCCCGGGGCTCAACGTCCATGACCAGCAGCTCTGGCGGCTCTTCTACCCTCTGGCTAGGCGGGGCCAGGGGGAGTGACGCCGGTGGCTGCAGCTGTCTCCCATCCTGTGGGCCCCGGGAGAGACATGGCGAGGTCCTCCGTCTGGTGGCTCCAGCGGCTCTTCTACCCTCTTGCCGGGCAGGGGCAGGGCCAGGGGGAGTGGTGCCAGCAGCTGCAACTGTCTCCCATCTCCCATTCCCAAAAGCACTGATCAGCAAATACACTGGCCTAGGCTTCTGGGAATTGAAGTCCAACAGCCAAAGGCTGGGAAATACTGGATTAGTTAGATAGAGAGAGAGAGAGAGAGAGAGAGACAGACAGACAGACAGATAGACAGACAGACAGACAGACAGAGTGAAACCCACGATTAAGGAATTAATCTGTTCTGGGACATTTTCTGTAAAGCAATTTTTCTGTAATGTGAAGCACAATTTCCCATAGGAATGCATTGAAAATAAAAAAACATTCCGGAAGTTAGAAAAGAGGGGAAAAAACACATATTTTTTCTGTTCAATAATAATAATAATAATAATAATAATAATAATAATAATAATAATAATAATAATAATAATAAAAGCAAGGGGAGATAAGGAAACCTACCTAATTGAACAGTGCAAAGAAATAGAGGAAAACAACACAAGAGGCAGGACTAGAGATCTCTTTGAAAAAATTGGGGAAGTCAAAGGAACGTTCAAAGCAAAAAATGACCACGATAAAAGACAAAGATAGCAAAGAGTTAGTGGATGCAGAAGAGATAAAGAAAAGATGGAAAGAGTACACAGAGGAACTTTACCAAAAAGACTTAAACACCCCGGATAATAAGAATGAGGGGGAAATTGAACTTGAACCAGACATCCTAGAGAGTGAAGTCAGAAAGGCCCTAAAAAGGACGGCAAATAACAAAGCCAGTGGAGATGATGGTATCCCAGTTGAATTCTTCAAGGCCCTAAAAGATGATGGAATCAAGCTACTACATGCTATATGCCAGCAGATTTGGAAAACGAAACAGTGGCCACAGGATTGGAAAAGATCCTGTCCCAATCCCAAAAAAGGGCAATGCCAAAGAATGTTCAAATTATCGAACAATTGCGCTCATCCCACAAGCTAGCAAAGTGATGTTCAAGATAATACAGGATAGACTGCAGCAGCATGTAGAAAGAGAACTACCAGAGGTACAGGCTGGGTTCAGAAGAGGCAGGGGGACCAGAGATCACCTTGCCAACATACATTGGTTTATGGAGTAAACAAAGGAATACCAGAAACAAGCTTACTTCTGTTTCATTGACTACACCAAGGCCTTTGATTGCGTGGACCACAACAAAATGTGGCAAGTAATTAAAGAGATGGGAATACCAAAACACCTCATATGTCTCATGAGAAATCTGTACATGAGTCAAGAAGCAACAGTTAGGACAGAGTATGGAATGACGGAGTGGTTTGGAATAGGAAAAGGAGTAAGACAAGGCTGCATTTTGTCACCCTGCTTATTCAACTTATACACAGAGAACATAATGCGCAATGCAGGGATGGAGGAATCACAATATGGGATCAAAATTGCTGGGAGAAACATCAACAATTTGAGATATGCAGATGATACCACCCTAATGGCAGAAAGTGAGGAAGACCTAAAGAAGCTCCTGATTAGGTTGAAAGAAGAGAGTACAAAAGCTGGCTTGAGACTTAATATCAAGAAAACCAAGATAATGGCAACAGGCCATATCAGTCACTGGAAAATAGATGGGGAAGAAGTAGAAGCAGTAACAGATTTTACTTTCTTAGGATCCAAGATCACTGCAGATGGAGATTGCAGCCATGAAATAAAAAGGCAACTGATTCTTGGGAGACAAGCTATGAAAAACCTGGGAAACATAGTGAAAAGTAGAGACATCTCACTGCAAACAAAGGTCCGCATAGTCAAAGCAATGGTATTTCCCGTGGTAATGTATGGCTGTGAGAGCTGGACCATTAGAAAGGCTGAGCGAAGAAAAACAGATGCCTTTGAAATGTGGTGCTGGAGGAGAGTTTTGAGAGTCCTTTGGACAGCAAGGAGAACAAATAGGTCAATACTAGAAGAGATTAGCCCTGAGTGCTCACTAGAAGGTCAAATAGTGAAGATGAAGTATTTTGGACATCAAATGAGAAGAGAGGATTCACTTGAGAAGGCCTTGATGCTGGGGAAGGTGGAGGGCAAAAGAAGAAGGGGACGGCCAAAGATGAGATGGCTAGATGGTATTGTAGACACAGTGGGCATGGGGCTGTGTGGACTAAGGAGGATGGTGGAGGACAGGGGTGCCTGGAGAGCGATGGTCCATGGGGTCGCAAAGAGTCGGAATCGACTGTGCGACTGGACTGAACAACAACAACAACAACAACAACAACAACAACAACAACAACAACAATAATAATAATAATAATAATAATAATAATAATAATAATAATAATAATAATAATAATAATAATAATAATAATAATAATAATAATAATAATAATAATAATACTCACTCTCCCTTTCTCTCACCCCACCCCACCCCACTCCATCTCTCTCTCTCTCTCTCTCCCTCACACACACACACACAAACACACAGATGTATTTTCCAGCCCTTTCCACAGGATGTGGTAAGGGAGAAGAGAGCAGTGCTGCTGGTCTGGAGACAGAGATGAAAAACAAAGTGCAGAAAGCAACTTATTCTGTGGGGTGGGTAGCAGTAACAGTGATAAATAAGGACAAACAACATGGGGCATGCTGGCTAAGCTAAAAGGGCTCTGGACAGGGAGTGACGAGGGCGTCTAACCCTAACAAAATACAGTATATATGTTTCCACTTGCCTTCTAATTTCACCTCCCCTCTGGGGATTTGAATCAACAACCTTCTACTTACAAGGCAAAATTGCAACCTCTAAGCCATGGCAGCTCCACTGTCAATGGAGCTGCTTTTGTAATCTTATATTTGGCAGCACAGGAGGAGGAAGGCAGGCAGAGGAACATGGAGCCCCGCTCCTTTGCTTGATCGTTCCAGGCACCGCAGGTTGTCTTGTCTCTTTGGATTGGCACCCAAGGGGGGCGCCATGGTACTGGATGACTGGGGGTGCCCCAGGCTGAGTCCCGGTTGCCCGATGGGCCAGCCCACCACTGCAAGCAACTCCCTTCCTCAGAGCACATGATCCATCCAAGCAGCCACTTGCCTCCTTCCAGGTGTTTATTCAAGTGGCCTCCTTGAAGCTAAGGCAGGAAGGCAAAGCGTGGCCCAGGAAATTGCCAGTCTAAAGAAAGAGAAGATGGGAGATATGGGACCTCCTTGTTCTTCTCCCGTGGCAGGAGAAAATGATGAGCTCCACTGGCTCAGCCTCACCCCTCTCCAGGCACTGCAAGGATGTCGGAGTCACATCCGGAGTGGGGTGAGAGGAGGAGGAAGAGGGCAGGGTGGGGCAGCAGGTGGGGCCAGCCAGTTTTACTACCGGTTCTCCCGAACCTGCTGGAGCCCACCACTGGAGACATCTCTTGCTAAAAGCGGTGGGAGTACAAACATTAACAAAAATGACACAGAAAATCCCGAAAAGGGGAAGGAAGCAGTGACATTGGACAGATTATATAAGGAAGCTGTTAAATTACCTTTAAAATGCTATTTTAATTAAATAATTTGTATTTAATAAGCCACACAAATTTTGGATCAGATGCTCATTGGACTCATCTCTAGCAGTGTACATGAAGGGATCTGTTTCCTGTATTAAAGCTACTGCTACCTCCAACCTACTCTTCATACTCTGGGTTAGTTTTGGATAATGTAATATACATGCAACACTGAGCAGCTCTCACACAACAGGGGAGCAGCCATTCTCTCCCTGAGGTGGTAGACCTTGAGCATTTACCTCCCAGCCTCAAGGTGGATTGTGGTACTACAAATGCAGATGACCCAAAGGGCAACTGTCAAGCCCTTTAAACTTGGCATAGTGGAGCAAAACCCCATTTGTAGCCTTGTGGAGTTATGAAGTAAAAAAAAATGACAGACAAAATAATGCTCTCTGGTTAGCAACACGTGTCATCTTGCTTGGCTGCTTCTACAACAGCTGGCTTTTATTTTATTTTTTACCTCATTCAGGAAAACTGAAACGTACTACTATTTGACTGTACAAATTCTGGCTCATGTTGAATCCATTATAGCTTCAGGTAATAAACAACGCATCGTCTCTGCACATGCATGACAAAAGGAAAGTCCTGTCTTGTGATATTAACCCAAAGAGTACAAGTGCAAAAATAGAAAACTGGGGGTGTAGATTTTCATCATTATCAGCTGTGGTGGGAATCGCCCGGTTTTTGCCACTTTGTGCACAGCCTCCACTGCTTCCCAGGGAAGCGGAAGCCTTTCCAGAGTATGTTCGCTCCGGTTTGGTAATTTTCCGATGCTCCTCCGCTTCACTTTGGCAGCTGGAGAGCAGCGGTGGAGGACTTCCTGGTTCCATGCTGGGATCCCAGACGCTGACGCAAACTCCGCCCAGCACTGGGAGTCCTCCACCACTGCTCTTCAGCTGTCGAAGCAAAGCAGAGTAGCATTGAAAAATTACCAAACCTGAGTAAACATGGTACTGTGCTGGTCAATGATTTTATTTTTTATTTTTTCAAATTTATATGGCTGTCTTTTTCGCAGGGCTATGTTATGGTACTAGATGCTCCCCAGGCCTGATTTGATTTGATTCAGGCGAACATGCTCCAGAAAGACTCCTGCCACCCTGGGAAGTGGTGGAGGCTGTGCACAAAGCAGAAAAACCATGCGATTCCCACCACCATGATAAGTGACGTTTTTATTTCCAGCAGTGGGGGGGGGGGCAGGTCTAGAGGTGCCTGGGTGGCTACTGTGGGTCAGATTAATGATATGTGTGGGCCGGACTAGGCCTACAGGCTCAGGGTTGTGAACCCCTGCTGTAGAGGATAATTGAATAAATGTTTTGCGTTCTTGGGCCCCATAGCTAAAAGTTTATATAGTCTCCATTGCCTTTCTCAGAATTGCTGCAACCCTGCCTAGGTCTGTTGATACATGTGTTTTCACTTAGCTCAGGATTTTGCACAAGACTTTGAGCTACTGCCAGCCACCCTTGCTTACCAGCTCTCCTATCCTCTGTTGTGCAAAGCACACACATTTAGTATGACAATTCACTGAATGTTCTCCATGTTACTGATGTACTTGCTCAACCTAACTGCCAAGGTTCTAACTTGTAACTTTGGCCCTTGGTCAACATGAATAGCTACTGTAATACTGCTGTTGCTTTTGATGTTATCTGTTATCTGTATAGAATTTACTGAATTTTGATCTGATTTTGAAGGCTGCCATTGAATCCTTTTATAAGAGAAAACTGGGATATAATTATTTTAATTAATTGCTTAATTCACTAAGACATAATAGAATTAGCAGTTGGGCACAGCAAAGGTTTTAGCCACTTATCTCTTGCCTCAGAAGCTCATATCCTCTCACTCAAACAAAGTGCTGGCATGGTGCCTAGAATTCCCTTGTGTGCCCATAGTCTCTGTCATAGCAACCTTGGTAACACAAGTACTTCCCCTATGACTTCTTGTGCAGATCACGGCAACGAGGATCAGAGGATCTTAATTAATAATTGCATGTTGTCAAGTCAGTTTTGACTTATATTGACCCTTCCCAGGGTTTTCTAGTTATAGAAAAACCAGAAGAGATTTACCATTCCCTTCTTCTGGGGCTGCCCTGGGGCTGTGCAGCTTGCCCATGACTTCATAGGGTGGCTTTTTCGACAGGAGGCATGGTGGGTAATTGAACTTCCAGCCTCTGGCTCTGCAGCCAGATAACTAAATTACTGAGCTAGGATTTACCAATATCACCTGATTACTGCATCAACAGGAGAGAGAGAGAGAATGAGATGGTATGACCCTTGAAATCCTAGTACTTTAAGCAAAAATATTTCTTCCTCCTCCTCCTCTTCCTCTCCTCCTCCTTCTTCAGCCATATCCGAATTCAAATACTGTATTGGCGATCATCATGGCAATCAGCCATGAAGACTGTCCTGAGTATATAATGCAGTGGCCTTTCATCTGCCTTCAGCATCGCAGCATGACACCCATAGTACTACTGATCCAGTTCCGTGAGTCACTTTCTGGTCCTGAGCCATTTTGGCATGCAAAGTCCTCCTCAGCCCCAGGCCAGTATTGATGAAGTTGCTGTCTTCCATCAAGATGGATTCAAGTGGTATTTAATCTACTTGGGGACCATCACCCTTCCCTGTGGACTTCAGTACTCAAGGCCGTTAGTCCTCAAGGTTGTCAATGTCAGGTTAGTTAACTGCCACCTAATACTCAGCATTGAGTCACTGGCAGTATGGTCTACTCTATTACCATAGCAGGATAATCTGGCCAGACTAATCCAATCTAATCTAAGTGAACTATTTCTTGCTGCAGCATTTATTCATGCTGTGTTAGGGCAGTGTTCACTGTTGAGATATCTTTCTGGTTGCCAGAAATTGAAAAATGGCAAGCTGGTACCTCAGGTACTGCTGGAGATCCCCAACTCACAATCCCATGGCATATGACTCCACTGATTCGGAGGCCATTCAAATATTAGCCAGTGCCCTGCTACAAGCATGACAAACTCATTTTTATCACCACTGCAACTGGTTCATTCACATCACTAAGAGCAGAAGCCAGAGGGAGGCCAGTGGAGTTTGGAAGGAAGACTACAGCAAGTGCAAGAAAAGAAAAAGGGGTAAAGGGGACAGTGGCAAAAGTGACCAAGGAAAGACGATGAAGAGCAGTACGTGCTCTTTTACTGTGAAGTTTCAAAATAGACTTGCTAATTTTTAATTACTAGATGTAAAAATAATGGTTCTGGAGCCAAACACATGTTTGGATATTAAATTTAATTTTCATTTCTTTTCATTATTTGCTGATCTCAAAGGATGGAAACCACCCTAGCACCAAACATTGTTCCTAATGGGAAAATAAGAGTTTGATTTTGCACCAGCTCACTTGACAGCCACCATCAGTGATATTGTTAAGTGTCGAGGTCTGTTGTACAACTGCAGTAGAAGAGCTGTTTATCTATGTAGCACTGTTTCAAAGAGTGGAATGTTGGGGGAGCAACCTGAGTAATTTAGGATTCCTTTACTAGTTTTGAACTAAAACAAATTATTTATTGTTCACATCCACAACCTGCCTTTCTTCTAAGGAGCACAAGGTGGCATACTTTTAAATTTATTTCCAATTTATCCAGACAACAAGTGGATCACCCAGTGAGCTCTGTGACTCAGGAGAGGTATGGATGGTGGTCTCCTCCATCCAAACTAAACTCTGATCCACTGTGCCACATAGCAGCACAGTAATTACAACTGGAACAGTGTAAAGTTACAGGGGTATTGCACCAACAGACATACACACACAAAAAAAGGAAGAGGTGGCATTTCAAGTCGATACACTTAGCTTTGAAGCAGGGATGCCCAAACTTTTCAGGCTGCGGGCCGGTCGCGTGGTTCCTCCCACCGGAAGCAGAAGTAAAAAGTGCCTTGCAATCTGTTTTGCAACAGGATGAGATACATTTTTAGGCTGCCATTTTCTCTGCTTAAACCAGGGGTGCCCAAACTAGGGCCTGCAAGGGTGATCTGGGTCAGATGAATTGGTGTTGGGGGATGGATCTGGCCCACGGGCTGTAGTATGGGCACCCCTACTTTAAAGTATTGCTGAAGTGAGCTACAAAACCAGTTCCAGACAAGGAAGCGGTCTCAGCAACATGCTGTTGCACTCTACCCCCTCCTACTGCTACCACATCCTAAAATATTTTGCAACTGAAAGCAAGAAACCCCTTATACCAGGAGTTCTCAACCATTTCAAGCTGGGGGCTGGATTACGCTCCCTCAGACAGCTTTGGGGACCATTTTGCCCTTACTCCACCACATGACACTTCCTGATGTGGTGGAGGCACTGGGGGGGGGGCAGATGAAATGGTGCCATGGGCCGCATCCGCCCACAAGCTGCAGGTTGAGAATCCCTGCCTTATACAAATGCTTGGCTGGACCTGAAGGTGAAAAGGCCAATGACCCGGGATTTGTCTGATTGGTTTGATTGACTGATATTTGAAAAATGTGATATTTAAGCTCCATCTTGATAACATCTGGATGCATTTTTCAAATGTATAAATGCTTTAAAGTCATTCTATCACAGTATTAACATTTTCCCTGTACATTTTCCTCACTTATCAAACAGTTCGCTTAACACAAAAATTGAGTAACAAAAGGAAATCCATTGAAAATAGTGGCTCAGTTAACAATTTCCCCCCAGAAAGGATTAATTGGTTTTCAATGCATTCCTATGGGAAACCATATTTCTCATTACAAATTTTGATTCTCAATGCAATCTTTTGGGAAATTGCATTCAATGCATTCCTATGGGAAATTCGCTTTACAAATTTTTCGTAGTACAAAAGATCCTAGAGAATGCATTAAATTTGTTAAGCAAGATTGCACTGTATATAAAAAAGTCTTCCCTCAACACCCAAAGAGGTAAAAGAGGAAGTAAAGAAATCTTGAACCACATTTGTCTCTCACACAGGTGAAGCCAATGGGGTGTAATAACACATGTTCATTCTGAAGTTAGTCAATTAGTCCAAGGCAGTGAGCACTTTCTAAGTGCCACAGAAAATTTCCCACTCATCACCACTAGCTCTTACTTCACACGACAGCTCATATAACTTGTCCAAATCAACACACCCATGTCAGACAATTCCTTGCCATGGGTGTGTCTTCATAAATCTCTGCCCTCCCCTCCCACAGCTTTCCCTTTCTCCCTTCTGCTCTACCATACGCCCATTTCACAGGCGAGGAAGGGGCTGCGGTGGCTCAGTGGTTAAAAAGTTCATCTTGTTAACTGGAAGGCTGGCAAGTTGGCAGTTCGAGACCCGGGTACTGCATGATGGATTGAGTGCCCATCTCTGTCCCTGCTCTTGGAGACATGAAAGGAACCTCATTTGGGCGTTCCCTGAGCGGAGTTTCTCCCACAAAACTCCTTTCAACCCAGAATAATTTCTGAGACAAAATTATTATTACAGGTAAGGAAAAGTAGTCAGGGGATTAATGAAGTTTGTTTGGGTTGAATATGGCAAAAGGAAAAAGGGGTGGCAGAGGATGAGATGGCTAGATGGCATTGTCGACGCAATGGGCATAGAGCTGAGCAGGATGTGGAGAATGGTGGAGGATGGGGTGCCTGGCATACAGTGGTCAATGGGGGTTGCAAAGGGTCAGACTCAACTATGCGACTCAACAACAACAACATCAACATGGAACCGACTGGCAAGCAATTTTCACTGGCCTCACCCATTTCTCCCAAAGTATTCATAGCAGAGGGGAGTGGAGGAAAAGCAATGACAAATCCAAGCCCTGAGTGTGTTTTTCTCCCCACTCCGTGTGAAAGGGATTGTTCCCCACAGAGTTCCCATACCTCGCAGCACAGGGAGAAAATGCGGGAAAAACCAGGAAGCCTGCCTTGGAGAGTAGGCGGACAAAGGCCCAGGTTGCTTCCGTGACCCAGCCGATCCTTAAGCCATGTGCCGGGGCTCCTCCCAGCTGAAGATACCTCGGCTGATCCCCTTCCTCCTCCATGAGGTTAATAATTTAAAAGCGTGCATGGACGGCCCCGACTGCCTCACACACACACCACTCTCCCACCATGGCTCAGTCCTCACTTTGGTGGGAAGGTAAACAACATTCTGTGCACATGTCCATGGAAATGTCTGCATATACAGACAGTGCTGGCTCTTTGGCTATATACCAAGATGAGCACTAAACCCTAGAGTCAGATATGACTGGCTTTCGAGCAAGAGCAACCTTATTCCTCCCCTGTCCCTGTCCCTCCCTTTTTTCTTTTTAATTTTTTTAATTTTATTCATGGTATTGTTTAATCCTTTTAAAACAGTTTTTAAATCTTGTGTATTTTTTTCTTAAGGGGTTAGGGGGGATGGGTGGGTGTTGTTGTTTTTTAAATTTGTATGTTTTTTAAGTATGATGTAAGCCGCCTTGGGTCATCCATGGATGAGGAAGGCGGAGTAGAAATTTTGTAAAATAAATAAATAAATACACCTAGAGTAGACCCATTTGAATCAATTGAACTTATGGAGTTGACTCACCAACTCCCCATTAGTTCAGTGGGCCTACTCCAGCATGATTTATTGTGCTAAGCAGCTGAATTTTGGCCAAAAAGATATCAGATAAAGCATTAGCTATCGACTGTCTCACTGAGTAATCTGGAAAAAAATGTCAATGGCTAGGTGCTTTTCTATTAATCATCCCTCAATCAGACTCTACATTATTCCAATGAATGTGCAACTAGCCCTTTTAAATTACTCACTTAATCCCTAGTCACTCACAAATAATGGCTGTCGCAGATGTAACTATCACACACTATTCTCCAATCCTACATTTGCCAGTAACCTTCACTATATGAAGCAGGCACGTGAATAAACCAATCTCATCCCATCTAGTTTGATGTGAGACTTATGGCTCAGTCATGTAATACAGTGACTGCACTAGAACCCATTCTCCATATATAGTTTGTTATACTACTCCATACCTTGCCTCTGGTTCGTCTGATGAAAAATCCAGGTACATCCCTATACCTCAGCTTTTAATATTTTACTTTTCAATAAAATCAGTCTGATATTACATATTCCTGAAAATAAACTGTTCATTTACTCTGGAGAAAGTCCACTGACTTTAATAAACCTACTATAGAGTTAATGTATTGTCAATTCTAATCTTCACGAATTCCCAGAACTATATTACCTTGGAACCAGACTCAGTCATACTGAAAGGTTGTTAAATTATACTGCAAAGCAATGTGATGCCATCAAGAATAAATGAATCTCCTTCATGGATCTGAACTGCTGCTTAGCAAAATGAAGGTTATGTAATCTACAGAATTACACAGGTATTTTGCATGGTGCACTGCATTAGCATGGAAAGTGCTGCAACCTCAGCCCAATGCTGTTAAAGTGTAGCATCATTGTGTGCAATTAATGGAAATCTATACTGCAACTGAGTAAAGCAGTTTATATTGTACCTGTATGATGCAGCGACTGTTGCCAAGATATAGGCCACAGTGGATGTTTGTTGTTATGTGCCATCAAATTGGAACTGACTTATAGTGACCCTAATGTAGTTTTCAAGGTAAGTGAGATAATTAAGAAGTGGTTTTACCATTTCCCCGATTGAGCTTCTATGGCTAAGTGTGAATTCGAATCTAGGCCCTTCTGATTTCTAATCCATCACTCTATGGGGCCATTCAACAATTACATGATCCTCGAGGGGGGAAGGGGTGTCTGCCATCTGAATTACAAAAAATTACGTGGGGGCGGGGGAAGGGTGTCAGGTCAAAGATTACACAATCCATTTGGAGCTGTTGTGCTTTTGAAACATGGTGCTTTTTTAGATTTAAAAATGATCTCTGGGAATGTATCCTCACTGATACATTCTGCATTAGGGACCAATAGTGAAAAGCTCTAAAAATTTGAGTTTCGATACAAAAGCTCTGGATTACGTAATTTTAAGGGAGAAGATTCAAAGCAAAAATTATGGTTGGATTACAGGGAGGAGGGGGTCTATTTTCCCCAAAAATGGATCACGTAATTGTTGAATGGCCCCTATCCATTAGCTCACACTGGGTATTCAAAGTGGCTATAGACTATTCTGTCCAGGATCCTACAATCATATTTATTCCTTGCATAGGTGCATCACTAGGCAGCAAGATTTGAATACCACATATGTTGTCTTAATTAAACTCTGAACTTTAAAGCAAAGCAGGCCAGTATTATTCCGACACATGCCAGAGGAAGACATGTCAGGTATGTGGAGTAAGTCCTAGCTTTATTTGAGTATTCAGCCTTTGTCTGTGGAACTTGAAAGAGAGGAAGGGATGGACTTGCATGAAAGACCTACCATCCAACACCCCAGTCTTCTATGTCCTCAACCTTCTGAGCATAGAAGTCTGTAAGGGTTTGAAGAAGTCTCTGCTCAAAAAGGAATATTGATAAAACACATCTCCTCCCACCTGCAACTCTGTGCAGAAATGTTGGAGATGCAAGGTGGGGACAGCAGGCCAACTTTTAACACATGTGAATAGGCTGGTTGCCTGTAAAGGTCTACTAAAGATTCTTTGCAGTAGAAATGGGCATAGTATGCAATGGCCTGAAATAGATTGATGTTCTGTTGCCTTGCCTCTGCTTTTTTGTGGGGGGGAGGGGGAAGAAGTTGTTAAGGGTTGTGTAATACTTAATTAAAATTAGTACAGTAAAACCTCTACATACAATTTTTTCTATTCCACGAGGTTATTTGTATGTCGAAAAAATTGTATGTCGAAAACGCATTGCATTACCAAAAGAGGCTACTAGATGTCACTGTATTTTTTTTTTGTATGTCGGATTTTTTTTTGCAAGGATTTCTATTCGTATGTCGAATTTTTTGTAAGTAGAACCATTTGTATGTCGGGGTTCTACTGTACCAGGTAACACAAATTTAAAAATACCCCAAAGAACCTGGGTGGTTCCGGATGGGACTATTTTGCCCCAAACAAACCCAGTGCATAATTTGAGGGTCCTCCTGGACTCGCGACTCTTGCAGGTGGCAGTCGTGGCCAGGAGGGCTTTTGCATAACTTCATGGTATACGCCAGTTACGCCTGCTCCTAGATCGGGACTCCCTGCTCATGGTCATGCATGCTCTGGTCACCTCCAGACATGACTATTGTAATGTGCTCTACATGGGGCTGCCCTTGATGACCATTCAAAGGCTGCAACTGGTCCAGAATGTGGCTGTCCTGGTGGTGATGGGGTGCGGGCATTATGCTCATGCCTTGCCACTGCTTTGGGAGCTGCACTGGTTGCTTCTGGGTGCAATTCATTGTCCTGGTATTGACCTTTAAAGCCCTACATGGTAGTGGGCCAGGATACTTAAGAGACCACGTCACCCTGAGAACATCTGTCCATCCCACCAGAGCAGACCAGAGAGGATCTCTCATTGTGCCCTCCACTAGAGAGGCTCGTCTCTCTAGCACCAGAAGGAAGGCCTTCTCTGTGTCTGCTCCAGCCCTTTGGAACCTCCTGCCAATTGAGCTGCATCTCCAGACCGAGTTGCTCTCCTTCAGGAATGGGCTAAAAACCTGGCTGGCAAAGCAGGTGTGGGGCACCATCGATGTGGTGACCTTTGCCTGCTGGCTGATTTAGTAAGAACACTCTCTCTCTCTTTTAATCTCTTTTAATCTGTAGAGGTCGGAGTAATGTTTGGTGGCAGTTTTAATGGGGTTTTTATTGGTTTTAAAAATGTGATTGGTTTTATTTTCTGTGAGCCACCCAGAGTCTTTGGAGTTGGGCGGCAATATAAATCAGAAAAATAAATAAACAAATAAAACCTGAAAAAGGCTTTCTCTGTCATGTGAAATCAAACATCCAGAATTTAAAAAACTTGAAATTAAATGAAAATGAAATACTATAGTCATGTCATATGCAAAAGAACCTGTAATGAAAGATTTTTTTCACAGTGCACGTTCTACTCCTGCACTGACTATGAGTTGGTGAAAAGAAATACCGTATTTTGGGACCATAAGACGCACTTTTTCTCCCCCAAAAGTGGGGAGAAAATGAGGGTGCGTCTTATAGTCCAAATGCTGGTCTTCGGCTGCAGCTGGCCGAAGACTACTACTGCTGCCTCTCAGCTGTTCAGCTGTTCTTTTGGGGCAGGGGAAAAAAACATATGAAAAAAAGTGGCCACTAGAGGGTGAAAATCGCAATTTCCCATTTAAATGCATTGGAAATAAATTTCTTGTATTCAAAAGTTTTCAGTTTGTATGTTCCCAATGCATTTAAGTGGGAAACCAAACCTGTGCTTAAAAAGAAAGGGTTTCACTTACCTTGATGTCTTTGTCTCTACTCCATGTGGACAAAATGGAGAGGGAAAACATGCTTCCTGGTTGAAAGGACAGCAAGAGGCTAGGCTAGAGTATCACTTCCTTCCTCAGTGCAATTGGCCTGCCTGCCCATTTCCCCTGCAGCGCCACCACTGGTTGGTGGTGCAAAATACAGTATTAATTTTTTTTTTCCTGCTCTGAAAACTGGGTGCGTCTTATGGTCAGGTTGTCTTATGCTCCAAAAAATACAGTAGCTAAACTTGCAAACCTAGGCACACAGAAGAATGGTGAGTTTTTAGTTTGCTTGTTTTTTGTTTTTGTTTTTTGAAATTGAAGTATGACCCAAGCTTGCCTTGCCTCGAGTCCGGTAATAACTGGGATGGATTTCATAACACGACACTCCATAAAGCTTCTGGATTTATTAACAGTGGTCTGTCATAAAATATATCATTTGTTTATTTTGATATTTATATCCCATTTTTAAGGCAAAATGTGGGATAGGTAGTTTTCAAAACTCCCTGTGGGACATAGCCATGTATCCTGCTCAACCTAATTTATATTCATAAAGAAACTAACTTGAGATGTTGGGAGGCCTTGTGGACTTAGTGGTTCCTGTTACTCTATGATGTGCACCTTAAGGTCACTAGGACTAGCATTTATCTTCTTGTTTCTGAGAAAGAATGGATAGCTAACTCACAAAAAATGATTATATTTCTCTGTATGGCAGCACACTTGGAAATTGCTGCGAATTGGACAGGAAAATGTAACTTTACATTATACATCCAGAGAGGTAGAATATAATGTACTGCTGTAATGGATAAATTGACTCACCAGAATAGATCTCCTAAACAAACACATTCTCACCGTGATATTTTTTTTTGTCACACGGTTAATACCAATAAAAAGGTGTTGTTTCCACTGGATACTTGTAACAATTTTTTGTTGCACTGTTCCAGGCACATTATTCACTGTATTTACGTTGTGGATATTTTATTTGAAGAAAGATTGATTAGACCTGGACTATACTAGCTTGAAAAATCAAGGGTGGATGACACCTTTATTAGGCTATTAAAGTCAGGTGCAGGTCAGTTTTCAACGCCAGTGGGACTCTTCATTAGGCTAGGCATTGCAGAGCTGGTGGGGAAGGGCAGAAAGGAAAAAAACCTTCCAAAACTCAACCCCATATCGGACAAGTTTCATTTATAAACCATGTCTCTGCCAAGGTTAGTTGCAGCACTGGATTGAAAAGTACTGGCTATGGAGAGTGTTAGCTCCAAGAATCCCTACCAGCTTCCTGAAACAGCAAATTCTGTGAAAAATATCAAATATCATTTGCATTTTACCTGGGGTCTACCATCTGTCAGGGACTGCGGGGGCTTAGTGGTTAAAACGCTGAACTTGATGAGTGGAAGGTGGACAAGTCATCAGTTTGAAACCTGAGTACTGCATGATGGAGTGAGCTTCTGTCTCTGTCCCAGATCCTGTCAACCTAGCAGTTTGAAAGCAAGAAATTGCAAGTAGATAAATAGGTACCACTTTGGTGGGAAGGTAAACAGTGTTCCATGCACTCCAGTGTCTAGTCATGCATGCCACATGTACACGGAAATGTCTGCAGATGCTGACTTTGGCTATAAACAGAGATGAGCACTGAACCCTGGAGTCGGATACAACTGGCTTTCAAGCAGGGATGACCTTTACCTTATCATCTGTCATCAACAGCAGAAGAAGACATTTCTGCTTGCATTTGAGATAACAGGTAATTTCTGAGAAAGGAAAAGGACTGAATAGTTTTGTTGCACCCTTTTCCTTCCTCACATTCCTGAAGGACTTTTTTAAAAAAAAAATAGTATTGCTTCTAAAGATACTGTAATAGTGGTATACGTCCCCCTCCCCCAACACTTTAACATGAAGCTACTTATACTATGTAGAAATGGAAATGACTGGAAGGATCATTTAACAATCCCATTTAATATCAGTAGAATTAGAAACTAGAAAAGTGGCTATGGATGAATGGATAGAATTTAAACAGGTCCCCCTCTTGCTTGTAATGTTTCTTTCTGTACGTGACCAAATTGCCTTGTCTCTATGATAGGTTCTGACACACCATCTGCAATCTCAGTTGAGTTCGTTGCTCAGCTGCCCTTCTACTGTATGCATTACTCAACTATTTATTTGTGTATTTAAACATTTTTTTACCCACTTTCCCACTAGAGCATTCTTAAGCACCAGATGAATAACACCCCGAGTTGCCAAAAGAGTTTACAGGTGTTATTTCAGAGCTGCTGACTGTAATCTTTTAAAAGTTCCTGGAGAACAAGTGAGACGCTTGAATGCTGGATATATGGAAAGTTGTTTGTTTATTTACAGTACTCTGGGTAAATCATAAAATCCCACAATACCCCACCTAATATAAATTTCACAATATCGTTATTCATATCGACAAAAAAGAAAAGGAAAAATTAACATAAAGCAAAAGCAATCACACTTATATACCGCCTCCTAGTGCTTAGTGTACTCTTTGAGCTGTTCACAAGTTAATTAGCATTTTGCCCCAACATGCTTGGTACTCATTTTATTGACCTCAGAAGGATGGAAGGCTGAGTCAACCTTGAGCCCTGGTCAGGATTGAAATTTCAACCTTTTTGGTTGCAGGACAGCAGTTTACCCACTGTGCCAACATCTGGTTGGATCAGTTGTTAAAGGCAGCTTACCTGGCAGAGCGTCTTTCCCTCAGGACATCAGCCCACATCACTCGACCCTCTCAGACAGCACTTCAAGTGCCGACCGCGAAATTTGCAAGGAAGGCCATGACTCGGAGGAGAGCCTTCTCAGTGGTGACACCAACTTCATGGAATTTCCTCCCAACTGAATTGTGTCAGACTTCATCCCTGTCTACATTCAGAAAGCAGCTGAAATCGTTCCATTTTAATGAGGCCTTTGAGAAGATGTCGACAATGGCTCAGTGCTAGGTTTCTTATTTGGATTCTCTCTGCTGTCAATAGGGTTTTTGTATTTTTAATATGTGTTTTAATATGTTTTTAATATGTGAGTTCATCTTGTTAGCTGCCCTGAGTAGGAATATCTCCTAGATGGGCAGGGTATAAATGGAATTAATAATAATAATAATAACAACAACAACAACAACAACAACAACAACAACAACAACTGTTTTCAGCAGTTTCCTAAATATAGGGAGGGAAGGACCCTGGCGTATCTCCATAAACAACTTGTTCCAGAGATTAAGGGCCATCACTGAAAAGGCCTGATTCCTTGTTATCACCTCTTTGGCCTCCTAAGATGTGACCATTTTTAACAGCATGAATTGAAAGGAGGTTGCCATTTTAATCTGAGAGAGATGTTCTAATAAGTATCAAGGCCCTAAATTGTTAAGAGATTTTTAGTTCATAATCAGCACTTTGAATTGAGCACAGAAATTGACAGGGAGCCAATAAAGATGTGCCAGTACTAGAAATATATGGTCAAATTTGCTAGTCCCAGAAATCAGCCTTGGCCATCACATTTTGGAACGGTTAAAGTTTATGTACCATTTTCAAGGGCAGCCTACACAGAGAGCATTACAGTAGCCTATTTTGAGAACTATTGTATCTTTCTTAAAAGAAAGTTATCTGAGAAACTATAGAGTGGTCAAACTGACACAACTGTTGGCAAAATTCTAGGAAAGATTACTAAGCATTTGATCTCAGAGTTTCTAGAAAATAATGTGGTGATGAATTAGCACGTGAGCATTTAGAAAATAAATTAAGCTAGTCTAGTTTGTCAAGGATAATCCAAGCAAGACCCTCCTCTTCCTCGGCTAAAATCTAGTAATTTAATTTATGCTATGTAGGGCTGTTGATGTCATCAGACACAGCATTTGTCGGAAAATGAAAATTTTCTGACAACACCACCCCCACCCCCCCGCGCATCTCAAGGTTTTTATGTGATTTCTTTCATCATGCAGAAGCCAATGGGTGTGTGGGATGGAGTAGAAATATTTAATTCCCAAAAATAATCACTGTCAAGGTTATTTGCATAGACTTTGAACTTAAATGTGTTGTAGTCAGTTTACATAAGAGGAACAACAGCTTCGTATACAAAAAATATTGACAAGAGCTAGAAGAGATGAAGACAAGAGGTCATAGTATGGAAATATAGGAGTAGGTACCAGGAAAATGACAAGGCACAGCTTGGGGAGCTAAATGCAGTTCAAGATGCTGCTTTTGGCCTTTTAAGTCTAGAAAGGTTGGGGACCACAGTCCATTGAAGACTGCTTGCATGCCTCTCTCTCTAGGCATTAAGAGCAATATTGAAAACTGTTCTCTCTCTCTCTCTCTCTCTCTCTCTCTGTGTGTGTGTGTGTGTGTGTGTGCAGTTTTCATCTTGTGAGATCTGATTTTTGTATATCTTTAAGCTATAAAGTGAGACCAGTGCACCCTGTAAGTTGCTTCTTCAGAAATCCAAAGAAGCACCTCATGTCATGCCATCAGAAATGTCTACTGACCTAAAACCATGCCCCAATTTACACAATTTCCTATGGGTTTGCTTTGAGTTACATAAAGATTCTTTTTCCTATGGGTTTGCTTCGAGTTACAATATGTAAAAATTAATTTCCCTATGGGTTTGCTTTGATTTACATAAAATTTCACTTTTCCTATGGGTTTGCTTTGAGTTACATAAAAATAATAATTTTTCCTATGGGTTTGCTTCAAGTTGCATAAAAAACCAATTTAAGCAAAAGCCTATGGAATGGACTGTATTTGCATTATTTTTTCTGCTATGATTTCTACTCCTATTAATCCTAAAGCCTAAAACAGGACAGGTGGAGTTTTGTATTTTGGTGAAATTTTGACACGTGACAGGCTGCTCAAAAAGGCCTCTTAATTGGCAGTTGCTATGATTTTGTACATAGTTTATGTAATTTTAAATTGCTTTTAGTTAAAATTGTTTGGTTGTATTTTAATATGAGTTGTTAATTTATTTGCATTCAATTTAAAATCTTGATGAGCCCCAGTTTTGGGAGGAAGGTGAGGTACAGATCAAATGAGCAAATTGTTTGGCCAAACCAGCATAGTCTTTTCTACTACTAAGTGTGACATTCTTCCTTATATACAGTAAGGGCACTTGCTGATCCTATTATTAGGATTTTTTTTTACTGGTGTCAAGACTTCCATTTCACTCATCTTGGCAAATGGACCCAAACCTACTTTAATACTCTCAATGAGTCTGTTTCCTGAGTACCAACAGAAGCTCCTGTATACACGTCCATGCTACAGGTTGTATGTTCTACAATACTGTTGCTTTTTAAGGGCCTATTTTTCCTTCTGTTAAACATAATGATGTAGACCTTTTCACTTGACCTCTTCACTCTCCATCCTGTAAGTAATAGCCTCTTCGCTTTCTTGCCTTTTCTTTAGCTTCGCTGCCCTGACCCGATGGTGCAACCTAATAGCTGGCTCCCTTTGGAATTTGTGTGTGTGTGAAATGTCCAGTTTTCTTGCATTGATAGCACCAGGACAATTTTAGTCTATAAAATGAGGTTGAATGTATTCCTCTGGAACAAAAAACAGCACTTCATGCCTCTGGTATTATGCTGTAGATTTGTTCTATTTATTTATTTTATTATTTAAAATATTTATATCCTGCTTCCCTCACTCGAGAGTGACCCAAAGTGGCTAAACAACATATATTAAAACATAAATTAAAACAACATAAATTTAAAAAAACCATTTAAAAACCCATTTAAAACCAACTAAAAACCTTCCCCTCCCAGTATTGTTAAAAAAAGAATCAGGACAAAACCCAAGATGGACTAAATGAGCCAGTGGGACCGGGATGTTGATGCATCCATACCCCATGCCCGCTGGCATAGCCATGTTTTCAGTTGTTTTCTGAAGGGGAGCAGCTCTGTCTGGAGGCGTAGTTCAAGTGGCAAGAGGTTACAAAGGACCGGGGCTGACATGGAGAAGGCCGTCCTCCTGGTCCCTGCAAGGTGAGCTTCTTTTGCTGAAGGAACCATAACCGAGCCCCTCCGGTCTGCCCTCGTAGGACGGGTATGACACCTTGGGGTGATGCAGTCTCTAAGATAACCTGGACCACTGCCATGAAGGGCTTTAAAGGTCAGAACCAGCAGCTTGAATTGCACCCGGAGGCACACTGACAACCAGTACAGCATAATGCCCCTGCCCCATTACCACCCGGGCAGCCACATTCTGGACCAGCTGAAGCCTCCGAATAGTCATCAAGGGCAGCCCCATGTAGAGCACATTACAATACTCCAATCTGGAGGTGACCAGAGCATGAGTGACCATGAGCAAGGAGTCCCGGTCCAGGAGCGGGCATAATTGGTAGATGACACGAAGCTGCGCAAAGGCCCTCCTAGCCATGGGTGCCACCTGCTCTTCGGGCAGTAGCTGTGAGTCCAGGAGGACCCCCAAGTTACACACCGGGTCTGTCTGAAGCAATGATGCCCCATCCAGGTCCATAGCTGGAAGCTCCCGGGATAGCATGGGCCCCCCAACCCACAGCCACTCAGTCTTGCCAGGATTCAGCTGAAGCCCGTTGACCACCATCCAGACCAAAACAGCCTCCAGGCACCTGGTAAGGACTTTGACTGCATCACTCAGGTCCCCACGGGCCGAGATGTACAACTGGGTATCATCTGCATACTGATGATACCTCACCCCAAGGGAATGGATGATCTCACCCAGCAGCTTCATGTAGATGTTGAACAGGACAGGTGAGAATACCAAGCCCTGAGACACCTCACATGGGAGCAACCTAGTCCTGGACAACCCACTCTCTAAAGACACCAACTGAGTCCGGCCTGTCAGAAATGAGGAAAATCAGGACAACACGGTGCCCTGGGCCCCCAATCCTCGGAGCCGGCCCAGAAGGATACCGTGGTTGATGGTATCGAAAGCCGCTGAGAGGTCCAGAAGAGCTAGGATGGAGGGGTTACCACTGTCTCACTCCCACCAGAGATCATCCAAGAGTGCGACCAATGTAGTCTCAGTACCATAACCAGGCCTGAATCCTGACTGGAATGGGTCTAGATAATCCATATCATCCAGAACCCCCTGGAGCTGCCGTGCCACTGCTTTCTCCAACACCTTCACCACAAAGGGAAGGTTGGAAATTGGTCTAAAATTAGAAATAACAGTAGAGTTGAGTGATGGCTTTTTCAGGAGAGGGCGAACCAGCGCATGTTTGAAAGCTGCTGGCAACACCCTCTCCTGCATTCACCATCGCACCGACCCAACTGCCCGTTGGCTAGACTCTACTCCAGCCCTCTCCAGGCGATCAATTTCCACATCAGGATTGAACCCCGAACGGATGCGAACAGCTTTCTC
This sequence comes from Bradypodion ventrale, assembly GCA_035047345.1. Lineage (NCBI taxonomy): Eukaryota > Metazoa > Chordata > Lepidosauria > Squamata > Chamaeleonidae > Bradypodion > Bradypodion ventrale. Next base: position 141,787,993 of record JAWDJE010000002.1, read on the forward strand.
TGTAAGAGAATATACTTACTCCTAAAGTATCTGCCATGTTAGCAGTTGTGTCCCAGGTCAGATGCTATCAATATATTTGAGAGTTAATATCCTACTAAGGGACTGCAGTAGCTCAAGTGGCGAAGACACTGACTGGGAGGTAGAAGGTCAGCAGTTCGATTCCCAAATACTGCAGGACGGAATGAGCTCCCGTCTTTGTCCCAGCTCCTGCCAACCTAGCAGTTTGAAAGCAAGAAATTGCAAGTACTGTAGATAAATAGGGACCACTTCGGTGGTAACAGCATTCTGTGCACTTCAGTGTCTAGTCATGCCTACCACATGACCACGGAAATGTCTACAGAAGCAGACAGTGCTGGCTCTTCAGCTTTGAAACAGAAATGAGCACTGAACCCTAGAGTTGGATAAAACTGGCTTTCGAGCAAAGGAAACCCTTACTTTATATCCTACTAATATGAATTTTTCAGGGTTCTGAATCTGAGTGCTGGCTATGCTACACCAGTAAATGGCAGCTGGTCCCTAAGGTAATTGGCACTTTGCCCTCATTCATGTTCAGGCTATGCCCAGCCAACCCATTCTTACCTGCCTCTTTACCAGAAGCAGGGTTCAGAGCATGGCCTATATTCCCTCCTGCTGAATTCCCAACCTCAACACACTCTGTGTGAATTATTATGTATGCAGAATGAAGGCAGAAGAGAGGAAGCTGACATTCAACAACAGGCTGACATTCCTTCTTCTGCCTAATACTGGCTACTGTAACCTGCATAGTATCTGTAGGCATATGTGTACCTGTTGCCATGTACAGGTACAAAAACTGGACAGGAAAGAAAGCTGACAGGAAAGAAAATTGATTGGCTTGAAATGTGGTGTTGAAGAAGAGCTCTACAGAGACCCTGAATGCAAGGGAATAAACAAGTAGTTCCTAGAGCAATTCAACCCCGAATGCAAGAAAACAAACAAGTAGTTCCTAGAGCAATTCAAGCCTGAACTGTCTCTGGAGACAAAAATGATTAAATTAAGGTTGTCCTACTTCTAGTATGTCACAAGAATACAAGACTCTTTGGAAAGGACAATGATGCTGGGAACGGCAGCAGAAAAAGGCAGCAGGAAAAGATGAAGGAACTGATTCTCTAAGGGAAGCCACAAGCTGGCTCTGTGTCAGGTGACCTGTCTTCTACTGGTCATGCTAGCAGTGATATTTGTACATTAAAGACCCCCCACCCCACCCCAATCAGCAGTCCACAAAGGCTTCCCCAGGACTAAAGGGATCCCAAAAAAAGCCTTGGAACCTTGTGGAGTGGGTGATTTCAAACTTTAAATTCCCCAAAAAACAGCCTCAGCTGATGGCATCATCAACCTTATGCAGCCTAAAGTTGTGCCAACAGGATTTGAAACAGTATAATAAGGTCTAGCCAGGTTATCCTGCTTTGGTAATAGAGTAGACCATACTGCCAGTGACTCAGTATTGATTGTCAGGCAGTGGTTAATTAACCTGACACCCTGAAGAATAATGGCATGAGTGGAGAAGTCCACAGGGAAGGGTAATGGTCCCCAAGTGGGTTAAATCCCACTTGAATCCATCTTGATGGAGGGAAGCAACTTCATCAATACTGGCCTAGAGCCAATGAGAACTTTGTGTGCCGTAAGGGCTCAGGAATAGAAAGTGACTCGTGGAACTGGATCAGTGGTACGGTTGTCATGCTGCAATGCAGAAGGCAGATGAAAGGCCACTGCATTATATACTCAGTACAGTCTTCATGGCTGATCGCCATGATGATCACCAATATTTGGATTTTGATATGGTAGAATAAGAAGAAGAAGAATCATATGAGACCAATGTTATCATTTTTATAATTACAACTGGTTTATTATCTAATTATTACATGTGCAATAGCTGATCCAGTTATCTAAAGCAAGGGTAATACTCTTCCAGATTTTGTAGAACATCAGCTTCCATCATCTCTCACCATGTGCTACACTTGCTACAGTGATGAAAGTTACAGTCTAGTGTCTAGAAAGTCATATATGTTCACCATTTCAATATATTTTTTCATTTACAGTTTTACGTATTTTTAAAAAGTAGGAGAAAACACTATACACATTGCATACCATGCTTTTGTGAGTAATCACTGTGTTGAATAATAGAAATATATTTTCCATATCTCCATCTTCTTCATACCCATGGTTATTATTATCATGGCTTCCATGGCAGCTGTTGACCTGACTTTCCTGTCAGAGCGGCGGCTGAGTGATCTGAAAATAAAACAATTAGAGATAACACCGGTGCCATGGTCAGATCACTATCTTGTGACTCTGGACTTTCTGGGAGGCAGGGCCAGTTATATTGGCCCGCTCCCGGTGACTGGTGGATTCCAAAGGGAACTGGGATTTTTCCCCCTTGGATTGGCTGCACGATTCTGCCGAGGCTCTGGTTGCCCTCTGGAATGAGGGGGCGATGGTATCCTTGGACATGATTGTGCCACTATGGCCTCTCCAAGTACGCAGGCCCCATGCTTCTCTGTGGTTTATGGAGGATCTGAGGGAGCTTAAATGTGCAAAGAGATGCCTAGAGTGCCATTGGGTGAAGACTGAAAGTGACTCCGATCGAACACTAGTTATAGCCACTGTTAGGGCCTACCTGGTGGTGATGGAGGCAGTGAAGCATCAGTATTTCACCGCCCTTATTGTCTCTGTCGATGTTACCTGCTCCAGGTAACTAGGTCCCTCCTCAGAAGAGGGGGCCCAGAGCCTGGGTGGCAGGGGTCAGATGACGACTTTGCTGATTATCTGATGGAGAAAATTGCTCAGATTCACTCAAGGTTCAATCCTAACGTGGACACAAGGGGTCTGGAGTTGACTGGGTCACAGTCTTGCCATGTTATCTGGGATCAGTTTGACCCAGTTGGCCCTGATGAAGTAGACAGGCTCCTTGGATCGGTCCATGCCATCGCCTGTGGGTTGGATCCCTGCCCCGCCTGGTTAATTAAAGCGACCAAGGCGGTGACAGGTGGTTGGGTTGGAGCAATGGTTAATGCATCTCTGTGGGAGGGGTTTTTCCTGCACCTTTAAAACATGTTTTGATGTGCCCACTCCTGAAGAAGCTATTGCTCGACCCAACAGTAATGGGAAATTTCCACCCAGTTTCCAACCTCCCTTTGTAGGGAAAGTATTGGAGAAGGCAGTGATGCAGCAGTTTCAGGGGGCTCTGGATGAAGCGGATTATCTGGACACTTTTCAGTCAGGGTTCAGGCCTGGATCTGGTACCAAGACTGCATTGGTCACGCTGATGGATGATCTCTGGCGTGAGTGGGATGGAGGTAACCCGTCCATCCTTGCTTTTCTTGACCTCTCAGCGGTCTTCAATATCGTCAACCATGGTATCCTTCTGGAGTGGCTCCGAGGATTAGGGCTCCAGGGCACAGTGTGGTTCTGGTTCTCCTCATTTCTGAGGGGCTGAACTCAGTCAGTGTGGGTGGGTGGGGGGCTGAGGCCTGAGGGCTCGGTGCTCTTGCCTCTCCTATTATCTACATGAAGCCGCTGGGGGAGATCACCCATTCCCATGGGGTGAAGTATCATCATTATGCAGATGATACACAACTGTACATCTCAGCCCATGGTGATCCCAGTGATGCAGTGGAAGTCCTATCCAGGTGTCTGGAGGCTGTTAGGGTCTGGATGGGGGACAATGGGTTACAGACTGAGTGGCTGTGGGTTGGGGGTCCCGTGTTATCTCAGGAGTTACCATCTTTGGTTCTGGATGGTGCTTCCTTGCCTCACAGACCCGGTTCGTAACTTGGGGGTCCTCCTGGACTCATGACTACTGCTTGATGAGCAGGTGGCAGTCGTGGCCAGGAGGGCTTTTGCACAACTTCGTGTAATCCGCCAGCTATGTCCACTCCTGGACCGGGAGTCCCTGCTCATGGTCACACATGCCCTGGTCACCTCCAGAATAGACTATTGTAATGCACTCTACATGGGGCTGCCCTTGATGACCATTCAGAGGCTGTAACTGGTGCAGAATGCAGCTGCCCGTGTAATGATGGCGAGATGCATTGGCTGCCAGTGTGCCTCTGGGTGCAATTCAAGGTGCTGGTAATGAACTTTAAAGCCCTACATGGTAGTGGACCAGGGTATTTAAGAGACCACATCACCCCAAGGACATCTGCCCGTCCCACCAGATCAGTTCGGAGGGGCTCCTTAAGGGTTCCATCTGCCAGAGAGGCTCATCTCTCTGGCACTAGAAAGAGAGCCTTCTCCATATCTGTTCCAGCCCTGTGTAACCTCTTAACAATCGAGTTGCGCCTCCAGACAGAGCTACAGTTATACCTCGCCTAACAAACACTTCATATAATTAAAAAAATCACATAATGAAGCATTCATTAGGCAATGGCGATACCCCGCATAACGGAAAAATGTTTGTTATGCGTGGTTTTTGGTAATCGGGGTATACTTGGTCAATGGGAACCCAGGATAACAAACATTTTTTGTTCATTATCTGGGGCATCTTCCATTTGCTTTGCATAACCAAAAAAATCGCATAGCGAAGAGCTCCGTGGAATGGAGTTTTTTTTTCGTTATGTGGGGTTCTACTGTATTGCCTTTTAGAAAAGGAGTAAAAACATGAGTAGCTCAGCAGGTGTGGGGTGCTGCCGGTGTGGCAGACACCCAACCCCCAACCACTGCTGCTGGTTGGTTGATATAAGAGCCATCCGGGGTGTGTTTTTTAGCTTCCTTACCCAAGTTCTAGCTAGCTTTAATGGGGAACTGGAGGTACAGGACTTTTTAAGGACTTTTAAAGTTTTTAGTGATTTTAACCTGAGACTTTTTATGATTATTTCTATGGGGTTGTTTTTATGCTGGGTTTGTAATATGTGTTATAAGCCGCCCAGAGTTGCCCCGGCAAATGAGGAAGCAATACAAATATAAGAAATAAAATAGAAATAAATAAGAAATAAATCTTTCTCCAAATGTTTCTCAGTCACATTGCAAATTTGCCATACTTTTTATTAACCTAAAATGCCCAATTCAGAACAATGTACAATATAATTGTAAGAACATCCCTGAAGAGCTGCTAGGAAGTGCCTTTCTCGACAAACAAATGCCAGGAGTCTATTGGAACAAAGCAAGATTTTATCTGCTGGCAAAGGGACAACAGGGAGGGGACCAGCCTAGCTTCCCTTGCAAGAGAGTTCCACAGCTGTTAAGCAGAGTGAGATTACAGGCCTGCATAATGAACTAACAGCCATGTTAACAGCCTGGATTCAGCCCTTTGAATTATCAGGATCCCCAGAGAACACAGTTGGAAAGCAATCATACTCAGACATTTAACTTAATAAAAACAAAAAGCTTACTAATTATTCTATATGTTGTACAGCATTTGGGTAGAAAAGATGTTAAAGATAGTTATTCATTCCGTCTAGGTAAGGTAGAGACATAGGGAGACATGCCTGATCCCCAAAATGTCTCCTCTCTGTGGAAATAAGGTTAAAAGGCAAAACAGAATAGAACCCCAAAACCCTAAGCGCATCAGTCTACGTTGGAAGGAAGGTCAGCATAGGTTACAGCATGTAAAGGTCAGTGTAGAAAACCTCCAAGTTGGTTTCCATGTTACTTAATTTTGGCAAAACCCCCAAGAAATCTTATGACATTTCTGAGACTATTAAGTTTTATTTGACACAATTTATTGGAGACTGTAGCCCACGGCTTGTCTTCTCTTGCTACTAAATTGCATCTTCAGTGCAAGCTGAGTTGTACACTGCCACTTCCAACGGGAATTTTATCTCTCCCATCGTTATCAAAGGTGCCTCTAGCAGAATTTGGGCCCAGAGAAGTACCTGCCCAGAAGAAATGAAAATCAAGATAGGCTTAGACTAATATCCCCCAGGATCACTTTCTGAACCCTTTTGAACTATAGGAATAAGACATTTTTTATTTTTTTTGAAATGGTAGCTGAGTCAGTCTGTGCAAGCATATAAGACAGTAAACAAAACAAAAAGACAAAAAACATTGTGGTACTTTAAATAGTAATTGTTGTATTTTGATGTTATCTTTCATGGATGATGGAGGAGGAGGAGGCCACGTCTTCTTCTTCAACAGTTAATGCTATGTTTTTTTTTAACCTAGAGCATCTACAGGTGAAACTCAGAAAATTAGAATATCGTACAAATGTTCATTCATTTCACTTAAAAGATGAAACAAATATATGAAATACTCACTACATGCAAAGCGAGAGATGTCATGCCTTAATTCATTATAATTGTGATGATCATGGTGTACAGCATACATGAGATTATGTGATGATTATGGGGTACATGAGATTGGGGGGTTGGGGTTTTCATAAGATGTAAGCCATAAGCATCAATATTACAACAAAGTAAGGCTTGAACTATCTCGCTTTGCATGTAATGAGTCTCTCATATATTTGTTTTACCTTTTAAGTTGCCTTACTGAACTGAATGAACATTTTCACTATGTTCTAATTTTCCGAGTTTCACCTGTAGACAGCAAAAGAAAGAAAGAACAAGAGGAGGAAATTGCCACTATGCCCTTATTGACAGCATATTAAATAATTATCCCATAGCTGCATTTTCTGCCAGGCTACTGAAGAGCTCTATTAACAAACTTTGAACAAGGTTGTTTAGCCAACTTCCTCCTTTCCCTGGGTGATCAATTAATTCAGACAGATCCAGGGAATAGCTATATTAACACACTGTGATCATGAAAGACAATATCAAACCTTAAACTAGTTGACTACATTTCTGGTAAAAACTGAAATACCCAAACATACCTCCCTTGTCTTTTCTAACTAATTACTCTACAAATCATTATATTGTATTGAAATCAAGAATTTCTTTTTTTAAAAAAATTTTTATTGACATAACAAAAAATAAAGACACAGCTTACAACATTCCAATAAGACAAAAAACAAAGAAAAAACCCTTTCAAATACAACAAGTTATAAAAAAGTGAAACAAACTTCAATATAATCTAATTGCATCCACGATAAATTATGTATTGGAGACATAACACCCGTGCACTAAATGGGGCTTGCAAAATCTTTTAGGGATGGTCTGAAATTATATTTTCCAAAACTGGATCGTATCTCAGCCAGGCTTGATACCTCTTGCATCAGTCAATGCATACTGAATGAAAGGATTCCAAATTTCCCAAAAAGAGAATTTCCTTCTTATTCCCTGATTATATTGTAGTTGACTGGTTAACTTTTCATTTAGTGCAAGTTGCCAGACCCCTGCAAACCATCTCTCCCTGCTTAAATCTTCCTTGTTCTTCCATTCTTGAGCAATTATTTGCCTGGCAACTATCTCTAATGCTAAAAATAATTCTATTTTACAATCCTCCAAATTTAAATCTTCCACCTCTCCTAATAAAACATGCTTTGGTTCTAGTATTATTGATGCGTTAAAATTTTTGTTTTATTCTTCTTCTAACATTTTCCAGAATTTGGTCATTTTTTTACAAGACCACTACATGTGGACATACATTCCTTTTTCTTTATCACATCTCCAACAAAGATCTGAGTTATTTTTATTTATTTGATGTAGTTTCATTGGAGTTAAATACCACCTCCAAAGCAATTTACAGGTGTGTTCTTTTTCATATGACATTGTTTTCATTATTGTGAGTTTCCATTTTTCCCTGCAATTTTCATCTGTTATCGAAATATTCAGATCCTCTTCCCAAATTCTTTTGAGATTTAACTGGGCCTCCTCTCCTGACAATAAGGTTTGGTATATTTTACCCGATAAACCATTTAATTTAATTTTCCCTTCTCTTACTCCCTTCACAAGATTTTCAAAGGGTGTTATTGTTATTGGTGTTATTTCCAATTCCCTTATGTTCCTGGCCCATCCCTCCATTTGCAATTCTTATAACCAATTTAATTCATTTTTTTATAAATTTCTTTCTCCGTTGATAAGTATTGCAATTCTTCCCCCAATCTATGTTTAATAAAACTTAAATTTTTTTAATTTGTCTTATTTTATGTGTTGGTGGGAGTGGGCAATCCTGCATGTCAATGATTTCTATTATGGGAGATTGATTTGGTGCCAACTTATTTTTTATACCCTTCCATACGTTGTATATGTTCCTGAGTGAAAAGTTTTTAATTGTTGGATTGGCCTTCAATTTAGATAAAAACAAACCGCCTCTCAAATTTTTAAACTCTTTTTGTTCTGCTTCATCTGGGGCATCACATTGTTGAAGTAATAGTTTTATAATTCTTTTTAGGTGAAACGTTTGATAATAAGTTTTGAAGTTTGGTATATTTAATCCTCCAAACTTATTTTTTTATACCATAATCCTTTATTAATTCTTGATTTTTTCCCACTATTGCAAATCTCATTAACCAACTTTTGCCAATTTTTAAATTCCAAATCTGTGATTTTAATTTTGGAGATTTTCAAATAAAAAATTTAGTTTAGGGATAATTTTCATTTTACAGATATTGACCCTTCCAAACCAGGAAACTTTTAACTGTTTTATTTGATCAACCAGCATCTTTGAGTCAAGTTTTAATTTGTTAAAGTTAATCTTGTATAAATCTTTTATTTCTTCTGTAACATATATGCCTAAATATTTTAATTTATGCTTTATATTAATGTTATGTCTCTCTAATATCCTTTTCCCCCAGCTTGTGAAATATTACATGTTATGGCCTCTGTCTTTGCCCAGTTAACTTTTAATCCCGTGACCTCCTCAAATTTGTTTAAATGAGTTTGTATTTTACTTATATTTTCTAAAGGGTCTTTAATCACTAGGAGTGTATCGTCTGCAAATAAACTTATTTTTTATTACTTATTCCTATTAATTCATTATCCTGTCTTATCGTGTTTGTCAATAGCTCCATAGCCAGAATAAATAATGATGGAGAAAGTGGGCAGCCTTGTCTTGTTCCCGCATTGATACTAATTTCTTTGCTTAACCAATTGTTCATTTTAATTTTGGTCTTACTTTCTTTATATAGTTGATCAATTACGTGGTTAAATTTAGAGCCAAATTGTAATTTTTTACAAATTTATTTTATCATTTTCCATTGAACTGAATCAAAGACTTTGTAAATGTCTAATGCCAAGATACATGTTTTTGGTTTTTTATATTATATCTATGATGTTTTTTTATAATTAATTTTTTTATTAAATTTTCAAACAACGTACATAATAATACATAATACACACATACACAATAATAAAGGGAAAATAAATTTAAAAAGAAAAAACATATAAAAGTATATTGACAAGATACACATCCTATTCTAATAAATTTTTAAAGCTAACTTTATAAATTGAAATGCATTAAAACCTAATCTTACAAATAGATCTTTTTAATTATGACTTAGTGGCTGTTTTCTAGCCTCAGTTCCTTATACACTTTGTTTGCTAATGCCACTAAATCATTGACCCAGTAAACATTTCAATACCCTTTTTATTAGGAAGCATAAAATATCTAAATTAAATTATACACCCTGTGTTATTTACAATGCCCTGGAGATCTCAGAGTATCTCATTATTTTAGTTCTAAAAGCTTCTTTGATCAGGTACAGGTCTAGTTGTTTCCTCACCTAGGAGTGAGTGGTCCACAAAAGGCTGCCAGATATTCCAAAATCTATTCTCTTTCAAAATACCCTTTTTTTCTTTATCTCCCATGTTAATTTGTCATTCAATGCTAAATTCCACATTTCTTTATACCATTCTTCAGTCTGTATCTTTACATCATTCTTCCAATTTCTAGCAATACACAATCTACCCGTTGTAAGCATTATTTCCAATAATTCTTTTTCATCCTTATTTAAATTAAATCTTTCCACATTTGTTAACATAGTGATACCTGACCCCAGTTTAATTTTCTTATCCATAATTTCACTAATCTCTTTCTCAATTCTTTTCCAAAAATCTTTTACCACATTACAACCCCACCACATATGTTCATAAGTTCCTATTGTGTCGTTGCATCTCCAACACAATTTATCTTTTTTATTATCAATTTGGTGTAACCTTACTGGGGTCAGATACCACCTCCATAACATTTTGTAATTATATTCCTTTATTCTAACCGACATAGTTCTCATTATCCTCTTTTTCAATTTATTTCTCCATATATCATTTTCTATCTTTATATTCATATCTTGCTCCCAACTTAATTTCAAGTCCTCCTGTGGGTCACCCTCCTTATTTAATAGTATATACAATTTACGAACTAAACCCTTAATATTTCTTTCTCCCTTTCTTATTTTTAGAATCAAATTCTCAAACTCCGTCTTTCCTCTTTCCAACTCATATTCACTCATGCATTTGCTATTCCATTTGTTATTCGACATTATCTGGAACCAATTCAAATTCAATTGCCCAAACAAGTTTGTTCTTCTATCAATATCACTACATATCCGAAACCAGTCTTTCAGCAGGAAAATTTCATTCCTATCCAATATCTCCTTTACTCCTTTGTCTATCTTTATTGGAAAGTTTGCCAGATCTGCCAATTCCACAATCGGGGAGGTATTCAGGGCCAGAACCTTCTTTACCTTTCTCCATACACTCATTAATCCCTTCATCATAATGTTTTTTGTTGTTACTTTTCCCATATTACTTCCTAAAAAGACCATTCTACCTATGTGTTTGTAATCCTTCATCTCAATTTCTTCCCAAATTGGTTTTTCCCTAGCCAAGATCTTCACAACGTTTTTAACTTGGAAAGCTTGATAATATGCTATTAGGTTTGGCATTCCTAACCCACCTTCTTTCTGGGATAAATACCATTTTTTTTGGTAATCTAGACTTCTTACCCCCATTACAAAAATTATTAATCAATTTTTGAAACTCCTTAATTTCCTTTTCTTTCAATTGAATTGCTAATGCGTCAAATAAAAAATTGATTCTAGGTAACAACATCATTTTACTAAGTGCAATCCTTCCAAACCATGACAGTTTCAGCTTTTGAAACCCTTGTATTCTAGTTTTAATTTCTGATTTTAAACTGTCAAAATTTAGTCTTTTAAGCTCTTCCAATCGATTTGAAATAATTATTCCCAAATATTTCAGGTTATCTTTAATTTGAATATTGCCCAATCCCTTTATCTTCATCTGATCTTCCTTACCCATGTTACATAACATCATTTCTGATTTATCCCAATTTATCTTCAAACCAGTAATATTTTCAAAATTCCTTAACTGTACTTGAATTCTATCCAATGCTTTCTCAGGGTATTTAGCAATTATCAAAGTGTCATCAGCATACATACTTATCTTGTTTCCCATAACCCCTTCTATTTTTCCATCTTCTCTTATAGCTTTTGCTAATACCTCCGTTGCCATAATAAACAGTATTGGGGATAATTGACAGCCCTGTCTCGTACCCGCCTCTAAATTTACCTCGTCAGTAACCTCATTGTTTACTATAACAGTGGCTGTTCCATTTTGATATAATTGATCTATTATCCTTCTAAATTTATCACCAAATCCATAACATTTAATTATTTCCTTGATTGAAATACATTGTAAGGAGTCAAAAACCTTGAAAATATCCAAAGATATTAGTCCAACCTTTTCTTTAGTCTGTCTCACTATATTAGATCTACTACTCTTCGAGTCAAGTCTGCCATGTGCCTCCCTTTCAAAAAACCCTACTTGATCAGTATTTATATACTCGCCCATAAAGCTATTTAACCTATTTGCCATTATCGCTGTGAAAATCTTTGCATCTTGATTTATCAACGAAATTGGTCTGTAGGATTCCACTTTTTCTAAGTCCTTTCCAGGTTTTGGCAACAGTTAAATTGTGGTCCTATACCATGAAGTCGGAATCTGGCCCCCTTCCAGTATATAATTATATAATTTTACCAATTTTGGTACAACTATACCTTTAAATTCCTTATAAAAGTCAGCAGGTAACCCATTTTCCCCTGGCGCCTTCCCCAATTTCAAACTAGCAATTACCTCTTTTACCTCCTTTTCTGATACCTGTTCTTCCATTCTATCTTTGTGTTCCTGCTTTATCCCTCTATCTATTTGCATTTCTAATTGTTTTTTAAGCTTCTCCACATCTATTTCTTTTTTTGCATACAAAGCGTGATAAAATTCTTTCACAATTTTACATTTATCATTAATCTTATTACATCTTATCCCTTGTTTATTTATCAAAACTCCTATTTCCATTTTCTCCCTCTTATTTATAGCTGCTCTTGCTAATAGTTTTGAGTTTTTATTACTATACTCGAAATACTCTCTTTTTAAATAAGCCATATCTCTTTTAACCTTTTCTATGTCTTTCCCTACCAACTCAGCCTTCAATCTTTGTATATTACCAAAAACTTTCTTATCCTTCATCTTTGAATGTTCCTCTTGTAACTGCTTTATCTCATTTTCAATTTTAACCTGTGATAACTTATAATTTTTAAATCTATTGCTTGCTAATTTGATACTTTCCCCTCTAAAGACCGACTTCATGGCATCCCAAACCATATTATAATTTACCTCATCATTATCGTTCCATTGCCAACTTTCCTTCCAACTCTCTGTAATTTGTTGTTTACATTTTTGGTCTTTAAATAATTTATCATCATATCTCCATCTCCTTCTCACTCTGTTTTCGCTCTGTAACCTCAATTCCAACACCACTTTAGCATGATCTGATTCTTTGAAAATTCCAACTCCAACCTCCTCCATATTTCCTATATTTTCAGTTACAAATATATAATCTATTCAGGAGTATGAGTTATGAACCTGTGAAAAATAAGAATACACTCTTTCCGACCCCTTGAGCTCCCTCCAAGTATCTTTCAAACCTAGGGCTATCATCCAATTATCCAAGGTTCTTCCTTTAATACCTTTTCCGCATCTTAATATATTCGTACAATCCAAGTTTGATCTTACCAAATTGAAGTCACCAGCCACAATCATCTTTGTTGTTTTTTCTTTTACCAAAATTTTGTGCATCTTTTCTAAAAATTCAGCTTGATGATCATTTGGGGCATATATATTTACTAAAGTTACTTCCTCATCATCTATTTTCCCTTTTACTATCAAATATCTACCCTCCAAATCTGAAATAGTATTTGTTATCTCAAACCCGAACCTAGTTGAAATCATAGTTGCAACTCCTCTTGCTTTTGATGTACCATAAGACTTTTCATAATGTTGCATCCATCCTAAAAAAAAAATTATTCGTATCTTGGGATTTTTGATGAGTTTCCTGCAGAAAGACTATGTCCAGTCTGTCTTTCCTCAAAACTGATTCTATCCTTCTCTTAACCGGGGATCCTGTACCTTTCACATTCCACGTTAACACTTTGATATCTCTCATAATTTACTTTGCCACCCTCTACCTCCAACTCCGATTTCTCCATTAGGCATGATACCTTCTAACTCACTAAAATTAAGACAATACACACAACAAAAAACACTCAATTTTAAACACAAATATTCCAATGTGTCCGTCTCTGCATCAATCACGTGCAATCTTTTATCATGGAAAAACCTTAACTGTTGTGGAAATCACCAATTATATTTTATCCCTTTTCCCAACAAAAATCTTGTTACTGATTTCATCTTGAATCCCCAACCACGTTCTTTGATGGAAATATCATTGTATACTTCCATGTCATTCCCATTAATTTTTAAAACGCCAGACCCAGCTTGTTTTTAAAAAGCCATTACCTTCAATTTATCCCCCCAATTTGCAAACTTAACCAAAACATATCTATGAACACCCTTTCCCCTCCTTTGACCCACTCTGTATGCACTTACAATATCTTCATTGACAAAATCTTTCCCCATTTTCAAATTATTTAACCAATCAATTATTCTAACCCTTAGCTGGTCTGGTGTTTTCTCCATCATGTTGTGTATCACTATATTCTGCTTTCTCATCATCTCTTCCATCTCTTCCATCACATCTATCCTTTTTTTCCTGAACCTCTGCTTTCATCTTAATTTCCTTTTCTTCCTCTTATATCCCTTTAATATCCCCCTGTATCAGTTTCACATCATTTTGCATCGACTTAACATTGGCATCCATCCTTTGAATGTTAAGATCAACTTTTTTAGAAAAATCAATAAACGTTGTAGCCAATTTATCCTGCTTTCCTAGAATATCATTTTTATCTTTCACCCTTGCCTCTTCCATCCTCTCAAATTTCTTAAACAGTTTACGAAATATTTGTGTTTGATCCACCTCTGCTGGCTCTGGTGATGGTGTTGATGGAGGTGCTTCCTCAGCTACTGAATTATCCTTCTTCTTGGGCTTCACCACTTCTTCCTCCTTCCCTTTGTTCCTTGTAATTTTGTCCATTGTGATGTCAAATAATAGCTTCAATGTAGCAACTCTTTTAGAACTATCTCCTTGAAGCTGTTCCAGATCTCAATCAAGTCAAGCCTCTCAATTTGACAATATTGACAATATTAAATTTAAACCAAAAAGCTTGATTGAAGGTTCTATAAACTCTATCCCTTTATATCTGGAACATGGAAGTCAAATTCTTTATTATAATCCACACGAAGCTAAAAAACCACTTCCATAGCCTTACACAGTCCAACCTTTATAAGCCAATTAAAAAGGAAGAAAGGAAAAAGAAGGAAGGGGGCCAGAAAAAGTTTCAAAAAGCTACGGGAAGATCGGTCGGACGGAGATGTGATGGACGGTGGGACCTCTGAGAGGCAAGAGTGGAAGGCAAGTGTGGAAGGTCTGAGAAAGTTTGGGACAGAGAGAGAGAGACTGAAAAAGAGAGGGGTTGTGGCGGCGAAGCTGAAAGTGAAAGTTATGGGAGAATTGTGAAGAAGAAGATCGCTGGAGAATGTTTTGCAGAGTGTTTTGCAGGGGAGTGAAGGAGTGAAGGCGTGGAGAAGTTGTTTGGGGAAGAAAGAGAGAGAAAGGAGAGAAGAAAGAAGGGGGCCGAAGGACAGAGATTGGAAGACGGACGGTGTGTGAGAGTTTGAGCTGATGAGAGGAAGGGGGAGTGAGATCAGCATTAGCTCCGGAGATTCCCGGAGTTCATAATCGAACTGTGGTCTTTGGGTTTCTTCTTTTATTTTGAATGAGCATTTAAAAGGACATTTTCTTCTTTTTTTCTCACCAAGTGGTATTTTATATTTTTGTGGATTTAGAAAATCTGTTGTATGGGATTATTAAATCGCCCTTGAGCTGTGTTCGCTTCAGCGCCTCCAGCAGGGATTGCCCCCTCGCTCCTTCTTTATACGTGGATATATTGTGGCTTAAGTCCTAGTCATTGGATACAATCTGACAAATTTTTGATACTTTTTAAAGGTGGATACCCATGTTTCATAGTTTTCTGAGCTGGAATTGTTCATTGAGGATTCAGTGGCTTATATCTATGATGTTGACTAAACGGTTAATCAATTTTCCCATTTGCCTACCTTTAGTAAATCCAGTTTGAAGCCAATTATTAAGCCAATTATTCATTATAGCCATAAACATTTTGCATCTTGATTCAATAACGATATCGGCCTATATGCATCTATTCCTTCTTTATCCTTGCCTGGCTTTGGGATAAGAACTGTTATTGAATGACTCCAAGATTTTGGTATATCACCTCCTTCTAATATGTAATTATATAATAATTTCAACTTGGGAACCACCACACTTTGACATTCTTTGTAAAATTCCGCTGGGAGCCCATCTTCTCCAGGTGTCTTATCTTTTTTTAATTTATCTATCACAGCAACAATTTCCTTATCACTAATCTCTTGATCCATTATATTTATATATTCTTCTCTTAAATTGAATGTTAAATTTTCCACCAAATATGAGCTTAATTTGTTATCATCAAATTTTTTATTCTGTATAGAGTTCTGTATAACATTCTTCAGCTATTAGAAGCTTATGTTCCATTGTACTCTTGCTTTCCCCTTTTTTATTCTTTAAAGACTTTATTTGACCCTTGATTTTTTTTGTCTAACCTTCCTTGCTAGATTTTTCATATCTTTATTATCAAATTCAAAATCATTCCTTTTTACATATGCCATATCTTTCCTTATCTTTTTGATCTCAGCAGCTATTGTTTCTTTTTTAGAGTTTGTAATTTATTCCATATTTCTTCACTTTCTGTGTCTGCATGTTTTTTCTAACCTCTGAATATCATTATCCCTTTTTTGACTTGTCTGCTCAACTCTCTATCATACGATGCTTTTACTTCTTTATAGTCCCCTCTAATTACAGCTTTCATTGCATCCCACAACATATGGAATTTCACTTCTCCCGTGTCATTATTCTCCCAATTCATTAACCATTTTTCTTTTAATTTTTTTTTATCATTTCGTTTTTTAATAATTTCATGTCCATTCTCCATAATTTGTTTTGTAATGGTCTTTTCCCAATTCGCATTTCTAGGATAATCATTGTGTGAGCTGATAATTTGAAATTGCCTATCTTCAAATCTAGTAAATTATATGTTATATTTTCAGAGACAAAGAAGAAGTCAATACGTGAATATGATTTATATTTTGGTGAAAAAAAGTATACATGTTTTCCTTGCCTTTTATAGTTCTCCACATGTCTTTAAGATCTAATTTTTCCCATCCATTTCTCAATTATTCTATATTGAGTTGTCCTGGCTTTCGATTGTTTTGATGCATCCAATGCCGATCTTATTAGATTAAAGTCTCCTGCTATAATCAAATTTGGTGTTCTTTCTTTTTTATAATAGATGTAATTTTATCTAAGAAAATTGCTTGATCTTTAGTAGGCACATATATATTAACTAATGTAATCTCTTCCTCATCTATTTTCCCTTTGATCAATCTACCTTCCTTATCTTTAATGCTTTTGGACATTATAAAATCTAATTTATTTGCTATCAAAATGGCCATACCTCTTGAATTGGACGATCCCAAACTCTTTTCATATATACCCATTCCTTTTACGTATACATTATTTTTCCCTATTTAATGATGCTTCTAATCTCTTCCTTTTAATTTGGTTCCCTAGGCCCTTTACGTTACAGGAAATAATTTTTAAATTATTAACCATTCCCAATTTTTATTTTCTTTATTGACCCAAGCAAGTTCCCCCATATTGTGATTACATATATAACAAAAATTAAACATCTCCTTCTTCCTCCGCCCACATTATAAACAAAATTATACAAAAATATGCAAAAAATAAAAACCATAGGAGAAAAATTCTTTTACCTCCCCACTTCCCCATTGGGAAGTAACCTTTAAAAAAGATAAGGGAAAAAGAAGGGGAAGGGGGTTGCGGGCAGTGGGTGTACCTTATGACTAAAAGTCCGCTGTATGTTCCATGTTTATTACTTCTTACAAACGGTATTTTTTGAGACTGCTAATATCCTTAGAATCTTAACTACTGCCTCCTTCTGCACCTAGTACCTTTTCTTCCTCCTCCTCTCTATCCACTGTTGATGGTATTCCTGCATTTATCATAATGTCCTTAATTTGTTTCCGATTCTTGTGTACCTTTTTCTAGTACCTTTGCCTTTGCCAGTACATCCAGAGCGTAAGAGTCCTCTCTAATCCAGTAATTTTTTCCCTGATCTGTAAAATTTAGTTGTTTATGAGCTTTTCACCAATATTGTATTCCTTTTTCTCTAAGCTTCTTTGTAATTGGTTTTATTAGCAGTCCCCACAACCGTTCTTCAAGAGCAATATCTTGATAGATCTCAATTTTTGTTTCTTCCATTTCTAATAGCTCATTTCCTGAGGATTTAACATATTATTTTTAGTTTTTGACCCAAATTGGCAAACTTAAGTAAAACATTTCTTGGTCCTTCTCTATTATTTTTCTGGCCTAGTCTATATACAAATTCTATATCCTCTGGTCCCATTTCCATTCCTGATTTCAATATATTAAACCAGTCTTTGTTTTAAAGTATCCAGATTTCGTTCAGGTATATTTCTCATGAATATTATTTTTTTAGCTTGCTCTTCCAAATTTTCCAACCTTCTGTCATTTTGTTTCTGTCTCACACCTCTTATCTCAACCTGTTCTTTAACCTCTTTTAGTTCATGTTTTATTTCCCAAACTTCTTTCCCAATTGCCTTTACACCCTCTTTTATATCTTCTATGTCCTGGAAAAGTTTGGAACATTCCTTTTTTGTGCCTTTGATTGCCTGGGAGATAGTGTCTTTTATTTCTTTTTGAAACTTTTGGTTATCTTTTAATCTTTGATCTTCCATGTCCTGAAACCTAATTTGAATCTCTTCTTCCAGTTTACCAAATCTGGCTTCCAAGTTACCCCTTAAATCACTCATATTCGGACTTGATTCCCTCCCCCCCCCCACATCATCTTCTACCCCCTTTGCCCTCCCTTTCTCAGTCATTTTTTTTCTTGGTAGCCATTTGAATTTCAAACACTTCTCCTTTAAACATCTCCTGGCTCCCTATACCTTCTTGTCCCTTATACCTCTCTTGTTGTTCCCGCTGTTCCTGTAGTTTAATTCTCAACTTTCTTTCCTCTACTGCTTTTCTTAGTTGTTCCAAATCTTCAATCTCCTTAATCTCTTCTTTCAATGATCTTCTTCTCCCTTCTTCCTGTTCTTTCCTTTCCAATCTTCCTAATCTGACCCATGCTACATCTTGTTTAGAAGTGGCACATTTTTTGCTCATTAATGCTCAAAACGTATGTTGTTAATATTGCCACATTATGCTGTATAATGTCTAATTAAGCTGGAATAATGATCCTATTATTATTAATGTTGTTGTTTTAAGGACAATCTCCCAATCTTCTAGTTTCTCACTCTTTCCCTCCTTGCTTGCTAAAATTAACCAAATGTAGCCTAATACTATCCTATAAAATCCTGATACCTTTTACAAATTACTTCCAGTAGAGATATTATGCCCCCTTATACTCTTATACACTTATATAATTATACTAATACTTAATGGAGTCTTATATAATTATTGTCTTAAATTTCTAAAAGGTTATTACTAAATTTCACCTCCTCCCTCTTTGCCCTCAAATCACAGTTTCCAAAGTATCAGCTTGATAGACACAATCCCTTCTCAATTATTTAGCTCTTTTAACTATTTTCATAAAAATAGCAAAATCAATATATAAGTATACAGAACCCTCCTGAAGCCTTTTCCCAGTCTCTTCCAAGTGTCAGCAATCTACTGTAAGAACTCAAATCCTCATATAGATAAAACCAGAAATGTCTAAAGATCCGAAGATTCCTAATCTTCTGCCTAACAGCAAGTTATAGTCCTCAGAATCAAGTCCCGCAATATGTTCTATTCTTTGTTCTTCTTTATTCCTTATATGCACTCGGCGTTAAAGTTAAAGCTTTAAATCCACTGATTGAAGAATCCAGGTCCTCCCCACCTCCTCCACGTTTCTCTCCTCGTGTTTCACCCTTCGCTTTACTCTTGTCTAGTTCCTGTCCAAGCTAATCCAATCTAGTCTCATTCATCCAGTTCCATTCAAATTACTATATAATAAATTTGTCACACTTTAATCCACCTTGATCCACCGCAAGCCGCTCTTTTAACTTCAGATATTCCAGTCTTCCTCTCACCTCTGCAAAGGCTGTGACAAAGTTAGCAATAAAGTGTCTTCTTTATGAAGATCGGCAACACCATAAGATCGCTTGCCTCTCGCTCCTCTTTCACACCCCGACTGGAACAGTTCAGGCTTACCCAAAGTAACTTATTGCCTTGGAGATCTGCAGAGGCTGTGGAGTTGGGTCCTAGCCCCCCCAAAGTCAAAACTTCTCCCTGCGGGAAGATCACTGAATTCTCCCATCTCACACTCTCACCCACTGCTTTTCCATCTTCTCTCCTCCACTTCCCAGCGAGATCAGCCCAGGCTCACCCCAGCTGATACCTTGCCCTAGAAGTCTGCAGAATTAGGTATTGGTTTTCCAGGAAAAGCCTAGGTCAAAATAGCGGGGGAAAAACTTATTCCTAATCCAAGACAAGAGATCGTCAGTTCAAACTCCTACCCCGCCTGGAGGGGGTGGGCAAGGAAAACTCCACGTTTCCTTGCTGGGTATTAAAATCCTTCGGATATCTCCGGAATCTCCCAAAAATCATCAACTTTTTTTACATAGTCCATTAACAGCCTTCTTTCTTATTCTTTTTATGCTCTTTTGAGTCTATTTACCCTCCTTTTACCCCACCCCCCTTTTACCATTTCTCACAGCTCACCCTTTGGAACCAACAGAAAGACAACCGGTCACTCCGCCATGAAGCCCCCCCCCCCCAAATCAAGAATTTCTGACAATGATATTTTACTTGTTTATTGCATACTGGTCTTCCAAACCAAAAATTATGAAACTAATCCATAGCTTGCGACTGACTGTTTTGCTATAGGAAATCATGTTGCTTCTGTCTTATATCAGCTATATGCATCATGGTCTCTAAAACATCCTGTAATTAAAAGGGCTGCTAACATATTGCTATCTTAATTGAAAAAACTGAAATCAACAAGGTTATTTCTGCAATAATCATGTGATTTCTCATGATAAGAACAACTATCATTCTCTTATTATTTCTATGAAAGTAATTATTTTAACATAAATACCTTTCTTTTATTTTCTTTCTTATGTAAAAGATTCATTGAGAAGAAAATAATGCAATAATAAAGTCCTCCACTGAGTCTTTTCCCCATTGTCTAGTTCCAACATATTTCCATTTTTGTATTTTTTAAAAAACCACACAAATTCTACATATAGCAAATCGGTGGTAATTAAAAGACAATTAGATGTTCTTGGAATGCCCAGTGGAATTTGATTCATTTAAACCAACATGAGTTTATAAACAAGATTCCTAGTAGATTGACTTCCTCCCCCTCCCCAACAGATCTTTTTTTACAATAGGGGACAGCAAAAATGCTCTGTCTCAAAACTTAACAGCTAATTAGTGACCAGTTCAAATATTTATTGCCAAAATTTATATATGATAGTTTAGATAAACTGGAGACAACTGATAATGGGATGTCAGTGGAGGTAGGCAGTCCATTGTTGTTCTTTTATTTCAGGGAGACAGCTTAGCAAAACATCTCGCTGTGCAAAAGTAACTTGAAATAGGCAACTAGATCAAATACCAGCTTTGAAAGTACTCATAAAAAGAGGAATACTTTTGGATTGCCACTGCGAAAAACTTTACAGGTCTAGTTTTCTTAAAAACAACAACAACTCCGCACCCTTCCCCCAGCCTGGCCGGTCGGTGGGAAGCGAAGACAGCTGTGGGCGATGCGCGCCCTCAAAAGCGCTGCTGCCAGCCCGGACGCCGAAGCTCCGCACCCTTCCCCCGGCCTGGCCGGTCGGTGGGAAGCGAAGACAGCTGTGGGCGATGCGCACCCTCAAAAGCGCTGCCGCCAGCCCGGACGCCGAAGCTCCGCACCCTTCCCCCGGCCTGGCCGGTCGGTGGGAAGCGAAGACAGCTGTGGGCGATGCGCACCCTCAAAAGCGCTGCCGCCAGCCCGGACGCCGAAGCTCCGCACCCTTCCCCCGGCCCGGCCAGTCGGTGGGAAGCGAAGACAGCTGTGGGCGATGTGCGCCCTCAAAAGCGCTGCCGCCAACCCGGACGCCGAAGCTCCGCACCCTTCCCCCGGCCTGGCCGGTCGGTGGGAAGCGAAGACAGCTGTGGGCGATGCGCGCCCTCAAAAGCGCTGCCGCCAGCCCGGACGCCGAAGCTCCGCACCCTTCCCCCGGCCCGGCCGGTCGGCGGGAAGCGAAGACAGCTGTGGGCGATGCGCGCCCTCAAAAGCGCTGCCGCCAGCCCGGACGCCGAAGCTCCGCACCCTTCCCCCGGCCCGGCCGGTCGGCGGGAAGCGAAGACAGCTGTGGGCGATGCGCGCCCTCAAAAGCGCTGCCACCAGCCTGGACGCCGAAGCTCCGCACCCTTCCCCCGGCCCGGCCGGTCGGTGGGAAGCGAAGACAGCTGTGGGCGATGCGCACCCTCAAAAGCGCTGCCGCTAGCCCGGACGCCGAAGCTCCGCACCCTTCCCCCGGCCCGGTCGGTCGGTGGGAAGCGAAGACAGCTGTGGGCGATGCGCGCCCTCAAAAGCGCTGCCGCCAGCCCGGACGCCGAAGCTCTGCGCTCTTCCCCCGGCGCGGCCAGTCGGAGAGGAATGAAAATAGCTGCTCGTTTGGCAGCCGTTCAGAGGAGGAGGTGGGGAGGAAAGAACTGGCCACACCTGGGGCTCGCCTTTCCGCGGCCCCAAACGACCTCCAGACGACACCGAACTTGAGCCTCTCCCAGGGCCTATTCCATTAGTCCCAGGATGGGAGGCTGCTGCGCCCGGCGCCCATTCCTCTGGTCCCCCACCAGGTGGGAAGCTCAAAAGAAGCTGGAACTGCCACTTCCTCATCTGCAGCTGGATTTTCCAAGTCTCTTTTTCTATTACTGGTTAGATTGTTTTGATATGTCCTGTGGCTTCACTGTATAGTTGATATGCTCATTGATATGTTTTTTGGATATGTCCTTTTGATATACTGATTGTTGATATTTTTGACTTGTTGTACTGATATATTGCATTGTGGAATTTATTGTAATTGTATTGTAAGTGTATTGATTGTTTACTTTTGCATTGTCATACTGTTACATTGTACTTATATTAACTTGCTGTTAGCCGCTCTGAGTTGGCCTGTGCCGAGTTGAGCGGGATATAAATCTAAATAATAAATAAAATAAATAAATAAAAAGAACAAAAGAACAACAACAACCAACCTCATATTTTTTGAGTTGTGAGCAAAGTGAACAATTAAATACATTCATGGGAATCTTTTCACTTTTCCTGGGATAATACAGTTGCTGTCGTCAAAAGGATATTACTGCTTAGACTTAATTTCCTACTTAATACTATTCCAATTTATATCCCAGGCAATGTATTTTAAAAATGGCAAAATAGTAATTAATGATTTTATATAAAAGAGCAAAAAGCTCAGACATAATTAAAATAATTTATAGACATAAGAAAAGTGAGGGAGTAGGGGGTTCCAAATTTAAATTTCTATTATGAAACATTTTGATAGCACCAATTTATAAATCTGTGTCATCAAGCAGATTTTCACTGCATTAAATAGCATATATAGGTGCAGTTTCTCCCCTCTGAATGAAATATTTGCAATTCTGTCACATGCTATTGGAAATCCTTTTACCGGTTGAGTTTTCAAAGAGGGAGTCATGTTAGTCTGTTTCAGCATGTATAACAAAACAAAAACCAATGAACTATGGCCCCATTAAAAATGAATATATCTATTTCATGAAAAACTTTCACAAATAACAACCCACTTCCTTATGTACATGTAATGTACGAGGTCAGAAATTTATAAATATTGAATACATGGTAGTGGAGCAAAGACCAAGGACATGTTTTACAGCATGAAAAAGATAGAGAAAAACATTGTCATTTGAAGCAATATCCATAATGTCATTCATGTTTTATTTAGTTTTTAAAGACATATTAATATAAAGATTTGAAGGGGGGAAAGTTAGAATTTTTTTGCAAGGTTATTCACAAACATGGTGCTTTATGGCTTGTATTTTTAAAAGGAAGAAAATCTTTGAAGATTTCTGATTATGAAAATATGCCTTCTCGTAGAGGAAGGAACATCATTAAAGGAAGATACAGTTGAGGAACTCAGCCTCCCCTATGTCACTTGGAGGACCCTGAATAGGCTGAGTGCTGGAGTGCCTAAATGCAAGACCAACATGCTCAATTGGGGGCTTATTTACTGGTCTGCCAGTTACTGCCAGAAACATGCACCAACTTAAGTTTGGCCAATGACAAAGCCAAAAGGGTGGCTTCATTTTGGCAGTCCAATATTTGATCGGGACAAGAAAGAAGATCTCATAAAGATAAAATGATCAGTTAATTTTGCCCTGCTTTTCACTTCGCTATGATCTTATAACAATAGGAAATACAAACACAAACAAACACAAGAAAAATGTAAACATTTCTGTAATTGTTCCAATTATGTCCAATCAAGCATGCTTCAATGGCTTCAATGGCTAAATCTGTCTGCACCTGAAAAGTAAGAAAGATATACTTAATTATCAACCAATATTTATTCACAGATTTGGAACTAGGTTTTTAGAAAACCTGAGTGGGTATTGTTAATGTTTTCTTTGTTTTTGTATTAAAGGAAAATTTTCTGTTCCCATGTGTTGTCAACCTACAGCCCATGGGCCAGCCCCGGCTCATGGTGCCAAATCATCTGGGCCACAACCTCGCTCCAGCTGTCACTTCCACCACTGGTGTCTCCTCCACCTCAATCCTTGTCTCCTCCACTTGGCTTGGCATGTCCCTAATGCTGTTACAATAAAATCCATCCTGCTATGGAGCGGCACTAGGAACATGCCAAGCCAAGCAGAGGAGGCAAGGATTGAGGTAGCAGCGGCAGAAGCGACGGCTGGAGCAAGGTTGAGGGCCAGATGATTTGGTGCCATGCAGTTCCTCCAGGCCAGTAAGCAGGGAAGCGTCATGGGGTGGAGTGATGGGTGGCTCAGGGGTGGTCCTGCTCCCACTGCTTCCAGCAGTGGGGGGGAGTGAGGGGCTTTGGAGTGGTCTCACTGGTGCCACCGCCAGTGTGGATGGAGTGGTGTGGGCTCGGTATAATCCTGTCACCACTGAAGGCAGCAGCAGCGGGACCACCCCGAGCCCCCCTCCACCCACACCATTGGTGGTAGCGGCAGAACCACCCTGAGCCACCCACCACTCAATCACCTATCCGGCCCACCAACAATCTGAGGGTGTGTGATCTGGCTTCCATCTTTAAAAAGGTTGAAAACCCTTGCCATTTGGCATTTAATTTTATAACCTGCTACCCTGATGTAATTGTTAATGGTGTGAAGAAAAGCTGATAATAATAACTTTGATTGTTCCACTTAAATCAATATGTCATATATTTATAACAAATGTTTACCTGTATTGTCCTTGTTTGAAGTGTTTCATGTCTAACCTCTGCTGGGATGAATTGTTGAAGCAAATAACAACAGAGACAGTGGACAAGCCTCTTACACGCCTTTTCAATTTCACATTTCTAACTGATTGTCCATTCACTGTTATCTTAGCCTGTGGGATGGATAGACTGCCTAAACTAAAGCAATAGAACAAGATGAAATATTGAATGCCTTCTCCATACTGTATTTGCAAAAAAATATAAAAAACCACCCTATTTCACTCTCAGTGGCCTTTTGTCATGCCTTGAATAAAAGCACTGTAATTTTTTTTAGAAAGGTGTTGCAGTATTTGTATTTATCACAGCCTTTATATTTGTGTGCAGATGCCTTAATTAATAGAATCCACCTGATCTGATTTAATATAATTCTAAAATATCTAATTCTCTCGATGCATTGTTACATATCATGATTTCATAGTTAACATTCAAAAATAAACTGGACTTTATGATTCTATATTTAATAACCCTTTCTCTCTCTTTTTTTGTCAGAACTTTGGCCTTAAGCTGTCTGAGACAATTTCTGACATTAAATATAAATTAAAATGCTTTGTAATAGTGGGACGTAACCAGTGATGAGCTGCAAACATTTTTACTATCCACACCCTGGCCACGGCTAACTCTGAGGGCGTGGCTAACTCTGTGGGCCATGTCCACTTGGCCAGCCACACCATGGCCTGGGCTATGGAGGTGGGCATGGCCAACCAAATGGGCATGGCCTGGGGGAATTTCCGCTACCGGTTCCCAGGATCAGGTGGGAACCTGGAGCAGCACATCACTGGACGTAACATCTGTGAAATGCATCTGCTTCCAAGCTATTGTGCCCTGGTTTTTCAATGGGCCTTCTAGTCTCCTTTCCCTTTATAATTCCAACTTGTGGTTGTTATATATGTACCTTCAAAAGTTGAAACCCACGTATAGCCATCCTAAGAGGGCTTTTTAGGTAAGTGATGAATTTAAGGAGTGACTTCTCCAGTTCCGCATTTCTAGTGAACTTTCCAGGCTTCCTGAGTTCTAGTCCATCGCTCTATCCACCACACCATTTAATGTAATTTTAATTTAATAGTCATATTTATATATGCCACCCACTCAGGCAGAACCTGACTCAGGGCGGCATTACAACAAGTTCTAAAAACACATAAAAGCACTTTAAAAGACCCACATCCCACCCACTTTAAAAGACCCATATCCCGCCCACCCATCCCACCCACTATAAAAAGAAGAAGAAGAGAGAGTTCTTAATTGTTTACATAAGCCAGCAGGCGGGGACCGTGTTCCCATTCGGGCCCCGCACCTGCCCTGCCAGCCAGGTCTTCAATCCTTTCCTGAAGGGCAGCAATTCTCTTTGAAGTCTTAGATCTGTTGGCAGGAGGTTCCAGAGAGTTGGTGCGGACACGGAGAAGGCCCTCCTTCGGGTGCTGGATAGATGTGCACCCCTAGCTGATGGCACTATTAGAGAGCCCCTCCGGTCCACTCTGGTTGGACGGGCAGACACTCTTGGGACGATGCGGTCTCTAAGGTATCCTGGCCCACTGCCATATAGGGCTTTAAAGGTCAAAACCAACACCTTGAATTGCACCCGGAGACAAACTGGTAACCAGTGCAGCTCCCGAAGTAGCGGTGAGGCTTGGGCATATCGCCCACATCCCATCACCACCCGGGCTGCCGCATTCTGGACCAGCTGCAGCCTCCGAATGGTCGTCAAGGGCAGCCCCATGTAGAGCGCATTACAATAATCTAGTCGGGAAGTGACCAGAGCATGGGTGACCATAAGCAAGGAGCCCCGGTCCAGGAGCGTGCGCAACTGGCGAATCACCCGAAGTTGGGCAAAAGCCCTCCTGGCCACAGCTGCTACCTGTTCTTCTAGCAGCAGCCGCGAGTCCAGAAGGACCCCCAAGTTGCGCACTGGGTCTGTCTGGGGCAAAACAGCCCCATCCAGTACCAAAGATGGTAACTCCCTGGATAACACGGGGCCCCTTATCCACAGCCACTCTGTCTTGCTGGGATTCAGCCGAAGCCCATTGGCCCCCATCCAGACCCCAATGGCCTCCAGGCATCTGGATAGGATTTTAACAGCATCACTGGGGTCCCCACGGGCCGAGAAGTACAACTGAGTGTCATCCACGTACTGATGGTACCGCACCCCGTGGGAACGAATGAGCTCACCCAGTGGCTTCATGTAGATGTTAAATAGGAGAGGAGAGAGCACCGAACCCTGAGGCACCCCATACTTGAGAAGCCTAGGGCTGGACCTCTCACTCTCTAACCACACCGACTGGGTACGGCCCTCCAGAAAAGAGGAAAACCAGGACAACACGGTGCCCTGGATCCCCAGTCCTTTGAGCCGTTCCAGAAGGATACCATGGTCGACGGTATCGAAGGCTGCTGAGAGGTCAAGAAGAGCAAGGACGGATGGATAACCCCCATCCCGCTCCCGCCAGAGATCATCCATCAGTGCGACCAATGCCGTCTCCGAACCATACCCGGGCCTGAATCCTGATTGAAAGGGGTCTAGATAATCCGCTTCCTCCAGGACACTCTGCAGTTGGCGCGCCACCGCCCTCTCCAAAACCTTACCCAGAAAGGGCAGGTTGGAAACCGGCCTGTAGTTGTTAAGGACAGCTGGGTCAAGGGATATTTTCTTCAGGAGGGGGCGCACCAAAGCATGTTTTAGCGGTGCAGGAAATACCCCCTCCCATAATGATGCATTTATTATCGCCCCGACCCAGCCACCTGTCACCACCTTGGAGGCTTTCACCAACCAGGTGGGACAGGGGTCCAAAGGACATGTAGTGGCACGCACAGCTGCAAGGAGCCTGTCCACTTCATCAGGGACAACAGGATCAAACCGATCCCAGATCGTACAGCAAGACTGTGCTCCGTTGCCTCCCCTGACCCTCCGCATCCACGTCGGGATTCAGCCCTGAACGAATCCGATCGATTTTCTCCACCAGATGGTCAGCAAAGTCCTCAGCCGAACCCTGCCAACCGGGCACCGATCTCCCTCTACCGAGGAGGGACCTGGTTACCCGGAACAGGGCGGCTGGGCGATTATCAGCGGAGGCAATAAGGGTGGTGAAGTATTGCCGCCTCACCACCCCCATCGCCACTAGGTAGGCCCTAATAGCAGCTCTAGCTAGTGTCCAATCGGAGTCATCCTGGGTCTTCACCCAGCGGCGCTCTAGGCGTCTCATTGCCCGTTTGAGTTCCCGCGGTTCATCCATGAACCACGGGGATGACCTAACCCCACGGGCGCGGAGAGGCCGCAGTGGTGCGATTTCATCCAAGGCTGCTGTTGCCGTCCTGTTCCACAGGTCGACAAGTGCCTCGGGTGAATCGTGTAGCCGATCCAGAGGAACATCCCCCAGTTCCCTCTGGAATCCATCTGGATCCATTAGTCGCCGAGGGCGGGCCATTTTAATAGGCCCTGCCTCCCTACGATGAAGCGTCGCCCCCAGAAAGTCAAGAGTCACCAGATAGTGATCTGACCATGGCACAGGTGAGATGACTAAATCCTGTAATCTCAGATCACTCTGCCACTGCTCCGACAAGAAAACTAAATCTGGCATGTGACCACTGCCCCTGGCCGGACCCTGAACTACCTGAGTCAGGCCCATGGCTGCCATGGAAGCCATGAACTCCCTTGCCACCTCAGAAGCCATCCCCAATGATGGCAAATTGAAGTCCCCCAGAACCATAAGCCTCGGGAACTCCAACGCCAGCATCGAGGCGGCTTCGAGGAGCTCAGGCAGGGCATCCCTTACCCTGCAAGGGGGCAGGTACAGGAGTAAGATCCCCAACAGACCCTTGGGGCCCAACCGTAGAAGCAGGGCCTCACAACCAGACACTTGTGGAGCAGTGGCCCTAGCAATTCCCAAAGACTCCCTGGCAACAATGGCGACAGCACCGCCCCTCCCCTCCCCTCTAGGCTGGTGCCAAATACCGAACCCAGCTGGACACATGTCCGAAAGAGGTACTCCATCTTCAGGTGTCAGCCAGGTTTCGGTGATGCATGCCAGGTCGGCCCGCCCCTCCTGGATAGAATCTTGGATCAGTCATATGATTTTACCTACCATAATAGTTTGTCCTCCTGTGCTGTAAACTGGCAAATTTGTATCTTCCTCGTCAATTTGCATTGGTTCCCTCCTTTATTTCTCTGTACAGTATTGCAAAGTTTCATTTACAAGAACCCCAGTGGCGCTTCAGGCAGCGTTGGGGGGACCTTTCCTTTCTGTGGCCTGGCCTCGCTGGCCGGGCTGCGGGAACCCCAGTGGCGCTTCAGGTGGCATTGGGGGGCTTTCCTTCCCACAGCCTGGCCAGCGAGGCCAGGTCGCGGGAACCTCAGCAGCACTTCAGGCAGCGTTGGGGGGGGGGGCTTTCCTTCCCACGGCCTGGCCAGCGAGGCCGGGTCACAGGAACCCCAGCAGCGCTTCAGGAGGCGTTGGGGGGCTTTCATTCCCATGGCCAGGCGTCGCTGGCTGGGCCATGGGAACCCCAGCGGCAGGGGACTTTCCTTCCCACAGTCTGGCCAGTGAGGCCGGGATGCGGGAACCCCAGCGGCACTTCAGGGGGCATAGGGGAGGGGGTCTTTCCTTCCCGCGGCCTGGCCTCGCTGGCCGGGCCGTGGAAATCCCAGCGGCACTTCAGGCGGTGTTGGGGGGGCTTTCCTTCACACGGCCTGGCCAATTCTGCTCCCCTGCCCCACTTAGCTTCCCTTCAGGAGACGAAGTGTCTCTGGAGTCCGGGAGGGAAGTTGTCAGCGCGTTGGTAGTTTTTTTGTAAGTCGGCGCATGCAGCGCGTTCCCGGCCTTCTCTGCGCTCACGTCCCTCAGCCTGATTGGCTGAGAAGCGGCGTGGCACGGAGGACGTTGGGTGTTGAAGTTCTTTTTCTTTGTTTGAGTTTGTGGGGCTCTTGCCCCACTGGCGCATTTCTAAAATATTTGTTGACCTCCGGACCCATTTCGGGCAAGTGCACGAAGGCTCGGTTCGGGTCAGTATGGCCGGGTGCAGGATCCTTTGTCAAGTTCCAATGGTTAACGCTTGGATTTATAGGTATAGATGTCTTATCAGGCCACATGATGATTTAACTGTCTCTGCTTTTTAATTTAACTGCTTCTTCCTGTCATGGTAACCAATGCATCTTGCTTACTGTTTTTCTCGAAATACCTTTTAGTGTAGTCAGTGCTTCATATGTTGTGTGTCTAGTAAACAGAGGATATTAGCCATGTGACTCATATTAAAATTAAAAAAGAATGCAAAAATTGCAGAAGGAAGGCGATGCCTTTGTTTGATCACTAAAAATTAAAATGTTGCAAGCTTTGGAAATCAAAGATTTCTTCTTCAGACATGTGTCTAGTAAAGCAACTTTATTTCTAGTTGTTCTTAATTGATTTGATTTATGCTAAAGTTCAAATCTCTTATTCCTCCCTATTGTGCTATATAATCCATGTTTCTGACCCCAATAGAGTAATAGAGTACATTTATATGCTTTCTTTGAATGTGTTTCATATTATTAGGTGTTATACTAAATACATTTCTAGTGAGGAACAGGTTTCCCCTGGCTTCAAATTCTGCCTGTATATTCCAAACATTTCCATTCCATAAAGAGGCAAAAGAAGCCATAGGATAAATAAAGCTAAAAAGGCACTGGAGCTTTTTGGTGTCATCTTCTTTAAAGTGTATAAAAACTATATCATCTTTGAATACTTTGCAATACAAGCACTTAAATAGAATTATTTTATGCAGGTGGATATATAGACTGTGGAGCATACAGAGCATCATTCTTCTTTTCATATTGCAAATGTGAATTTTTGTTTCTATGCAGAAATATGGTAGGCACAAAGGATTTTCATGCAGTAAAGTGACAACACTCAGGCTGTTAAAGTCCCATTACAGCAGTTGACATTTCAGATTAGCAGTGCACAGGATTTCAGCCTCTCTCATTGACTGTTGTCGAAGGAAAGGAAGATGGTTCTGTGGATTGCTACCTCCTGCTCTCCCTCACATCATGATTTCCAGTCTGGACCACGGTGGTCCGTTTGCTCTCATCCACTGCCCCTGAGGCAGGTTTTGTTCAGTTCAATATAGCTGTAACTTTAATTCAATTTAGCTCGACACAGATATGATTGATTATGTAACTATTTACAAGCAGGGGAGTGGGATAACAGTTACCTCACTGGCCAAACTCTCGTAAAGGGCCCTCAGAATCAAATCAAATCAAATCAATCTTTATTATGGTCCAACATTTCATTTCATTTCATTTCATTTCACTTTATTCTTGTATACCGCTTCACTTTACCAAAGCAAACTCTAAGCGGTTAACATTGGTGCATGCTGACTGTAATGCAGCCAGCAGCAGGAAAGTGAAAGATACAATAAAAATAGATACATAACACTTAAGAAAATAAGCCGACACAATCAAACGAAACAGTCCAATGAACCAACACTCAAAGTACATCGTCTGGCGATGTTGTGGGCCAGAGGGTCGAGGCAGCGCATCCCGGCGTCTTTGGGGCTGCGGCGGGTCTTTTATCCCTCTCCAGGGGAAGCAGGACCCGGAGAAGGGAGGGCGGGAGCCGAACTCCACCGCCCGACCGCCACAGCTGATGCCTGTTCGTCCTCTGGCGATGTCGGGGCCAGAGGATCGAGGCAGCGCGTCCCGGCGTCTTCGGGGCTGCGGGCCAGTCTTTTATCCCTCTCCGGGGGAAGCAGGACCCGGAGAAGGGAGGGCGGGAGCCGAACTCCACCGCCCGACCGCCACAGCTGATGCCTGTTCGTCCTCTGGCGATGTCGGGGCCAGAGGGTCGAGGCAGCGCGTCCCGGCGTCTTCGGGGCTGCGGGCCAGTCTTTTATCCCTCTCCGGGGGAAGCAGGACCCGGAGAAGGGAGGGCGGGAGCCGAACTCCACCGCCCGACCGCCACAGCTGATGCCTGTTCGTCCTCTGGCGATGTCGGGGCCAGAGGATCGAGGCAGCGCGTCCCGGCGTCTTCGGGGCTGCGGGCCAGTCTTTAATCCCTCTCCGGGGGAAGCAGGACCCGGAGAAGGGAGGGCGGGAGCCGAACTCCACCGCCCGACCGCCACAGCTGATGCCTGTTCGTCCTCTGGCGATGTCGGGCCAGAGGGTCGAGGCAGCGCGTCCCGGCGTCTTCGGGGCTGCGGGCCAGTCTTTTATCCCTCTCCGGGGGAAGCAGGACCCGGAGAAGGGAGGGCGGGAGCCGAACTCCACCGCCCGACCACCACAGCTGATGCCTGTTCGTCCTCTGGCGATGTCGGGGCCAGAGGGTCGAGGCAGCGCGTCCCGGCGTCTTCGGGGCTGCGGGCCAGTCTTTTATCCCTCTCCGGGGGAAGCAGCACCCGGAGAAGGGAGGGCGGGAGCCGAACTCCACCGCCCGACCGCCACAGCTGATGCCTGTTCGTCCTCTGGCGATGTCGGGGCCAGAGGATTGAGGCAGCGCGTCCCGGCGTCTTCGGGGCTGCGGGCCAGTCTTTTATCCCTCTCCGGGGGAAGCAGGACCCGGAGAAGGGAGGGCGGGAGCCGAACTCCACCGCCCGACCGCCACAGCTGATGCCTGTTCGTCCTCTGGCGATGTCGGGGCCAGAGGGTCGAGGCAGCGCGTCCCGGCGTCTTCGGGGCTGCGGGCCAGTCTTTTATCCCTCTCCGGGGGAAGCAGGACCCGGAGAAGGGAGGGCGGGAGCCGAACTCCACCGCCCGACCGCCACAGCTGATGCCTGTTCGTCCTCTGGCGATGTCGGGGCCAGAGGGTCGAGGCAGCGCGTTTGAGAAGAGGATACTTGAAAATATACTTCAAGTCCCTCAGAATCCTTCTCTTCCATACCACAAGTTGGTTGCAGTGTGGGCATCGAGCATGGCATCTCCCCATGGCACTTCCTTCATCCAATCCTCCGCCAGTTCATTCCAGTCAATGACACACACACACCCTCGCGTTACTGCCCAGCATTCATCCCAGGATAATAGCTTGAAGTTATTTTGGTACATGCCTGGCATTCAAAAGTACTTACTCTCCAGGGATCTTTTTTAAAGATGAAGTCCTCCTTCTCATTCTGTCTGTTCCCCATCATTCTCCTCCCTCCTTCCGCTTCTTCCCCTTTTATATCTTGTTCTCCTTCTTACCTCCTTCCTTTGGCCAATCCTAGATGCTCTATCCCTTCTCTTGCCTCCTTGAACCCTTTCCTCTCTGCCTCCACAACTGTCACTCTTACTCCTTGGTTCTCCTCCCATTTCTCCCATTCCGCCAAAGACGATGAGCCCTGGGCTCCATCAAGGACATTGACCTCGAGCTCCACTGAAGACGTTGAGCCCCGGGCTCCAACAAGGACGTTGAGCCCTGGGATCCGACCCCTGGGCCTTGCTAACGTCCAGCTGCAATGCCAACAGAGGACAATGTGTTTTATAGTTGTATAGGTTATGTGTTTTATAGATTATGATATGTTTGTGAGCAGCTCAGAGTCGCACTTCACAAGTGGGGCGGCATATAAGTTGATAGATAGATAGATAAATAAATAAATTCATCTTCTAACACCAGGGAAACCTCCAACTCCCTCTGAATCATCATGTCCTCAGTGCATGGGGGTGCTAGAGGTCTCAAAGTCTGGACCCTCACCTGTAGGGGACAATGGGCTTGCCTCCCCCTCCTCTACAACCACCCTCACCTATGACTGCCATTCAATTTTAGACAAAGATAAAAGTGCCAGTAACTTGATTATAATAATTTCATGTCATGGGTTGAAAGGATTTTTGCAGAAGAAACTCCACTCAGGGAATGCCCTAACTCCTTTCACATCCCGAAGAGCTGGGACAGAGATGGGCACTCAATCCGTCATGCAGTACCTGAGTCTCGAATTGCCGACTTGCCAGCCTTCCACCTAACAAGGCAAGCTTTTTAACCATTGAGGATAGGGCTGTGCCCAGCCTTCTCAGTTCATTCTGCCCCAGCATGCTTTGATTCAGATTGATTTGGCTTGAACCAACCTGTTTTAAGCCCAAATATTAATCAGGATTCAAACGTCAGAATCCAAAATTGAAATAAATGTCTTGCTTTAGTAGCTTAAAATTTGCTAATATATGCATTGTTTTTCTGCATAATGTGTGCTCCTCATGCAGCGAAGCTTAGTCTGGATGTGTAATTGACATGGATACTGTGCAGACTGAGACCAAAGGAAAAGCAAGGCAGAAGAGGAAGTGAAAAACAGGGAATGTAAGCAAACATTTTTTTAAAAAAGCATACAAACCAGAAAACCATAAGCCTACTACACAAAAAACAGAAAAAATAAAACTTTTACAGTAAGAATGTGAGGACTCCACTGCCGGCACAGCTGTTTTTGGGGCCAGCCACTCCCTGCCCGGGAGGGATAAAAAACTGCTGGCCCAACTCACCGGCCCACCGAGGACTCCACTGCTGGCACAGCTGTCTTTGGGGCCAGCCCCTCCCTGCCTGGGAGGGATAAAGAACTGCTGGCCCAACTCACCGGCCAACCAAGGACTCCACTGCCAGCATAGCTGTCTTTGGGGCCAGCCCCTCCCTGCTCGGGAGGGATAAAGAACTGCTGGACCAACTCACCGGCCCACCGATGACTCCACTGCCGGCACAGCTGTCTTTGGGGCCAGCCCCTCCCTGCTCGGGAGGGATAAAGAACTGCTGGCCCAACTCACGGGCCCACTGAGGACTCCACTGCTGGCACAGCTGTCTTTGGGGCCAGCCCCTCCCTGCCCGGGAGGGATAAAGAACTCCTGGCCCAACTCACTGGCCTGCCGAGAACTCCACTGCCGGCACAGCTGAGTAGGAACGAGCTGCACAGAACGGTTCTGCGCAAGTCGCTTTTATGCATGCGTAGAAGGCTTTTACGCATGCGTAAAAAACGACCTGCGCAGAACCGTTCTGCGCAGGTCCCGGATTGTCCGGAGCCGCGGTTGACAGGTATGGATCTGATATGTGGGTTGACAAATTGGTCTGAGCCACTTTGGGACTGATCAAGTCTGTATCCATCTGATTCAAACCCAATGCCAATCAGCCTGATTCTGTCTGGGATTTGGTTGTACTGTACTGCACAGTCCTCATTGTCAGCACCACATCTAGTCTGCCCCATCAGTACCAGGAGTCAACAATTTGAGCAACAACAGCTCAGTTTTGACAGGAGGCATTTGTTGTGTTGGTTCTTTGCAGAATTTATTTTTCAAAGCAAAATGTGATATTTTATTTTTCTTGAAAAGAGGAATATTTTAGGAGGGAGAACCATTTTAATATTTTGCTTACCTTCTCTTGGCAAGTACTTTATCAACAGTCTGAAAGGCCGTGATCCAACCTATATCCAGCATAATATGGCCTTCTCTTCCTTAGAAAACCTTTAATACAATACTCTTCACAAAAGAGTTTGCAGATGCCAGGACGAGATCTTCTTGCAGACGATTATGCTTTGCATATGTGCTGTCCTTCCCAACCAGTCATTCAAACAGAATCCCTCCTATAACATAGTGTATTTCTTTTACTTCTTCAAGACATGTAACTTGTACAAGCTAATAAAAAATAATTTTTGTTGTTGCTGTGATTTAATCATATGATGTATCTGTATATACTGCCAATCATAAGTCACTTTCTACAGACAAGCTGGGAAGTATACTGCGAGACACAGGCTGTTTGAAAACTTCACCATCTGTACATTTTGCACAAGGTGATATGTGAAACTACCCTGCCTTGTAACAAAAGTCCTATTTTAGTCATCATAAAGTTAGTGCGGTTACTATGCTTAGGGGGGAGTGCCTCGTTGTGTCAATTTTTTTACTTTCAGTGTTTTGCTTGAAGAGGACACTTTTACTCGTATGTAGGTTCTACAGGAAATAGTTGCTTAGTTACTCAAAATCTGGGTTTTTATCCATGCACAGAGCCTACACGTCAACAGAAACCTCTTATTCAAACTTAGTAGTGAAAGCAGGGAAACTACAATGACTGGGGTGGGGTGAGGGGTAGGAGAACTTCACAGCCCTGGTTTTTGTCCTACTGAGCAAGGTTGAAACAGCAGATACAGTGAAGGAACTTTTCCCCTACCACTAGTTCCTATCTCTGCAGATCATTTTGAAATGTGAACTCCATATCTAAGCAAAAGGCTGCCATTATTTACTTTTTACTTTATGTGCAAAAATGTATACTGCTAACATCTGACATATCACTTTTCCAGTTATTAACACAATCCTGTTTCCTGACCACTGTAATTATGGACCCAGCTATGTTGCCTGATACTCATTCTCACTGACATTGCACACATGCTGTGTTGTTTGCAGCCTTTCCTTCCTTTCATATGATCATTATGGCAAAGGGAATTCAGTGGGGTAGGAATGAGAAAGCCAGCAAGTAGACTTAGCAACGGATCCTGCAACCCTTCACCTTGGTCACCCTTGATCTGTGGAATGATGAATGCTACATATTTGGACAGTACCAAGCTGGAGGTATTCTGCGGACAGTACCAAATTGGGGGAAGCCTCCCTGCAGCAATCTGGCATTATTATAAAGATTCTCATTAAAAGAATGCCCTAGATCCCAGTGAATCCACATAGACACTTCTATCCCACTGATGTAAAGCTTTATTTGACAGCTTCATGCATGCATGCATGCATGCATGCATTTATTGTAAGGTGGCTTACAATAGTAAAAAGTCAATATTTTAAAGCAATTAAACCACTTCTTAAAACTGATGCCTAAAAATAGTTTAAAACAATTTTAAACATGTCTTTAAAAAGACACAAATCTCATTTTAATAGTGCCCCCCCACCCCAGGCAGCTCGTTCCTGGAGAAATGTTCTTCTTCTTCTTCAGGTGCCTGTTCTTACCTTTTCAGAACAGTTCTTCCAAGGACATGCTGCACCAGGGCCTCTCTTCCCAGGGATCTTTTTTTGCAGAGCGAGTTGTAGTATTCTATACTTTATGTTGTTCCTCATGATATGGCCAAGGTATTGGAGCTTTCTTTGCTTAATTATCTTATACAGTTTTTGATATTTATCCATCCGGCGCAATACTTCTACCTTAATCACATGGTCAATCCATGATATCCTTAGCAGCCATCTGCAGATCCACATTTCAAAAGCTTCAATTCTTTTTTCAGAGGCTTTAGTCAATGTCCAAGCCTTGACTCCATATAGCAGGGGTTCTCAAATTTTTCAAGCCACGGGCCGGACCACGCCCCTCAGACAGCTGAGCGGGCTGGACTGGTGGTTTCCCCCCGCCATAAATGCTGCCATAAAATGCATCCACGGCTGTCATAAACACATTTATGACAGCCACAGGCGCATTTACAACTGTTTTAAATGCATTTAGGACAGCCACAGGCACATTTATGGCTGTCGTAAATGCATCCGCTTCCGGTGGCAATGATGATGATGCAGGCCACATGAAATGGTATCATGGGCCAGGTTCAGCTTGCGGGCTATAGGTTGAGAAGCCCTGCCATATAGCAACACTGGCAAGGCTGTAGCCAGGATTCTATGGGTGTTTTTTTTTTTTTGGGGGGGGGGGGGAGATTTTTCAGGAGTGGCAAAAATTTCCAGGCGGGGCAACAATGTGACACTCACATATATAACATTGGCATCCCAGGGTGGGGGGGGGGCAGGCTGTTAGCTCAGGAGGGTCCCCCCCCCCCGCCTACAGCCTGGAACACTGGGAATATGTAACATCTCACTATTTGGATCTTTGTAGCGAGTTAGATCTCTACTGCATCACAAATGTTGCCTGGTTGCCTGTGGTAGGGAGTTCCACAGGTGGGGAGCAACAATAGAGAAGGCCCTCTTTCACATCCTCATGAAACATTCCTGTGAGGGCGACAGGAATGAGAGAAAGGCTTCCCCTGAAGATCTTAAAACTTGGGCAGACTCATACAGGAAAATGTGGTCTTTGAGATAGCTTGGACCCAAGACTCAAGAACTAGGCCTGGTGCGCAGTACAACAGGAAGCTAACAATTAGCCTGAGTTAACAATATGGCCACAGCATTTTTGACCAAGTCATTTCTGGGCACTTTCCAAAGGCAGCTCCAAGTAGGGTGTACAGTATTACAATAATTCAAATGGGATGTAACCAAGGCCAGATCAGACATCTGAGAGAACTGGCTTAGCTGGGGTACTAATTTTTGGTGTGCAAATACACTGCCAAGATCTGAAAACTGAGGGTCAGGGATGAATGCAGGAGTACATCCATCATGTGAACCAATGTTTTCAGGGAGAATACAATCCCATCCAGCACAGGCTGAATCTCCAAACAGGAGCACATCTGTATTGTCTAACAGAATATTTCCACTACTTAGTTCCTGCAGAGAGACCTATGCACATGTGCAAAAACAAATGTAAAGAACTGTTCAATGGATGGAGCCCAGCTACACAATCAGAATAAGCTGGTGGGGTTGCCTTCTGCACTTTGCAGGGACGTAGGGTGAACACATGGTTTTTCACAGCCGATTACCCAATGTGCTCTGTAGCCTGCTTTAACAGCCCAGCCCAGTCTGAAGTTGTAACACTGGTGTTGCTGGCAGTTCCTCGTTTAAGTTGTTTGTCTTTAGAGGACAGGACAAGAGCAATAAGTGACAGATGGGGGAAAAAGAGTTGGAGGCACAAATGAGGCAGACGGAGAAGGGAAAAAATACATGCGCAATGCTCATGATTAAAGGTGAAGTAATATCCCAAGTGGCTGCAGTGGCTTAGTGGTTAAGACACTGACTGGGAGGCGGAAGGTCAGGATGGAATGAGCTCCCATCTTTGTCCCAGCTCCTGCCAACCTAGCAGTTTGAAAGCAAGAAATTGCAAATAGATAAATAGGGACCACTTTGGTGGGAAGGTAACAGCGTTCTGTGCGCTCCGGTGTCTAGTTATGGCTGCCACATGACCACAGAAACGTCTGCAGGAGACAAGCACTGGCTCTTCGGCTTTGAGCAAGGGATGAGCAAGGGATACAAATGAGCAAGGGATATGACTGGCTTTCGAGCAAGGGAAACCTTTAACTTTACTAATATCCCAAGGGACTGCAGTGGCTTAGTGGTTAAGACACTGGATTTGACTGGATGGCCAGCAGGTCAGCAGTTTGAGACCGAGTGCTGCATGATGGAGTGAGCTCCCATCTCTGACCCAGCTCCTGACTAGATAAATAGGTACCACTTTGGTGGGAAGGTAACAGCATTCTGTGCGCTCTGACATCTATTCATGCCTGTCACATGACCATGGAAATGTCTGCAGATGCACTCTGTTGGGTGCAAACAGAGACGAACACCACCCCCTAGAATCAGACATGACAGGCTTTTGTACAAGGGAGACCTTGACCTAAAATCCCAAGCAGAGAGAGGTGGAGGATGCAAGCATGGGGCACCCAATGGATCTTCCAAAGCAACGTTGGGTCCATGATGGCTTCAGATGCTGTTGTGGAGTGCAATACTCAGAATGCCTCACCTGTGGCCATCCTCAGGGCCGCCATCAGGGCAGTACTACCAGTACTGCTGTATAGGGCCCGGAGCTGTCAGGGGCCTGCCGCCGCCGGCCATAGCTGTGACATTACTGTGTGGGGGCCCCAATAGGATTGCTCAGTATGGGGCCCGGAAATTCTGATGGCGGCCCTGGCCACCCTGCCTGGGCTGGGGTGCATGGGCCTTGCAGCCCAGTGTCCTCTGGAAAGCCGGAGGCTATCCATCCTGCCCCCATTAGGTGGGCAGAGAAGAAAATGGTGCAATGGAAAGGTATGGGGAGGGGTGTGCTGGGCACCTTAGGAGGGGAGTGGACAGGAAGTGATGGGGGCGCCTATGGGGGGGGAATCCCACACATTCCCAATACCTCTGCCTGCCTCTGGGAGGCGCTAGTCGCTGGGACGCGATGAGTCCCTGTATCCCAGCACACCACTGGGAGGAGTGGGGGCGCACCATGGGTGGGGCCTGGGGGGCCCCGAAAGAACCCCCATGGCGCGCCAGGCGTAAGGGCCTGGGACACACAGGTGGGCGAGGAAAGGCAACACCCCCCCCCCCCCACACACACACACACACACACGCACACACACTTACACACCCGTCCGTCCGCCCTATGGAAAGCGAAGCCTGGTGGTGGCCAAGAGCCTGGAGTGGGGTGGGGGAGGTCTCCCTCCGCAGCTGTGGGGGATCGAAAGGGTGGACGCCCCCCCTCCCCTCGCGCGTAAGACGCCGAGCTGTAGGTGGAGCTCGTGTGCCCCCAGCCTCTCTTCCAGATCCGGGGTTTCGACGCGTCTCTCCTCCGCCTCCTCCTGCTGTCGGCGGCAGCTCCGTGGGGGGCTTCCGAGGTGTGGGAGTGGGGCTTCGGCGCCTGAGGGAGGGGGGCACGCCGCTCTTTGCTCCATCTCGGCCGACGGCTGGCCTCCTCAGCAGCGGTCCCTTGCCTTTCGCCCCCTCCCCCCCCCCCCGTGTTCCGCGGGTGTCTCCGCAGACCCTCGCCCGCTTTGGACGGGTGGGGGCGGGAGTTAGGCGGCCCAAAGGAGCCCCCCCCCCAGGGGCAGGGAGAGGGGCGCGCGCGCACTCCGCGGGTGGAAGGGGGAGGATGAGGATGATGGCCGCGGCGACGACGGCGGCCGGGGTCTGCCTCTGCCCGGGGAAGCAGCGGCGGTGGCGGCGACGGCGCTGCAGTAGCAGCGAGCAGCAGCAGCAGCAGTCACAGCATTGAGGACTGAACGGAGCGCAGCCGCCGCAGCGGCGGCGGGGGGGCGCGCGCGTCAGGGCGCAAGGCTGGCCGTCGCGGCGACGAGAGCGGGGGCGGAGGGACAGCGAGGGGGGGGTGTGCAACGGACGGCGACGACGGAGTCGGCGACTACGGCTCCGCCGGGCGGGCGGCCCCTCTCTCGCGCGCTCGCTCGCTTCTCCTGTCGTTCCCCGGCGTCCGGCTCCGAAGCGCTGCCGGGAAAGGTAAGCCAAAGCCTTTCTTTGCCTTTGCTGTCGCTCTGTTGCAGAGGGTCCTCCCTCCCTCCCTCCTTCCTTCCTCTCCCTCTCTCCCTCCCTCCCCTCTCTCTTTCTTTCTTTCCCTCCCTTCCCCTCTCCCCCGTTCTCCCTCGGGGCTGGCGGTGTTGTGTTCTGCTTTCTCGGGCGTGAGAGAGAGAGTCCGGAGCCTCCTCGCCTCCCTCCCTCCCTCCCTCCCTACGATCGGCTGGGTGGGCATGTGTCAGGAGGCTCCTCGGGGAAACGGCCCTTGGCGGTGGTGGGGCTGAGCAAGAGAAGGGCGGGCTGCCGTGCCGTGCCGTGCCGTGCCCAGGGATGGTGTGTCCCCCCACCCGCTGCAGCAGCCGCCGTCGGTCCGCGCTGGCGGCAGGTAAATGCCAAGCTTCCTGGCAGCTCGCCCTTTCAGGAATTGCATGTATGGCCGCTTGCGCGCGTCTCTATCTCTGTTTGTGTGTCAAAAACACAGCTCTGCGGCGGGGGAGCTGGGTGGGGGGAGATGGCTGAGCAAAAGGATGACATACCCCGCTTTCCGTCCCCCCCGTCCCCCCCTTCTCCTCCTCCTTTGGGTCGCAGGTACGCTGAGGGCTCCATCTTTTGAATGATGGAGAAAGGGATGGAGAGGAAATATAAACCTCCCCTCCCTTCGCATAGAGAAGAGGGGGCAGGAAGGAAGGGGCTCTGTTTGCCCCCCCCCCCCCCCGTGAATGAATGAATGAATGAATGGGTGGTTTTGTTGCCTTGGATATATCTATTTCTATAGGCAGCTCTTCCTTCTCCATTGCTTTGCTGGGTCCTTTGGGCCAGAAGGGCCACCAATTTGCTTTTGAGCGGAATGTCTCCACCTCTGTCCTCTCACTCTCTCTCTCTCTCTCTCTCTCTCACACACACACACACACACACACACACACCTCCTTCCACAACTGCTAATGGAGCCTGCCTCTCAGTGCCCCAAGTCTTGGCCCTACCTGGCGTTTTTGTTCTCATTAGCAGGCGGGAATTCAATGTCGCCAATAGCAACCACTCGGCTTCTTCTTTTTCCTCTCCGCCATAAAGATGCGGTGGCCCAGATGTTGAGCTCTACAGTTGCAAAAGCAGGGGTCTCTCTTTCTCTCTCTTTTCCCTTTCTCCTTGGCACACAATGACTCTCCATGGGAATTGCCATTGGTGAGCCGTGGACGGAAATGGATTGGCGGACCATAAGATTAAGCCTCTGGCTGTAACTGTCACAGCACCGCGTTGATGATACCCATTGAGAATGAGTGGCCGGCATTCTCGGTGGTCCATACAGTAGTGTTGCTCTTTCTCCAATTACCTGCTTAGGAGGAAGGGCCAGAGGCTACAGGATCAGCACTCAACAATTTAAAAGGTGGCGGCTGTATTGTTGTTTTCCTTAGAGAAACCTTCCAAAACAGTTTCATCAGGTGTGTTTGAAAATGGCCTTCTGTACCCTTTCCCCCAAATTTTTCCCCATCAAATTGAATCTGAACAAGAAAGGGCATTTCTCATGGCTGAGAAACAGATATTAAAAAGAAAATGGTATTGTTTTTCAAGCTTTTAATTTTTCCCCTCAAGTTAAATTAACTATCCTCACATTTCTTTATCTACTGTCCTACTATCACTGAGGTGATGCAATCCTTCTCTTGTGGCTTCAGCTGGTGCTGTTGTTTGTTATGAGCATTATTCCTTTATTTAGCCAAGCCATACTCAAAGGACCTCTTTTGCACTGCAACCTGTTTAAAAGGCAGAGATGAATGATTATCAACAATTGGTCTGCTTTTGTTCAGAGTTGCAGGTTTAAAAAGACAGGGGCCTATCCATTCACATTAATTTAAAATGTATTGGAATAAAGACAGACAGACAAAAGAGATTCAAGACATTAGTAATGATGTGTGCATTTTCAGAAGTTAGGAAAAGAATTATGCGTATCTCCGAAAGTATGAGTAATTTTGCACCACTTTGAAATGTGATTGCCTTTTTTACATACTTTTGAGGTGTGTTTCCCTGAAGATGTTGTTGTTTTCTCCCCCAGTTGACTTTAACTTTCAAGGGGTCATGTTGTAAGCATTTCTTTTCTAGGTTGTTGAAAATTCACCCTAGTCCTAGATCCAGGGCCTTCTGGGAGGATGAGATAGAGTCGATGTCCTTTATTCCTTCATAGCCTGTATTTCACAGTCTTGTGCGTTCCATAGACCATGATGTCATCAGGCGAATGTCCATCAAGGGTTAGGCTATACAGGTACAAAGAACTAGAATGAACAGACCTTGATATACTTGCCTGTCAAGTCAACTCTGACTTATGGTGACCCTTTCCAAGGTTTTCTATGTAGAGGTTACTTAGAAGTGCTTTACCTTTTCCATCTGCTAGGGGTGTCCTGGGACTGTACAGCTTGCCCATGGTCACACAGGCTGGATCTTCTGGGAAGCACAGTAGGAAACTAGCCTGTGTATTTGGTAATGTAAGAAAATATTTGGAAAAGGTCCAGATTCACACTTTGTGGGGCAAGAAGGATGGCATGTACTATTGCCTATCACAAATAAACTCAGGACTTACAGTTATTGCCTGTTTAGGTGTACATACTGGTAGCACTCACGGGGGTTCTTAAGCTAAGAATTTTGCCTGAGAAACAAAATAGGGTTACTCCCCTTTTCTGGAGTCTTGAGATTATTGTGACCCAAGGGAACTGCTGGGGTCCATTGGCAGGACTGGTAAAATGAGGAAGGTACCTCATCATGTGGG
The DNA here is from genome assembly GCA_035047345.1 of Bradypodion ventrale. NCBI lineage: Eukaryota > Metazoa > Chordata > Lepidosauria > Squamata > Chamaeleonidae > Bradypodion > Bradypodion ventrale. The sequence goes on from JAWDJE010000002.1 coordinate 141,831,548, forward strand.
ATGAGGTTTGCCTCATGCTGGTTCCTCCTGCAATTGTAGCATGGAGTGCAGGATGGCAAAAAGCAAACAAGTGTGTTTGTGGACCAAAAGCTGAGTCTTCACAAAGTCTTCTGATTTCCATATGTATATGTGCTTTTCAATAATGTGGGATGAGGTTTGTGCTATAATCTTTGCTGTGACATTTCTGGAAAACTACTGTGCGCTTTGCAAATCTGGCCCTTCATGGAAATAATTATTTTCTTAAAAATACAATAACACGACTAGGCCCCAAAATCACATTGGTATCTTAGCTCTCCATCTTGCTATCTGTAGAGAGGCAGTTGTTACTTCAGAAAACACACTCATGAGTGCACACAGAGAGACCCATTAATTATTTCTGTACATATTGTGTAAAAAAAAATCCACCATTTTCCGAACTGTTCTGGATTTTGTGGCTCTTGTTGAGTCATTGGTTTCTTCAACTGTTGCTCTAATTGGATGCCTGCTGCCTGTCCTCGGAGCCCTTGCTTCTCATGTCCTCAGTGTTTCGGTTCTTTTCTTTGAAAAAAATATTTGAAAGATTGCTTTAATGGTGACAAATAGACTTGGTGCGGTTTTTGCACACAGAAAAGCTTGGATGACATATTGGATGGAACTTTTACAGATTCAATAAGTATTGTATATCTGACAAGTATATTCTATAGGTAGATAGACTGTAGCATAGGTACCATATGTAGTGTATGCACAAGGGAATGGCATTATCTCAGGAACAGAAATTGTGATCCTGTAAGGCAGTGATGGCAAACCTTTTAGAGACCGAGTGCCTAAATAGCAACCCAATACCTACTTATTTATTGCAAAGTGCCAACACAGCAACAGGGAAGGAAGGAAATGGTCCCATTGGGCTGCTGGGTAGAGGGCCAGGGCAAACTCTGTGCTGGGGTGATTGCACGGGCACCCACAGAGATGGCTCTGAGTGCCACCTCTGGCACACGTGTCATAGGTTCGCCACCACTGCTGTAAGTTAAAGGCTACCCTTGCTTGAAAGCCAGTCGCATCCGACTCTAGGGTTCAATGTTCATCTCTGTTTATAGCCAAAGAGCCAGGACTGTCTGCATCTGCAGACATCTCTGTGGATATGTGGCAGGCATGACTAGAGTGCACGGAACGCTGTTTACGTTCCTACCAAAGTGGTCCCTATTTATCTACTTGCAATTTCTTGCTTTTGAACTGCTAGGTTGGCAGGAGCTGGGACAGAGACGGGCACTCACTCCATCATGCAGCACTCAGGTATTAACCTGTCGACCTTGCAGTCATCAAGTTCAGCTTCTTAACCACTTGAGCCACCGCAATCCCTTGTGATACTGTACATGTGCATAAAAAGTTCACAATTACTAACATGTCAAGTTAAAGAACAGTACAGTAGGACTACATCTTGGCCATTTCTCAATTAATCTGTTTGACATTTGGTCAATATTTAGCATTCAGTGTGATGAGGTTCCATGATGGACCGCAGGGAAAAATTGTATGATTCAGTGTATTTTTAAAATTCTGGATCACCTTGCTAGAAAAATCCCTTTGTTTGCATCTGAAAAATCAATGGAAAATCCAGAAATTAAAAAGTTTCTTCAAGAATGTTGTCAGGAATTCAGGATTTAAAGGAAGAGCTTTATGGCCCTCAGTATAATATGGATTCTGCATTTGGGCTTCAGAGTTTCCATCTGGCACCAAGCAAGTAGGGTTGTACACCTTTTATCTCCAGATACTGACTGACAGCATGAAGCCTCAGGGTTAGTCAGGCTTGATATGAGTGCTGGGGGGAATCCAACCTTTCCCCCTTGATTGTTAGTAGAGGAGTACAGTCTGCCTGTTACATCTCAGGTCCAGCTTTTCTAGCTTCCATTAATTACCTGATCTAGGTTTGGCACTCCCAGAGCTTCATCCGTTCCCTGGTGTAAGGAAATTATTGGGACCAGGGACTAAGTTTATTATCGCAGAGAATTTGGGGCATTTGATTTTGTGTTCTGCAGCACCTACAAGTATGGAATTATCCATATATTTTTTTCCAGTTCATGAACTTAATCTTTTTGCCAGGTGTGATCAGAACCTTAGAGGACTATTGCTGTTAAACCTTTCAGACTGTCACAGATTGTCACTTGACATCATTCCAGGAAGGGAAATGCAAGAAGATGGCACAGATAATATGGATGATGTTGAACTTCCCTTAGGATCCTGAATCTGAGGGGAAGATGTTCTTCCTTTTCTTTCTGCAGAGAAATTGATGATACCTGATTGGTGCATCTAACTGAGATTTTTTCTGACATTTAGGAAGAGACATATAGGTTAAGGAACATATTTTATCATTGCTATGTGAATATCAAGTGGAAAGCTTGCCTTAGCTTAATGGATCCCCATCAGCAGATAGAGTGATTTATGATTTAAGAGGCATGGGTATGAATTGAAAGAAGCTCATGGGGATGGATGGAACTGGTGAACCCACTCCTTAAATATCTTACTTACCATATATACTTGAGTATAAGCCAACCCAAATATAAGCTGAGGTACCTACTTTTGACCTGGAAACACAGGAAAATAGATTGACCCAAGTATAAGCCGAGGGTGGGAAATGCAGCAACTGCTAGTTTGTTTCAATAAAAATAGATGAAAATATGGTAAAATTGAATAAATTGTTGGCACATCTCAATCCAGCATGGTCTTGGGACCTTTGTGGTCATTGACCCGAGTATAAGCCAAATCTTCTTTTGGGGGCTAAAAACCTTGGCTTATACTTGAGTATATATGGTACATTGAAAGCCCTATTAGGGCCACTGTCTGACCATTCTGACTTTACGGTATACACAAAGCAGTGTCTCCAATGAGGCACTTTGTAATGTTGAAAGGCTGGGGTGGAGGTGGGGGTGGCTTTTGATCATCCCCAATGTATCTTGACTGCAATAATAACACATGAGAAAGATTTATTTTCTTTAAAAATCAGTTGCATGTTGCACAGGTGAGGGGAAAATCTGAGGAAAACAATCAGTTCTTATCCCATAGGCATGACCTTGAATAAGACATTTGTAGGGTGATAATTGGTGGAATGCAGTTTCTTCTGCTCACTGGACCAGTTCACCACCATCTTCATCTGGCTGATGAGAGGTTCACAGAAAAAGTTATAAGGGCAACTAGAAATGATTTTTTAAGGTCAGGTAGTAGGCCAAATAAATGTACAGTATCAAAGTATTAAGTGATGGGTAGAGTTTGAGAAACTTTGGGGGAAAATAACGTTAACATTGTTATTTTTCAAATAACAATGCATTGTTATGTTTAAAAATCTTGTAGAAGAATGATGATTGTGTGAATTTTTTTTAACGTGACTGGCTAAAAATTCCTTTGAGAACCAAAATTAAATATTATGGGTAATAGAATTGTTATATCACCTTTTAAAGATTCTTTGTTACGTTCCTTTGCAAATACATATAATCACCAAAAGACTAATTAATTTCCATGTTGAAAAATATGACACTTAAACAGCTTTCTTGACTACCTGAGGTATTATTGGTGGCTATAAATAACATGGTGACCATAATTAAATATTTGAATGCAGATGAGGGATTTAATCTGAATGATATATACCATTTGTCTGCTGTTGAAACAGACTCAGTTAGCAAACCTGAGGAATGTTACGCCTGATGTGTTTGAATTCAATTACAAAGCCCAATGAATGGACTTCATTGGAAACCATTAACTTCAATTGGCTAAATGCTTCTAAATTCTTGTTTTAACAGATTAGTGGATCAGGCTCTTAAAACAAATAAAAGATTAGTGAATGTGCAATGAACAGATGCATTGGCATTACAAGATCATAGATAGGTATTTTCATTAGAACTGCTAGAATAAACAGATTAAAAAACCTTGAGATGACTCAGAACAATGAGTCCCCTCTCACTCCCAGTTAGGAAGATTTTTTTAAAGCAACAACAGGAACACCACTGTTTACAATAAAAAATATTTAGGAAAACCATAGATTAAAACCATTTAAATAAGGCTTTCATTTTATATCTGCATGGGAAGTAGTATCTTTTCTAAGATGATGCATACTGTATATATAGTGCATACTGTATGTGCATAATCTAAAAAGAATGAGCATTTACTATTTGATTTAGAATTATTGTTTTTCCTCTGCAAGTGTAATTGATAACTTTATTTACTAAATTCATATGATTAACCAACATTTTTTATTTGGGCAAAAGCCCTGCTTTCTATTAAGGGGGTATCAAGAAACCTTGGTTTGAAGGATTGCAAGCAAACGATATGGATCATTCTTCTCCCTCATGTTTCAGAGGTTCTTCAAACTATGGTTTGGATATGTGTAAGTAGGACCTTGTTGTACCGAGGGTGATGTAGTGAATAGAGTGCTAGACTAGGACTCTGGAGACCAGGGTTCAAATCCCCACTTGGCTTTGGAAGCTACTAGGAGAATGGAACTTGTCAAACCTCTCCTTAAATCAGGAGTTCTCAACCTTTTAAAGCTGGGGGCCAGGTCATGCTACTTCAGACAGCTTCAGGGGCCAGACAACCATTTTGCCCTTCCTCCACTACATGGCACTTCCTGGTGTGGTGGAGGGCCACATGAAATTGTGCTGTGGCCGCATCTGACCCATGGGCTGCATGTTGAGAATTCCTGCCTTAAATACTTCACTTACCTTGGTAGCCCTATTAGGGCTCTTCCTCCTTCCATGCCTAGGTCAGACGTGAAACTGTCAAAATGAAGGCACCGGTGAGTTCATTCTGCAGTTCCTTTTGCCTGACCTGCTGTGAGAAAGATTAGCTGGCAACACAAGGGTGCCATTAGCAGGGTATGCCTGATTGTGGTCCAAAAATGTCATAATCTTCGAAGAGGTTCTTTCTGTGTACTACTTATATTAGGGCTAATAGTTAGTTATGACTTGTTGACACATAACTAACTAACTAACTAAAGCCGTGGTTCCCACATATCCCACAGGGGGACAATTTGATTTTTAGGAGGGGTGGTGGTTGAGCTTGTTTAGACCATGTTAATGGACTTTTATGCTTCCTCCACATGAATAGGAGTTTACTTTTTAAATAATAAAAATTATATGTCACCGGCAGGGTGTGTGTGTGTGCATCAGGATTTTAGAGATGCTTAGGTTAGGCATGGCAAAAAAAAAGGTTGGGAACCACTGAACTAAAGCAACCACAATCAGCTGATCTGGCCATGGCAAATTATTTTAGCATTATATCAGAAATTTAAACTGTATGAGAGTGGAAGATAGAACTCATTTATGATCCACCGAACTAAGATACTTTCGATCTGGGCCTGAGAGTTTAACAGCCAAGACATCCCTGGTTTAGACACTTGATGTGGGGGCTAGGTGGCATTTAGCAAGTTGTTAACAGCTTTTAATCAGCAGTATGGAAGTAAGAATAAATGTTATTGTTTAATGGAGATTCCTGACAATATTACCTACAACTGATAGAATGAAATACATATAATTGGGTTAAACTGAGTGAAAAGTATTAACATTAGCAATCAAAATAATTGCATTAATTGACACCCTTCTCACTCCAATGCTATTTCATAGTCCCTTCTCAACTTTTGAACTGCTGTTAGAGGTATTTCAGTTGTAATTTGCAGGCAGATCGAACTGTATTATGCTGATTTGGGCAGAGTTAAATTAGCTGTGTGTATGCTTTCCTACATAATTCAAGATACCAGTTCTTCTCTTTAAAATTCTGAATGATTTGTTACTCATATGTGTAAGCTTTTGAGGTGTCTAAAAGCCCTTTCAAATTCCCAGTATGGAAGAAGAGTTCTGGAGAACTTGAAGACCTGAACACCTTTCTGAAATTTTAGCTTGTCTGTCTTCAGCTTTTTTTGGGGTGGGGGGTGGGGGGTGAGTAGGTCTTGTTGGGGCAACAAGGTACAGTTGCCTCCCAAATCAGCTTAGTGTTGTTTCAGGGTTACCTCAAGAAATTTCCCTTTTATTCAGATATCTTAATTTTAATCAACTGATGCAGTTTGTCTCTTCTATTTTTCTCTTTTACTTGATATAATTATGCTTTTTATGTGGCTTGTGTGTTTTAAACTATCATTTTCACGATCACTCTGGTATCTGCAGAACAACACAAAATTGTATTAAATAATGAGTAGATAGAATTCCAAGACGTATTAAATAATGTGGCAAAAGGTGATCTATTTTGTCTTTTATTGTTTGATGATTATTGCTTTTGTTATTTAATGTTCATCACTCTGATGTATTTTGATGAACATCAAAATGCGAATACATATTCATTTTTAGTCTTATGAAACTCCTGACCTGATTTGGGGAAAAAAAATTAGTCTACATGGTTGTAGACTAAAATGCCAACCTAGCAGTTCAAAAGCAAGAAATTGCAAGTAGATAAATAGGGACCACTTTGGTGGGAAGGTAACAGCATTCCATGCACTCCGGTGTCTAGTCATGCTTGCCACATGACCTCAGAAACGTCTGCAGAAGCAGACAGTGCTGGCTCTTCGGCTTTGAAACAGAGATGAGCGCTGAACCCTAGAGTCAGATACGACTGGCTTTCGAGCAAGGGAAACCTTTACCTTTACATGGTTGTAAAAGGTACATTTGAGCATAAAATGGCAAATGCCTCAGATATTGTCTTTAGTGTTGAGGAAATTGCCTGTCCATGCTGTGATATGCTCTTGGACAGCCTGATATTTCTGAGTTATCTGTATTTAAATTCCAAAAATGAATGGCTACGTACCCAGGCAACCTGTTTAAATATTTGCCCTAGCAATATGTGTTGAGGTGTACTTTAGCCCTTACAAACACTCTGACCTCTCAGCTAAGTGATTTGATAACAGATTGTTTGAATGTCATCCATTGTAGGAAGCCATGGTTGTTCAACTGAGCTAGCATTTTATTTTGTTAGCTGGTCTTTTGCATTGCCAGACCCACTCCCCAATAAAGAGACGGACACCTGTGTTGGATTTAAAAATTGGACCACTTTATTAACTTACAACTTTACTTAGCCGTATTAAGGCAAACGGGCCGGAATAGCACTGATAAGGACTAGTTGTTTCCTGATCTTAATTTGTTACATTGTATCAATTTGTTTATTACATTAAACAAATTGTTGACCCCAGTCAGAAGTGATAGTTATTAACTCCAGCTTCTGACATACATCCAATGAACTCTGAAAGGTTTTGCAAGTCTCCGTACTTTGCATTACCTTGTTCATGGTCCACATTTGATTGGCCAGCCCAACTTTCCTTCTACCTTGCGCTTCCGATGGCCAATCAACTACATACCTGCCGGGTTCCTAGGGGTCATCCGCTTTGTCCTTACCAGTGCTAACCGCCAAAGTGACCTGTAAAACAACAACAACAAAAAAAAACCTTAACTCAACCATCAACAATAGTGTGGGACGGGCGAAAACTACAAGAACCAAATGGCCAATGCAGGTTCAAGCAAAAATTCCCATCCGGCCCCGGAGCGACCAAAAGTAGTCACACTGTCACCTAGGGAGGGGGTGGAGGGCAAACGCGCCGATCTTCCAAAGGCCGGCGGGAGTGCATGGAGCCCCCTTTTAAAGGGAGCTAAGCTCTGCCCCTCCGCTCGGCTGAAGTGTCCAGCTCCTAGGGGCGGGGCCAGCAAAGCGCACGGCGGCAAGATTCCCCGCCGCCGCACGTCCATTCTAATATGTTATTACAGTCATATACAAAAAGTCATTTCATGTAAAGGATGAGTGTTTGGAAAAAGATTTGACTTGTTTCCAGTGGCTCCACTCCTAGCCTCCATGTTCTCAAAACCTGATTGGTTCTGGACTAGCAACCCATTGAAGTGACCACTTGTTGTGTTTTGATGGATGAGTTTCAGTTTGTTCAGCCTGTTAATGCAGATATATTGCTTGGAGGAATGAGAAAAACCACTTGTTTGTTAGTCCAAAGTACTGTATGTCCTACTGAGAAGAGTGACCAAATGACAGATAACCTGTTGAGGTTTTCTGGTTGCAAATGATTATTTGAAGTTGAATTAAAGAAAAGTTATAAGATAAATAAATTTCTGATAAATAAAACTTCCATTGGATCCCCTTACTTTAAATTACTACCAGTCTGTTCCGATTCTTTCTTTGTTAGAGAAAGAGCCAATTTCAGGGTTCTTGTGAGAAGCTGATTCGATCCTTTCCAATCTGATTCAGACCTAATGTTGCAACAGGACCACTTTAGATTCCTTGGTATATGACCGATAGGAGGAAAGGGTTCCTTGGCTCTGCTTGGACCTCTAATTGCATCTCACTCATTGTACACTGTTGGGCTGCTATGTATACTGGCTCTGTTTTGTCATGATTCTGGTCTTGTTTGGCAGTCCATTCCAAGTAGCTAGTACTGGGGAAGAATTGCTCAGTCTCGTAGCCTTTGGCTTGAAGGGCTTTTAATATAGTATTCTCTGTTTTTAAGCATTTCCATTAAATCACTCAGGGAGGCCACCCAAATTTCTGAGGTTGGGTCTCATCACTGTGTTGTTGCTGGCCAACTCTGTCATTTGACACTGATCTCATGGAAGTTGTGGAAATCTGACTCTGTTTTTCAGATCCAGGGAGAAATCTATTTGTTACAGATGTATGTGGTGCCAAGGTCTGTGAACATGCCTGCAGCAAATTTCTTAAGGTTGTTAAATATATCAGGCAGACCAAAATAGAAAACTAACAGACTACAGTAAAACCCTGACTTACATATGCCTCAAGTTACATAAAATTCGACTTGCATAATGATTTTGTGCTAAAGCCATGTCCCGATTTACACGATTTCCTATGGGTTTGCTTCGAGTTACATAAAGATTCTTTTTCCTATGGGTCAGCTTTGAGTTACGTAAAAATTCATTTCCCTATGGGTTTGCTTCGATTTACATAAAAAAATCATTTTTCCTATGGGTTTGCTTCTAGTTACGTAAAAAATATTTTTTTCCTATGGGTTTGCTTCGAGTTACATAAAAAAACGATTTAAGCAAAAGCCTACGGAACAAACTTTTTCGTAGGTAGGAGTTTTACTGTATTTGTAAATGTCTCTGAGATATTTATTGGCTTGGAAATCAATTAGTTCCATCTTAATAATGATTCTTGCATCTTCTGGTGCTACTTCAAATGATTCTGAAGCATTCTTCTTTCCTTCCCATGCTTATAGCAATCAAAGAATCTGTTCTGAAATTCCATCTGCCTTAGCGGGTGGAGCTTCTACAAATGTTCAGTATGCAAAATAGTTTGTATGCTTTTGCAAATAAATAAATCAGGCCTTTTAATGTTCCTTGAGGCAGGAAGAACCATGTGGCTCTGAGGAAAAATGCCTTGAGGGTGATGGCAGTAAACAAGCTGGCTGGATAGCTGCACAAAAAGAGTTTAGGGGTGCCTATGGCCCCGCAGGTTGGGGACCACTGGATTAAGAGATAAAATAAAACCTTACCAGTGGGAAATGGTAGAATATTCTCATCTATTATTTTAGTCCTTTCCTACCCATTTCTGTTTTAGAGGGAAGGGGACAGCTATATGAATGCTTTTTTTGGGGGAAACATTTCTTGCCTATCTTACCGAAGTCCTGCTCATACCTTTCTTCTACCATTCCCACTATAAACTAATCTTCCTACCCTTTCCTCTTTTAATATTGTTGTTGTTGTTCAGTCGCACAGACGACTCCGACCCTTTGCGAACCCATGGACCATTTTCCTCCAGGCGCCTCTGTCCTCCACCATCCCCCTCAGCCCGCCCAGCTCTGTGCCCATTGTGTCTATAATGCCATCTAGCCATCTCATCCTTGGCCTTCCCCTTCTTCTTTTGCCCTCCACCTTTCCCAACATCAATGCCTTCTCAAGTGAATCCTCCCTTCTCATTTGATGTCCAAAGTACTTTAGCTTCATCTTTACTATTTGACCTTCCAGTGACCAGTCAGGGTTAATTTCTTCTAAGATTGACCTATTTGTTCTCCTCGCTGTCCAGGGGACTCTCAAAACCCTCCTCCAACACCACATTTCAAAGGCATCTATTCTTCTGCGTTCAGCCTTCCTAATTGTCCAGCTCTCACATCCATACATCACTACTGGGAAAACCATTGCTTTGACTATTCTAATTTTTGTTTGCAATGTGATGTCTCTGCTTTTCACTATGTTCCCCAGGTTTCTCATTGCTTGTCTCCCAAGAATCAGTCGCCTTTTTATTTCATGGCTACAATCCCCATCTGCAGTGATCTTTGATCCTAAGAAAGTAAAATCTGTCACTGCTTCTATTTCTTCCCCGTCTATTTTCCAGGAACTGATTGGGCCTGTTGCCATTATCTTGGTTTTCTTGATATTGAGTCTCAAGCCAGCTTTTGCACTCTCCTCCTTCAGCCCAATCAAGAGATTCTTTAGGTCTTCCTCACTTTCTGCCATTAGGGTGGTATCGTCTGCATATCTCAGATTATTGATATTTCTCCCAGCGATTTTAATCCCATATTGTGATTCCTCCATCCCTGCACTGCGCATTATGTGCTCTGTGTATAGGTTGAATAAGCATGGTGACAAAATGCAGCCTTGTTTTACTCCTTTTCCTATTCCAAACCACTCTGTCATTCCATGTTCTGTCCTAACTGTTGCTTCTTGGTTCATGTACAGATTTCTCAGGAGGCATATGAGGCTCTGGTATTCCCATCTCTTTAATTACTTGCCACATCTTGTTGTGGTCCACACAGTCAAATGCCTTGGTGTAGTCAATAAAACAAAAGTAAACTTGTTTCTGGTATTCCTTTGTTTTCTCCATGATCCAGCGTATGTTGGCAATGTGGTCTCTAGTCCCCCTGCCTCTTCTGAAACCAGCCTGCACCTCTGGTAATTCTCTCTCCACATGTTGCTGAAGTCTATCCTGTATTATCTTGAGCATCACCTTGCTGGCTTGTGGGATGAGCGCGATTGTTCGATAATTTGAACATTCTTTGGCATTGCCCTTTTTTGGGATTGGGACGTATACTGATCTTTTCCAATCCTGTGGCCACTGCTTTGTTTTCCAAATCTGCTGGCATATTGAATGCAGTAATTTGACGCCATCATCTTTTAGCGCTTTGAAAAATTCAACTGGGATACCATCATCTCCACTAGCTTTGTTGTTTGCAGTGCTCTTTAGGGCCTTTATGACTTCGCTCTCCAGGATGTCTGGCTCAAGTTCAAATTCTTCGTCATTGTGATTAACAGGAGTGTTGAGGTCCTTTTTGTAGAGTTCCTCTGTGTACTCTTTCCATCTTTTCTTAATCTCTTCTGCATCAGCTAGCTCCTTTCCGTCTTTGTCTCTTATCATGGTCATTTTTGCTTTAAATGTTCCCTTGATTTCGCCGATTTTTTTGAAAAGATCTGTGGTTCTGCCTCTTTTGTTGTTTTCCTCCATTTCTCTGCACTGTTCTTTTAGGTAGTTTTCCTTATCTCTCCTTGCTTTTCTTTGAAATTCTGTGTTCAAATGATTGTATTTTAATATATTGATCCTTAAGTCAAGTGGTTTTCTATTGTAGAACACAAGAGGACTCACCAAGTTGATTGAGGGGTGTGGGGAGAAAGACCACCATCGCATTTTATGTCTAGGTCAGACTTTAAAATTCCAAAATGAAGCCACCTTTTGGTGAATTCATTCCGCACTTCTGGTAATCTTGAAAAGTCTAAACATTGCAATAATTAAATAATAAAGACTATTAGGTTTGTACTCATTTGTTCTGGAGTCTACACTTGTACCAAGCTGCTGTCTCATTTCTTCATTGAGGTTTACTCCCAGGAAGAGTGTTCATAAGATTCAGTTATAAATTCCACTGTATTTTTACTCCTTTGCGTAGGTTTACTTAATTGTTATGTATAATCTGCCTCTTGATAATTCATTTCTCTCTCTCTCTCTCTCTTGTAAACATATCTAGTTTTTATATTTCTGTAGCTGCTTCATATGAAAGTAGTAAGGCTGTGGTTAGAAGATACTTGAAATGTGGTTATACTTCCAAATTCCTGGGAATAAACTCCAAGGGGGACTTACTTCTGAGTAGACCTGTTTAAGATTGGAGTGTTAGGGTTTTTTTTTTAAAAAAACTGTAGAAACTGAGACTGCTGTACAGTATTTGGTTGTGCTATAAAACTATTGCACCAATGCTAAATGTTTTTTCTCACTTACAGCAATCCTATTGATCAGCGACCTCCAAAAGGTCTTATAATTAACAACCCTGCTCAAACCTTGCAAATTAAGTAATGTTATAAATAGTGCTAGGAGTGATGTGCCATTGTGACCACTGCCACTTCTGCCCAAGGTCGGAATGGCCCTGTGGGTTTCCTTGACCATATGCTTCATTAATCCCAGACTCTTGGCATTTTCTGGAAATAGCCTTTTTCAGACTCAGAGTGGGGTACACTGTTCACAGGGGTGCTTAGTTTCCTTTAATAGCCCCCTTGCCTAATGTCATTAACTAGGTCCCAGTTTCCTTCACTGTTTCAATCCAGGGCCAATGACCCCAGCCAGCTAACCTCTTTCAGAAATGACCAGTGCTGCTGGGCTGACGAAGGCACTCAAATCCTAGCAACTTGTCCTTGATCAGCTGCTGCAACCACAGATGGGGTCTCTGTTCATCAGTACAGTGATAGCTCGCTTAAAGAGCACAATGTGTTCCATGGGATTGCTCTTTAATCAAGTTTGCTCTTTAAGCGAAACACCATTGTAAGTGACCAGTTGTGACTTTTGGTGGAGGGGACTGCATACCCTGATTTAGTTGTTAAGCGAGTTTTTGGTTGGTTTTAGTTGTTAAGTGAGGCGACAATTCAGAGAAAATTCTGCTCTTTAAGTGAGTTAGTCTCTAAGCGAGGTGCTCTTTATGCGAGATTTTACTGTACCTCTTTTGAGTAGCTGGGAGTCCTTCAGATCAAGGATTGGACGAGTATCTGTGCCTCCATTGTGTGTGTGTGTGTGTGTGTGTGTGGGGCGAGACAGCTGGGACAATGAAGGATGTTTTCCTTCTGCATCCTTAGTCTACTGGGAGTCAGTCCATGGTTCTTGGGGCAGCAAGGGCCAGTTCTTACTCATAACACAGATGGTGGAACAGAGCTCATCACAGGCTTTGACCCAATCCTCTGGCCCCGTGACCTGATGAGTTATTGCCCTCTTCCTCTTCTCTCTCATTTTCCTTTAAGTCCCACACCCAGCATTCTGTCCTTCTCTTGGCTCCACCCTCCACTTATAGCTCATCCTTCTTTCTATTTCTAAAAGTTAATGCACAGCTTATATTTAAATAAAGTTTAAGCTACATTACTCTCTTGTTCCTCTCAAACTTAGTCCCTTGGCTAACTTAGGGTCTGTCACACTGGCCCTTTTGGCACAGGTTGGCCCTTTGTAAACAGGCTCACAGTGGTTGGTGGCAGGGAGCATTGCACCATCTGGCATGGTCCTAGCACGGCTTCTTTCCCTATTAATTGAGCATTTCCCTACTTGGCTCATCTGCATAGGGGCAGGGGAAGTGAAATATTTTTTTTCTCATTTTGTCTATCTAGCTAGCAGGTCATCACCGAACTGCTGAAACAGGTAGATTATTTTTTTTATCCTTTCCATGTATTACCAGTCAAAACTGCAAATTTGGCTTCATCACTTTGCCCTCACCTAGATATTAGCTAATAATAATTAGCTAATTATAATTAGCTAATTATAATTAGCTAATTATAATTAGCTAATTATAATAATAATAATAATTATTATTTCATGTCAGAAATTATTCTGGGTTGAAAGGATTTTTCCTGGAGAATATCTGCTCAGGGGATGCCCAAGTGAGTCTCCTTTCATGTCCCCAAGATCTTTTCTCACCAAACTGGTCCCTATTAATCTACTTGCAATTTTTTGCTTTTGAACTGCTAGGTTGGTAGGAGCTGGGACAGAAATGGGCACTCAAACCATCATGTAGTACCTGGGTCTCAAACTGCTGGCTTGCCGGCCTTCCAACTAACAAGGTGAACTTCTTAACTGCTGAGCCACCGCAGCCCCTATAAGCTAATTACAGGCACTGATTCAGAACCTCAGAAGAATGAGACATTATTAAAATATTCCACAATGTAATGTCAACATTGATTGACATCATTGATATATTTCACATTGTAATTTTTACCAAATATAATTATTTGAACAATCTGTATTAAACCTCTCATTCTCACTACATATGTGTTAATTTTCTTTTAAAATTCTCATCTATCTGTCTGTCTGTATGTATGTCTACGAAGGAAGAAGGAAGGAAGGAAGGAAGATAGATGTGTCAAGGAACTGTAGCCAATTATGTTTAGCTTACTAAAAATGAATTTCTTTGTGACCGTGTGTTCTCTCAGTAATTACTTCAAGTTTCAGTAGCAAATTGAGAGATTTCCAGGCAGCCATCACATGCTTCCACTTCATCATATTGGAAGGGTAACGAGACACTGGTTTACCCATTTGCACACCCATACTCAGTCTGCAAATAGGTAAGACCTAGCAAATTGCAAAACACTGATTTCATAACAGCAAACTAATGAGGCTATAAAACAAGCAAGCAAGCCTTAAGACATTGAGTGCAAATGATATGAGTCAAAATGGAAAGCCATGTCTTCTAACTCACACCCTCAACACCAGTGAAACATCTATTTCACTGAAACACGAGCTGATGAGGTTGAAAGACAAGCAGTAAAAGCACCTGTCCTGCATATAAATTGTTTGTTCCTGCTGCTTCCCTCCAGCCACTGTATCAGCTTTCTCTATCTTTGATTCTCTCCAACCCCTTTCCAAGCATCAATCACTGGGGCCTTTTATTTTGGGGGTATTATTTAAAGCAAAACCACTATTTTTGGGGTTCAAAAGCATCAGTAGAAAAAAATAAACATTGAGGCTTTTCCCTCATTTTGAGGCAGTCACAGCAGATGGCAGGAGGCAGGGGTGAGGGGAGTTTGGAAAGAGTCAGTGCCAAGAGAGGTTTCTGGGAGCTGCATCCAGTGTTGAGCTGCTACAGGCGTCCGGGCACCGGTAGCGGAAATTTCCCCAGGCCACACCCACTTGGCTGGCCACACCCACCTCCTTACTCCAGGCCATGGCATAGGGAGGCCAAGTAGGCATGGCCCACAGAGGTAGCCATGCCCACAGAATTAGCCACGCCCATGGTGGGGGTAGTAAATTTTTTTGCAGTGCATCACTGGCTGCATCAGAACTTTAGCAATAAAGATAGCAGAGGGCATGATCAAAATTTAAAACTGGGCCCATCTTGATGGTTTGAGTTAAAAATGTGTCCATGGTGAAACACCTTACAAAGGAGCCCACTGCATTTTATTGTTAACATGAAGAGCCCCACCTCAAGTGTCTGCTTTTCAGAAAGCTGATTAACTAACAGGGATAAATAGCTAGGCTTTTTAATCCATTGACTTGCTTTTCTTCATCTTCTAAAAGATCTTGAGTGTTCCTCTGTATTGGATTTCATTTCTTTTCTAACAAAAAGAAACCTTTGTAAGGCTAATGGGTTTTGAAATGCCTTTGGAATGAAAACCTGTATTCTGGTTTTGTTGTTGTGCAGTTTGGTTTATTGCGCATGTCTGGCCGGACATCCCACTACAGTAATGGAGTAGACCGTACAGCCAGCAACTCAGTGTTGAGTGTTGGGCAGCAGTAAATAACATGAATCCCTAAAGAGGCCAACAGCTATGGGTGGATGAGCCCCTTTAGATGGGGTGATTGTCCCCTCAATGGAGGAAATGCCACTGGAAACCATCATATTGGGCCCAACTGCAAAATGATGGGAGAGATTGTGAGGAGCTCCAGAGGGATCTCTTGACACTGGGGGAGTGGGCAAAACAGTGACAAATGAGCTTCAACACTAGTAAGTACAGAGTGATGCACGTTGGGGCAAGAAACCCCAATTACATTTATAAACTGATGGGTTCTGAACTCTCTGCGACAAACCAGGTAAGGGACCTTGGTGTCCTGGTGGACAGCTCAATGAAGGTGTCAACCCAGTGTGCCTCAGCAGTGAAAAAAGCAAACTCAATGCTAGGAAGGGTATAGATAATAAGTCAGATAGTGTCATTTTGCCTCTTTATAAATCTATGGTGAGGCCCCATCTGGAATACTGTGTAGATTTCTGGTCGCCATACCTCCAGAAGGATATTATGGAGCTGGAAAAAGTGCAGAGGAGGGCAACCAGAATGATTAGGGGACTGGAACACCTTCCTTACCATCTGAGGCTGCAACGGTTGGGCCTTTTCTCTCTTGAACGACGGCGTCTAAGAGGTGACCTGATTGAAGTTTATAAAATCATGCACGGTGTGGACAAAGTAGATAAGGAAAAACTGTTTTCCCTATCGCACAACACTAGAACTAGAAAGACATTTTCACCCAAAGGGTCTATGGAACTCCCTGCCAGAAGAAGTGGTGACAGCTGTCAGTCTTGACAGCTTTAAGAAAGGATTAGACAAGTTCATGGAGGACAAGGGTATCAATGGCTATAATTATGGATACCTAAGAACAACCTCCGGGTTGGAGAGGTTGGCAGGATATCTCTCAATGCCATTTCCAGGGAATCCTAAACAGGTGAAGGCATCTCCTTGGGAATACCCTGAAGGAAATGGTGAGCCACTGTGTGAGACAGAATGCTAGACTGGATTGGCTGTGGCCTGTTCCAGCAAGGCTGTTCTTATGTTCCTAACGGTCATGAAGGCAGAAAAGGCCATGCCAGATGGACTGGCTGTGAAGGTGCACCTTGATAATCTCCTCAAGGCTGAGTCAGTCCATTGCAGTCCTGGTGTCAAATCCTGCATGTCTCATTTCATATATGCCGCAGAAGATGGTTCCGTGATCATAGTGTGTGGGTCTCTTCATGGCAAGCTGGGATCCACCTTAAACAAATTCACACAAATGGCATTTTTCCTGCCTCAGGAAACGTACCTTCTTGGATATGAGTTGCATACATTGATGACGATGATACAAATTTGCATAATTAATTGACACATCGTTTTGAGCAACAGAAGAATTGAGCTATTCATGTTGTGAATAAGGATGTTTTCAAGGACATCTTTAGATCCTGTAGTTGGAGTCAGGCAGTTATTTCAAAAATAAAGCCAGCATATGATCCATGATAAGTTTGTTCAGAACCATCCCTTCTCATCTCTCCATAATTCCCCACTCTGTTTAAAGGTGAGAATGTGAAAAATGAGATAGTAGCTCACTCAAAACATCACATTGTACCCCTAATGAAGAAGTTTTAATAAAAGATAAACCATGGCCAGTGGTTGCCTGCTAATAAAAACATAAAGCCATAGTAGATTAAAAGGGATTGCAGTGGCTCAGCAGTGGCTAAGACACTGACTGGTCAGCAGTTCGATTCTCGATTACTGCAGGACGGAATGAGCTCCTGTCTTTGTCCCAGCTCCTGCCAACCTCGCAGTTCGAAAGCAAGAAATTGCAAGTAGATAAATAGGGACCACTTTGGTGGGAAGGTAAACAGCGCTCCATGCGCTCCGGTGTCTAGTCATGCCTGCCACATGACCACAGAAACGTCTGCAGAAGCAGACAGCTTCGGCTTTGAAACAGAGATGAGCACTGTACCCTAGAGTAGGATACGACTGGTTTTCGAGCAAGGGAAACCTTTACCTTCACTATAGTCGATTTAAATATTGCAGATCCCACGTTTTGTGTTATTTATGCCTTGAGATGATGTCAGATTTGATCAAACCATATTTGTGACTATTTGTTTTCTCTATAGTTACTGCTGATGCTGCAACAGCTGTAAAATATAAGAAAACAAGCAGCATTGAACATATTGGTAGCTAAAGCCATTATTTGAGTTCTGACTATGTTTGGCAGAGATAAGGATCAGAGCAGTGACTCTCTTTTGACATTCTTATGTTGGGTAATATCAACTCTGTGAAGTCCTAGGTACTGAAAACAAGATGTGATCTTGCAAAAGAAAGATGTTTCAGGACATTTAGCCTTAGGGATGAATGGCAGGAGTCCGGAAATGGTTCTTTCAAAGTTGTGGATCAGAAAATCAGCATAAATTAGCAGCAACTTTCTTTGCTCTTCACCCATTCCCTCATCTTCACATTTACAATTAAGTGGAAAGAACTTCAGAAAAACTGATTATCTTTAAAGAGTTCCAGAATGAAATGTGTAACAGAAAAGGGAAATGTTGCATTGAAATCACACTTCCAATTCTTTCAGAGGCAGTCTGGGTTACTGTGCAGTAGTGTTTCGGTAGAATAATATTGGTCTGAGCTTTAAGAATGGGCACGGATCTTTGCCCAGTTTTGATGTTCTGCGTGGATGGGTATCCTGAATGCTAAAACACATTCCATTGATAACTGACCTTGTAAGGAGCTTTTTCAATGGCTCCCTGTTTTTCCCCTTCCAACTCTCAACAGCTATTCTGAAGGCTGCCTCCCTCCTATCTTTCTGAATAGATTTCACTTCTGTGTGGAACTGAAAGGGTTTTCCTAGACCACGTTAACTGTTCTTTTAAAAAGCAGTATTTTCCTAGTACTTTATGTCATTGATAGTCTGTCAGTCCAGACTGCATCAGAGAGATCCCCCCGCAAACAAGATATTAATTTTAAATGCTTTTTGTGTTGAAATAGCTTGAACCTGTGCATACCTCCATCTATTTTTTAACTAATGAACTCTATTGTGATCATGGAATTAATCATAACTGATAGCAAAAATCCTTTCAACCCAGAGTAATCTCTGACATGAAATTATTATTATTCACATCTATCATATAGTGCTGTTTCTACAGTAAACAGTGCCTGATGGATACGTATTTTCTAATACAGTACTGTTAAGCCAAGAATTATAGCTGATGTCTCTACACTATTTTCTTGTCCCTAGAAGTACTGCTGACTGCAAATACTACCGTTGGAGAGGATAGTTTTCAGCACACACAAAAATGGTACAGGACTTGGATGCAGAACATGTCCTGGATTTAGATCCAATGGCTACTTTTTCTCCAGAATAAACTTTTCAGGTCATGTTTACATATTTGGCTATCAAAATTTATTGTAACATTTTTACTTTATGTTACATTTCACGAAATTCAGTCAGTCCTTCTTGTAAGAAAGTGTGTGGAGAAATGCTCCTTCAATCCTGTAAGCTGAAGCTCAGACATTTTAAAATTTTCAGAAAGGATTCAGCAAAAATCCCTTTATTACTTAGGCACTGTTGTGTGATTATGCTGATTGGATATATTGAAGAAGGTATGTGCTCTGCTTGCTGCAAGTCATATTTGTAGATTGGGCTTCTAATCTTGATAAATAATTTACACTGCACAACTCAGCCTAGTACAAGATGTCGGTCAGGGCTGCTGGAAGTATTATCCATTCATAAAGAGTCAATGTTTCTGGCACTGTACAGATCCCAGAGGTTAATAGTATTCCACAGGTATTAATTGGTTTTAGCTGTTAATAAGATCCTACTTTTAGGGTACAGGGTTACACTGGACAGAAGGCTTGTGGATATAGGCCTGGCCTGGCCTACATATGACCTGTAGACTGGATTACCAACCTATGGAATGCCCTGCCTATGGAATGACATTGAAGAAATCTTTGGATTTATCTCAACCTTGACTTTTGCACAGTGGTATGGACAAAGAGAAACATCAGCAATTTGAGATTTGCAGATGATACTACTCTAATGGCAGAAAGTGAAGGAGACCTAAAGAAGCTCTTGCTTAGGTTGAAAGAAGAGAGTACAAAAGCTGGCTTGAGACTCAAAATCAAGAAAACCAAGATACAGTGATACCTTATACAACGTCCAAACTTGGTTCCACAATTTTGGACTTTATACGGATTTGGACTTTGTATGAGGCATGAAAAATCCTGGCCGTGATGCCTCATACAACGTCCAAATCCTTGCCGCGATGCCTCATACAACGTCGTTTCCATAGAGATACATTGTACTGTAACAGCACAGACTTCAGGGCAAAGTCAAGGAAACAGACAGGAAACTGACAGAACTTTAAGAAATCATTGTCTAAAGGCTAAAACCATTACAAAAACATGTCAAACAACCCTGATTGTCCAAGAACCTGAAGAATGCTGCAAAAATCCCAGGAATGCTTCTAAAAATTCTGACGAAAAAAATTAAAAAAAATTAAAAAATGTGCTCAAAGCCACTCCTAAATACTCTTCGCCTTGTGCTAAACCCACAAGAGCAATGCACGCATGTGTCCTGCCTTTTATACTGCCCAGGCACAATGCAACCTGGGAAAACCCCAATGCTTCATACAAAGTCACACGACTTTGTATGAGGCAACTTTTTTCAAGGAAATAGGCGATGTTGTATGAATCCGATGTTGTATGAAACAGACTTTGTATGAGGTATTACTGTAATGGCAACAGGCCCTGGAAAATAGTTGCGGAAGAAGTAGAAGCAATGACTGACTTTACATTCTTAGGATCCAAGATCACTGCAGATGGAGATTGCAGCCTTGAAATAAAAAGGCGATTCTTGGGAGGCAAGCTATGTGAAATTTGGGGAACATAGTTAAAAGTAGAGACATCACTTTGCAAACAAAAGTCCGCATCATCAAAGCAATGGAATTTCCGGTAGTAATGTATGGTTGTGAGAGCTGGACCATAAGGAAAGCTGAGTGCAGAAGAATAGATGCCTTTGAAATGTGGTGTTGGAGGAGAATTTTGAGAGTACCCTGGACAGCGAGGAGAACAAATAGGTTGATCTTAAAAGAAATCAACCCCGACTGCTCCTTGGACTGTCATATATTGAAGATGAAGCTAAAGTACTTTGGACATCAAATAAGAAGAGAGGATGCACTTGAGAAAGCCTTGATGCTCGGAAAGGTTGAGGGCAAAAGAAGAAGGGGGCACCAGAGAATGAGATGGCTAGATGATATTGTTGATGCAATGGGCACAGATGGTGGAGGATAGGGGTGCCTGGCATGCAATGGTCCATGGGGTCGTGAAGGGTTGGACTCGACTATGTGACTGAACAACAACAAATGAGCAAAGATAGTGGATTGCTGTACTGCAAGGCTCTGGCTGAGCTGGAAGAAAAAGGAACAGGATGGTCAAGGTATGAAGTTGGCTACATTCTGCAGCTCAAGGGCCCTGAGTGTACCCTGATAAGATCCTGTGATCACATCATGAGCTGCAGGGGGGAAAAGGATGATTTAGCCTCTGGGAATAAACAAAAGGTGGTGCAGTCTACTTTTTTTCTCAGCTTGCCAATTACCAATACGGAACTGAACGTTAGGGGTAAAGGTAAAGATGTCAACCTGAATGCAAGAAAAACAGAGGTCAGTGAAACAAGAAATGCGTGCTACCTAGGAGAAGAGATTCAGACTCAGAAACACACTCATTCACACTCATGTGCTTTTCAGTTCACTTTTTCTCTTGTTCTGTAGGTCCTGACTGCTCTGGGGCATTTGGGCCTTAGCTTGTGATTTTGAGAGAAGCTTCAGTTTTTACAATGGGGTAGATTACTCCTTCTGGGAGACTCTGCATCTCCATTATTGACTTCTTTTATTTATTACTTACACTTACACTTCACTTTACCTTTTTCTTCTGATT
This sequence comes from Bradypodion ventrale, assembly GCA_035047345.1. Taxonomy (NCBI): domain Eukaryota; kingdom Metazoa; phylum Chordata; class Lepidosauria; order Squamata; family Chamaeleonidae; genus Bradypodion; species Bradypodion ventrale. Next base: position 141,853,096 of record JAWDJE010000002.1, read on the forward strand.
TTATCATTTTTCCCATCTGTACTCTCCTGGATCAATTCTCCTGGACATTCCCCTGAGTCTTCAGGAACTGGTTCCTTGGAATAGGTCACTATACACCTTTCTTTCTCAATCTTTAGGTCAAAGACTGCTTAACATCGTGAGCTTCAACTAGACAGCTGGTGGGAGATTAGGAGCAAATGTAGTGTTTTATAAAAAGGCGGATTGTGGCTAATTTTGCACAACTATAATTTCCTCTGATGCTTGCTTTTATCATTGCATTGTATTGTTAGAAATTCATTGATTTTCCTGTGATTTCTTTTATTCTGTGCATTCATTTCATAGCTCTTACTCCCTATTTATCTGTTGAGATTTGAATAAACTATTCTTATTAATTGTAATTGCAAAGAGCCTAGAGCAGTGATTGTGAACTTTGGCACTCCAGGTGTTCTTGGATTTTCAATTACCAGAAGCCCAAGGCAGCACTCCTTATCAGGGCTTCTGGGAATTAAATTTCAAGAACATCTGGAGTGCCAAGGTTCACCATCACTGGCCTAGAGTCATCTCTGGTTATGCTCTCGTTCCCATTGGGGTAAAAAGGACATCCTTTTCAGTAGAATATGGCAGAGATATAGTTGTTGTTCAGTTGCACAGTCAAGTCTGACCCTTTGCGCCCCCATTGACCATCGCATGCCAGGCTGCTCTGTCATCTGCCATCCTCCATAGTCTGCCCAGATCTATGCCCACTTTGTCGATGATGCTGTCTAACAGGGATATAGACATGACACTAATTATTGAACAGTATGTAAATGCAAAACAAACCCCAACCCTGTGTTTATTTACCTGTGTGCCTCGGTACCAGTTCCTCCTGTGGCTAAGTGCTTCCCCATTCTTTCAGCATTGTCTAGAAGAATAAAAGGAAATTGGCTGAGGTTTTCCCAAAGCAAAACATCCAATTTAGCAAAATAGCACCACTAGGCATATGGAGGACTGTGGTTTCAAAACAATGGATGAATTAATGTGGATGCATCATCATGCCTTGCTTCATTCATTTGGCCTTTCATAGGAAACCTGAACTTGGACTGATAAATTACAATTCAAGAGTGATGAGCTGTTAGCTTTAAAACTAATCAGGCTGTAGGCATTTGTTGTATACAGGTGGCAGCGATTTTATCCATGTCTAAAATTGGCATCTTCCAGAATGCCACATTTCAGTGGTCTCAATATTGGACTAGAGGGTTGCCCAGTGGCTAAATGTTTTGATCTTTCATAGGCTTCAATTTTTGGATGTGAGCACAGAGGGAATGGGATATTGTATTTTATGAATGTGAAGCAGAAAGTTTTCTCACATTATGAGACTAAAGAAAGATCAAAGCAGTGGTGTGGATTATCTGTGTGCTCAATAAAACTGTCTGTTGTTTGTCTTGTTTTAGATCCTGGCTCCCACCTCTGAAGAAGCATGGGAGCCTATTGTTATTGGCCACTACGTGATGCACTGGTCTCTTTGTTGAATTTGGATATCCCCTTCTTTTGGGGAAAATGTCATCAGAGTTGTTAGATAAAGGAATGATCACATTGGTATGGGCGGTGAGGGATAATTAGGATGGATTGGGCTTCTGCTGCTTTATTGTCATTAATATAGTGTGTCCTGCAGCCTGGTCTTTTAATTAGTGTAATATCCACTTCGAAGTTCAGAACCTGAAAAAGGAGTTTTTTAAATCAAACAAACAAACAAATTCTTTATTACAGCCCAAGGCCAGTGTTACAATATCACAAAATCAAGCTGCTTGACACAAGTGAGGCAACCTAATAAAACTATCACAAAATCATGAACACCAGATTATATATACAATAGCAACATACAACCAGTATTTCAAGGGTTGTTATTTCTATGTCCTGCAGACATATTCTATGACAGTCAAGTTGTCATCTGGAAGCATTTTCCTTATTCCTTTGATTTTATCTTGCCTTTACGAATACAAGTTACATACCATGCGAATCTAGCGACCACTATCGTCGTATCTTGCCCTTCACCCGATAAAAGAATATTCAGTGTCCTGACTTTATTGTTAGACTTCAAGTTCGGGAAAACACTAAAAAGGTCTCTCCTGGGTTTATTATATAGGGGACCCTCTAGCAGAATATGCTCAGAGGTTCTATCATATTTAACTGACATGGGCATAAACGCTTAAGTGCTAGGCCTTTCTTAAAGAAATCCTCCCTGTAGGAGGAGGGAAGCATGTTATACCGAATAAGTGTGAAAGAACGTCTATGATCAGGATTTCTTATTAAAGACAAGTATGCTAAGGGCTTAGCAACATTGAAAGTTGATCTATCAAACAATGGGGAAACTAGTTTACTTAAATCATTTTGATGATGTATATCGAGAATTCTTTGTTTTATTAACTCTCTAGCATGAATAGATCCTAAGGAAAGAACATAAGGTTTTGAAATGCCATAAGTGGTTAGTGTCCTTTCAAGAGAGCTAATCCATGGTGGCATCCAAGGCTCGGACATCACTAGTTTGAGTAAGCCAGATGGGGCAAACAGAATTCTTATCCAATAATTAGCCACATTTACTAACAGTCTCGCTCGCACTGTATACATTCCAGTTTCTAATCTCAAAGCCGTGTTGGAAATACTGCAAGGGGACTGTAAAATTGTCCTAAGAAACTTTGATTGCGTGGCCTCAAGCGGATTTATGTTTGAGTCAAAATACAGAGGGGATCCATACAACATTTGGGCAAGCGACTTTGCTGAAAAAAGTCTAAGAGCCGCAACTACATTATGCCCACCTTTCCTCCGAAGGAAGTTTTGTATAGCGGCCGCACTTTTTTTTGCTTTAGAAGCTAAATACATTGTATGTAACTTCCTGCACCCATTAGCCTGAAATATCACTCCTAAGTAGCTGTAATGAAGGACCTGCTTTAGTACCTGGTGGTTTAAATGCCATCAATGTATTTTGGGCTTTCTGGCAAAAGCCATTATTTTCATTTTCGAATAATTAACCACAAGTTGGTTTTGAGAGCAATACTTAGCAAGCGAACGCAGGGCCCTGCGTAACCCCACCTGTGTTCTTGAAAGCAGAACTTCATCGTCTGAATAAAGTAGGATTGGGACATGTTTGCTGTCTAATTTGGGTGGATGGTGATCCCTGCATTGTAAGTATTCGACGATATCATTGATGTATATATTGAATAATGTTGGTGCTAAGACAAAGCCCTGTCTAACTCCTCGACTTGTTTTTATAGAGTTTGACAGATGTCCCTGCTCACTGCACTTCACCCTTATACTTGTGTTGCCATGAATCGCCTTTATAAGAAACAATAATCGTTGGTCAATGGATGATTTCTCCAGTTTCTCCCATAGTAGAACTCTTGAGACAGTATCAAAAGCATATTTCAAATCAACAAATGCTGCGTATAAAGATACAAAGGAATTAGAAGAATATTTGTTAATAAAGTAATCAAGGACTACACAATGATCAAGCGCAGAGCGGCCTCCTCTAAACCCACCTTGTTCATCGGCTAATAACTTAGTATCCTCAACCCAATCTTGGAGCTTCCCTAGAAGATGGCTTGCATAAAGTTTACTAAGGATGCTCAGGAGGCTGATCGGCCTATAGTTGGCAGGGTCACCGCGACTTCCCTTTTTGTGAATTGGGCAGATGACTGATACCTCCCAGCTCTTAGGGAACTGTCCTGTGTTGTCAATTATAGTAAACAGTCTTGCCAGGACTGAGGCCCACCACTCCGAATTTGATTTAATCAGGTCTGGGGGTATTTGATCAAGGCCGGCAACTTTACCGGATCTTAATCTACTTATTAATGATTTTACCTCACAGATCGATACTGCATTCCATGGGGGGGAGGTTATTGCTACTGGCTGTATACCCACTGGATGCATCACTTGTATCCAAAGCCAGATATAATTCACGAAAATGTTTCTCCCAAATTTCTGGGAGTATGACAGATGGCATATGGAGACTTTTAGAGCAACTGGACACTAAGTTCCAAAATTTGGAATGGTTTTTTTGCTCAATTGCTTGACTTAACTGATCCCAAGCTCTATTACATTGCAGGCGCACCCCCCAATAAAGGACTCAGACACTGATGAAAGTGGATAACGGCATTGGGCCACATTTATTGATTCATGCCCTAGTCCGAATTATAAATTTCTATTGGTAATTGACCAATCATAATTCTTAAGGCAAGCAGGCCGAAGTAACACTGGTAAGGTACCACCCAAAATTGCCCACGGCAATTGTTACAATGTATCTATTTGTATCAATTTGTTTGTTAACAACAAACAAATTGTTGACCGTAGTCAATATCTAGCTAATGACCCCACCCTCTGACGCGTATCCGTAAAATCACAGGGTGATGCATGCTGTCTAGCTGTAGCCATCACCCCATCGCCTAGTTCGTCGTTGACCGGACAACGTTTAACCAACTTATGCCTGTCTAGTGTTGTCCAGTCAATTGCGAACCTGCCGGATACCTGTGGGTCATAAATGTTTACCTTACCAGTGCTACCCGCCACACGGAGGGGCTTCAAAGAAGGCTCGACGCCCCCCCAGACCGTCAGCTCGGTCAACAGGCCTGCTCGCCAATCACCCAACAGGAGGTCCATACCTCCTCGCGACAGATGGGCCCCATCCCCTGCATAAAGGCCGTAATTTTGTAGGCTAATGGCGGGGTGATGACTGACCCGCCCCCAACCCCTGTCGGCAAGGAAGCGCGCCACAGCCCTATTTACCATGCGTCTAGCGCGGTCAAGGGCCTGGAGGTCAAAACCTCCCCTGTACGTGTGCCGCGGGACCATGTCCGACCAAACGAGGGTTGTGGCGGGCCACACGTAATGCAGGTAGGCAAGGTCGCCGCAAATCGCGTGCTTTAGCGATAAGCCGGTGACCTGGCCCAAATCGTTGCCCCCTAGGTGTATGATCAGAATGTCAGGCGGGTCAGCATTCCGGCCTGAAAAAAGGAATGGCAACAGCTCCCGCCATAATATCCCGGGCTTACCATGCCATGTGAGACTTGCGTATGCACCCAGTCCCAGTCGGGGTCCCCACTCTGTCGCCGCAGCGTAACGCGCTGCCCTGTGCACGTAGCTATGGCCCACCAGCCATACTGTCACCGGTGTAATACGACACCCAGGGTCTGTGGGAAAAAGGATGAAGAAAGGTGCGGTGACAAAACTGGTACTCACGGTGGAAGAGGGCGAACATAAAACTGAAAACATTGCGAACCCCACCTTCCCATGCTGCGTATGTCAGCCCTGGAGTACCCAAAAGCAGCTGCGGTGGAAGCCGCCCCTATCCTGAAGGAATGGGTGCCATAACGGGCCCCTGGGAGGCCAACACTGGCCAGCGCTCTGCCGGTCACCTTCCAAAATTGAAACTTAGTAAGGGGAGACCCATCTTGGTGACAGAAAAACGGGCCATGGTGCGTGCCACGCAGTGCAATAAACTCCTGTAGGGCACCAACCGGACAGATGTCTGCCAAAGAACACCGTAGCAGTCTTACACCACTGCCTGCGCCATGCTGATCTGTCTTAGAGGAGCGTATCCTCAACTGAGCCCAGTCTTTGCCAACATAGACATCCTCGAGTTCCAGTGCCCTACGACTTGCATCCGCCTTAGACAGCATCACAAGCTCGCTGATGCGGAGCGCTCCAAAAAAGGCCACCGTTGTAGCCGCGTGAAATAGGGCTGCCTCGTACTTATCAAAACAGAGGCCATGCCAGCCCCGGGCCAATTGGGTAAGAACCCCTGGGGAAATCGGGTGGCGGTCGTCCGGGCAACGCCCACGCTCCCGCACCCACCCCTCCAAAACATGTCTCACACGGAAGTCAGCGGTACTATCCACATGACCGCCCACCTTGGCCATAAAAGCCAATGCTGACAGCCTCGATGCTATGGTGCGAGGTGCAAGGCCCTGGGCATGCAGGTAAACCATGAACCGAAGTATATGGGTCACTGGGATCGGCAAGGTTTCTGGCAGCCGGAATTGGGTACAGAAATCTCTGAAAGAATTGAATGCGTGGTGATACGCCTTACGCGTGCGTGGCGCTAGTGACAAGCCAATCGCCCGGTTCACCTCTCCTTGCCAATGGTCCATATCTCGTCCGGGAGTGGCGAGGGAAATTCCTCCGCATCCGGGGCCAAGGCACGGAACTGGGAGATCTGCAGGCGGGACAAAGCATCAGCGATATCATTATTGACCCCCGGGACATGCCTGGCCCTGAAGAGGACATTGAGGCGCAGGCTGCGCAACACAAACTGGCGCACTAGGTCCATGACCCTGGGTGATTTGGAAGTCTGTGAGTTGACAATGTGCACAACGGCCGCATTGTCACACCAGAAATGGACAACCGAGTTGGCCCACTCCTCGCCCCATAGCATCAAAGCCCCCAGGATAGGGGAAAATTCCAGATACGTGAGATCACGCAGGCGACCCGTGCCTGCCCAGGCTGGTGGCCACCCACCATAGGCCCACTTCCCATTGAAGTACATCCCATAACCCAGGGATCCCGAAGCATCGGACTGTATCTGAAAGCGAGGGGAAGCCAGGAGGTCAGACCTCCAAAATGATACTCCATTGAACTCCCTCAGGAACTGGAGCCAGATAAGCATATCTGCCCTGATACCCCGAGTGAGTCTCACCCTATGGTGGGGCCTAGATAAGCCTGTCATGGCGTCGCACAAGCGCCGAGCAAATGCCCTGCCCGGCGCGACGACCCTGCAAGCGAAATTGAGGTGACCATGTAGCACCTGCAGTTCCTTCAGTGATGCCTTGCGCTTAGCAAGCAAGTCAGAGATAAGGGCCACTATTCTTGACACCTTATCCCCCGGTAATCTAGAAGCCTGCGCTACCGTGTCAATCTCCACCCCCAGGAATACTAGCTTAGTAGATGGGCCCTCGGTCTTTTCGGGCGCTAAAGGGACACCGAGTTCCTCCATTAGCGTCTGAAATGTGTTGAGGAGACGTGTGCACGTGTCCCAGCCCCGTTCACCCCCGAATAAAAAATCATCCAGGTAATGGGCTACAGACCGAGACCCTGACCTGCGGACGAAAGCCCACTGTAGAAATGTACTGAAACGCTCGAAGGCTGAGCATGATATGGAACAGCCAAAAGGCATGGCCTTATCAAAGTAATATTCACCCCGGAACTTAAAACCCAGCAACTCAAAGTCGCCCGGGTACACAGGCAGGAGGCGAAACGCCGACTTGATGTCGCACTTAGCCAATAAGGGACAAAAGGTTGGGGGCATCCTGGGGGGACCTATCACCCACGAAAGGGATACGGAACCCCTGTCTAAAACCTTGAAGAAGGTAAACCGCATCCTCCTCCCTCGGATACAATGCGAGCCAACGCTCCAACATGTCCACATTAATTGGGGAGGGGGCCTTTTGGTGAACCAGCTCCCTCCGCGGCAGTTTTGCCAGCCCCCTGTCCGCCCCTCCCTCTGCCCCGCATCCCTCCAGGCCTGGGACAGGCGGAGGCCGCATGGGGGCCAGCGCAGGAGGGATACTCATGCCTGTACTTGCAATTCTTCCTGTTGCAGGAACCATTGGACGAGAAAGTCCAGCACAGCAGGCGGGCTGGAACCCCCTGCCCCGCCACCTGGCGGGGAGCCTGTGCTGGGGCCGCTCGCTGGACCGCATGTCCACAATGGTATCTTTCCCCGGGCGCAGGGCGCATGGGAGTCATGTACAGCAGCCACAGCCGCTGGCAGGGCTCATCCCACCTCATCTCAGGGTGCAGGGGAATCCGCATACGGAATTCCTCGTCGTAAGCCAACCACGACGGGCCCGGGAAGTCAACCATCGCCCGGTAAATGTTGTCCAAATACTGGACCATTGGAATTGCCAAATCCGGCCGGGCCCTGAGGTATACCGCCATGTATATGAGGTAGGCCAGCAACCAGTTGGCCCACGTAAGTGGTGGCTTGCGACGACGCGCTTGCTCCTTATCCTTCTCATCTTGCCCCTCCCTCTCCTCCTTGGTGGGCTCTCTGTTAAGGAGGGAGAAGATGTCCACATACTCCCCATGCCAGATCTTCTCTTTGGTGGCCTGGGCCAAATGGTCCCCCAGTGGCAAAGAATACCCTGCTGTCGGCAAAGCCGACACAGGCACGGTGGAAACTGCGGGCATCTGCAAAGGAGCCTGGACTAACCCGGTCACCCCTAGAAGATTCCCGACTGGGTAAGAAGCACCCCCTACCACGGGGCCCTGGGTGATCGTTGAAGTCACCGGGTGGGGCGTTGGCGACTGGACCGCCGCACCACCCGTGCGAGGCCAAGGCCATTGAAAAGCCCCCCCCCCAACGTGGCCATGTGTGTATGTGCACTATTTTGGACCGCATACTCACATGCTGCACCCCCATGGGCCGCCCCCACCGGGGGTTCCGGCCCACTGGGAGCGTCGGAGCTCACGACCGCCATAGAGCTCGTCGACGGGGCTTGATCAGCATCGGCCTGTTGATTGCGGAGCTGCGAGGCAGTGGCCGAAGCCGGGCCACGCGCCTCAGGCAGCTCAACCCGTCCCACCGCCTGCCGCTGCCCAGCAGACGATGGATCGACCAGCACCCCAAAAGGGGCCCCAGGGTGACTAACCCGGGCCAGGGATGCCTCAAGGGCCGCAACGCGGGCCAGGAGGGCCTCCACGCTGACATAGCCACCTAAACCAAGGGGGGGGGGGGGGTAAAGGGCCAGCCGGCCCACTAACTAGAGGCGTCGGTACAGGTCCCTGTACCCCGGGGCCGGAATAGGGCCACGATCCGAAGCCCGGGCCCGGTAGGGCCGGGGAAGTACCCTGCCATGGAAGGGGGCCACACCACCCCCCAAGGCTGGAAGCCCCCGCATTAAGCTGCGCCCCAATGGAGGAAGGCCCAGCGGAATGGGTCACGCCAGGAGCGGCGGCGGCCGCTTGTGGGCCGAGGGCCGCGGCCCCTACTGGGCCCGCACGCGGACCCCCAGCCTCCGGCCAAGGGGGAATTAACCCCATCCCACCGGTCCCGGTGGGCTCGGGCATAGGAGGCTGCTGGGGAGGCGCAGCCGCGGTCCTCCGACCCGGATTGCGCCTCCGCGCAGAACGAGCCGCGTTCGCAGTCGCCTTCTTCTTTGAGGGCATTGCAGCTAGCCGATGGGAAGCCGAAAAAGGAGAAAATCAGCAGCCAAGAGGCTCCCCGGTGAGAATAAAAGCGACGGAGGTAAGAGGGAAAAACTTCTCCGCTCCGTCGCTTCGCAAAATGGCAGCTCGGCTGCCTCGTGGCCGCCCCTTATATAAGGGTGCTGGCCACGCCCCCTAACTACCCGGATGCCTTCGTCCAATGGGGGGGCCGCAAAGGGCGCGGCGGCCATTTTGGCGCCGCGCTCGCATTCTTCAATCTTTTTGTGTTTAATTATCTTTTTGTATTGTACCTTGGCTATAGATAGTTTTGTCCACAAGCTATCCATAGGGTTTAAACAATATTCTCTATATTTAAGTCTCAGGCCACCTTTTGCCTGGAGGCAGTCCTTATCAAACCATGATTTACTTTGAGTGCCCTTGGCACTTCCGTAGCATGAGTTAAAACCCTCAAGGGCTAAAAGAATTTCCTTCAGTAAAACCTCAAAAAGTTCTATTCCCACTCCCATGTTTACGTTGTTCATATATTTATCGAAGATTTTGTTAAAGTCTTGAGTCTTAAACAGATCAGATAAAATCTTGGACATATCCGCTTTCCACCTAACTGGATTTAGTTTTGACTCTAATTCAGAAGGCCCCCTGTGTTTGTCCCTGAGTCTCAGATTACTTGACGGTAATTTGAGCAAGAGATTTAATGGCAAGTGATCCGTGTCGTGGTACGAGGAAACCTTAAATTGGTCCACGAACCTGACTGTCTCCTTCGAGACAATGAAATAGTCGATCACACTTTTCCTTTTCCCAGACCAGAAAGTAAATTCGGCTGGATGATCCTCTTGGACTGAGCCATTCAGTGCCCAAAGATCCAGATTGAACAACATCCTAGCCAGGAGGCTACCTGCATAATTTGATTTTAGATCCTTTGAGTGTCTATCAAAGGGAAGTGGTGATTGATCACTACTCAAGTAAGGGATGATATAATTTAAACCTAGGTATTTGTCGTTAGGTCCCAGTCTAGCATTAAAGTCTCCACACAGTATTACAAGTGCTGTGGAATGGTCAGTTAAAAGAATATTCAAGTATCTTTCTAGTTCTGACCAATCCCTGTCGATCTTGTTCCTGGCAGGGGGATATAGATATTGATTACCAAAATAGTAATTTGGCAGTAGCTAATGAGGATGGCCATACCCATGTTGTGACATGAGGGTAAGTCAGAGACATTAACTGCTAGCGATGTGGCCACCAGGATAGCCAGGCCCCCCTTTGCTCGGCCATGTGATGAAGGGATAGCTGCCAGGTCCGGTGAGGCATATCCTCTTAAGAAAGGGGGGTTTGTAATCCATGTCTCTTGCATAATGACCACATCAAAGTTTGAGAGGTAGCAACAGATCGTGGGGTCCAATACTTTAGTAGTCCAGCCCATTCCATTCCATGAGATGAACGATAAATTTTCATCATGGTCCTCATTAGACAGGTGGGGTCTGATTGGTTGTCATTCATAGTTTATTTGATCAAAGAGGCCTTCTGAATCAAAGACGATGCAACCATTGGCCTCTGATATTGGCTGCTCCCTTGGACGACGAGTTCGGAGGTCATTTTCCTGTGCTGGATTGGTCTTCTCAGAGCAAGAAGGATCTTTACTTAGCAGGTTGACCACATCACCAAGAGGGGCCGATTGCTGTTGCTGTGTATTAAAACATTTGGTGATGGTTTTTAAGGAGTTAGCATGGATGTCAACACGACACTGTTTTAGGGCTGGGTTACCTGGTCTTGGCCTGTTTGTAACACAGGAGTCTGTTACATTGGAGGCATTTCCTTGTGTACTAAGCATTGCCCCTGTTTCCTTACTCCTAGCCGGTACCCCTGAGTCTTGATTGCCCATGGATATAATTGTCATAAGTGTGTCTTTAAGGCTGTCTAATCTATGCAAGATTTCCATCTGCTCTGTCTCAGGTAGGACCCCGAATGAATGAATTAATGCAAGCTCCTCTTCATCAGGGGTAACTGGCTTGTGATCATCCTTGTGATCATCTTTCTGAGTCCTTAAATTGTTAGGAATGCAGGTACTTGATTTGAAGGTTGGTAAAACTCTTTCAGCTTTCCCATCATCTATGCTCGCCTTTTTTGATCTGGTAGCTTGAAGATTGGTCATAGAATTAAGGAGTGGAATTACAGCATTATCTTGGAATACCCTTTTTGGGAATATCTGGAAAGTTGCTAAATACTGGTTCATTTTGAGAAGCATACCAGGTATAGTAGCCCGACTAAAAATTAGTAGAATACGTTTGAACCCCGGCAGAATTGGAAGCCAGATTATTTTACGTAAATCTAGCTGGCTACTTTGACATCTCAAAATCTTGGTTAAGGAAAGTTTGACTGCTGACTCAGAGGACCAACGACCGTAGTTGTTATTTGTCATTGCAATTTGGAGGGCAACCTGGTTTGTTTGCAATATACGAGAAAACTTGGTAGACGCTGTGCTGGCAAATCGGCCTTCTACCGCCGGCCCACAGGAACCTCTGTTTAGGATTTGATTATATTCGGGGCAGTACTGGGATTTATTTCTTGCTGATTTATTGGCTTCCTTTAGGTTCTTACCACATATTGTTGGATAGTTTTCAGAGAATGGTTTTATCTGCTCTAGTTTGCTTTCTATTATCTTCAAAGATTTAAAAATGGTTGCAACCGTCTGGTAAATTAAAATACATTGCTCTGCTATAAAATTAGTCCTTATATCCACCAGCGTTGAGTTATCGTCACCAACCCTCATATCCTTTGCTTCCGGCTTCTCTCCCATGTTGTTGACATTGTCCATATCACCTGGAGGGAGGGAGGGGCAGGTCCTTGATTGCTGAGCTTTGCACAACTCAAGAGTTCGGCGTCCACCTGGCCTCTGGTTAAGTTCTTCCACTTCATTAAGCTTTTCCCCAGCCACTGTATTGGAGACTGTAGCTAAAACATCAAACTTGTTGGAGGTAGGGAAGTCAGCACACAGATTTTCTCTCTCCTCCCTTGCAAGAAAAATACCTAACTTCATTTGCTTATCAGTCTCAATTTGTTGGGAGAGTTCACAGCAGTACCGGCCTGTCTTTTCCTTTTCCTCTGCCTGTGGTGTTGAGGAGATAAGGTTTCATTTTTCTTTCTTTTCGTCATTTGACCTTGTAAGACTACTAGCAGGTACTGTAACCGTGGAAGCACTGATAAAACTGCTACAAACAGGACAGTGAACTAAAATAAAATAGGATAAATTTGCTCACAGACCCAGCCGACTGATAAAATTGTTGTTTTAAAAGATTATTCTAAAAACTTCATTATGATAATACTCTTGCCCATTCCGAAAAATCTTCTAAGTAGAATTAACTGGCTGCAAAAACTGTAGTTTAAAATAAATAAGTAAAAGGACAAGGATATGAGAGCAGAGGAAAACTCAGCCTCACCTCTCCGTGCTGGAACCGGAAGTCAACCACAAGGAGTTTTAAAAGGTGACTCAGGGACAAAATATGCACTTTTTATTTTGCAGTTGTGGGGAGTAGTTTGCTCCTGTAGATTTGAAAGTTGTTTATTTCCATTTTATAGTTAAATCCACAAGATATACGTTCCTTTCAGTTTAGGCACTGGTTCTTTGTAATTCCAGGTTCTCTCATTGACCTTTCAATTATGCCATGATTATTCACAAACTGTATGGTAGTAATGACTGTTCATTTCATCTGCAGGATCACTTTGTTCCTCTACATCAGGGTTGCCCAAATTTTTCAAGTGTGCCGGTCATGTGTTTCTTCCCACCAGACGCATGCATGTATGCAGAGCGCACCTGTGCATGCGTATAATGCTGCCGTAAATGACGTGCAGCTGTGATAAATGCGTTTATAACAGGTGTGGGTCATTTATGGCATCGTTATGCATATGCATCGGTACAGCATGCGCATGCGCATTTAACTTTCACTTCTGGGAGCAGCAAGGGCAGCACAGGCCGGATTAATTGGTGCTGTGGGTTGCATCCCGCCCACGGGCCAGAGTTTGGGCACCCCTGTGCTACATAGATAACCGATTTGTCGCTGCTACCTCTCAACACTTTCCCCCCTTTTCAAACATAGATTAATTTCTCAACCCTAAGATCCCCTGGATTCTCATCAATAGGTGAAAGTCACACATCCACCCACCCACCCACCCACCCACCCACCTCTTAGCACAGGCTTCCTCAGCCTTGGCCCTCCAGCTTTTCTTGGACTTTAATTCCCAGAAGCCCAAGTCGGCACTCCTGCTGATCAGGGCTTCTGGGAACTGAAGTTCATGAACAGTTGGAGGAGCAAGGTTGAGGAAGCCTATCCTGTCTTAGCACATACAATACACTGGAGCTCTCAGTATTTTGTCAGGCCATGCTTTCATTCCCTGGAGTAGGGTAAGGAATTTGGCTGCTGTTGCAGACAAACCCAGAATAGCAGCCATGTTTTTCTGCTGTGGATTGCGGCAAACAGTCTTGTGGCACCTTAAATACTTGTCAAGATCTATTTATGAAAGACTAACAAGGTTTTATAGACCGTAACTCACTTCTTCCAATGCTTTGGATGAAGTGGATACCGCTCATGAAAGATAATGCCAAATAAAACTGGTTAGTCTTTGACATGCTGCACGCTTCCTCGTTGTTACTGCGGAAAGAGTTGTTCGAGAATGTAGCCCACTGATGCTGTCTATTCAGTGGTTTTTCAGCCTGAAACTGCTGTTCTGTATCTGACTTTTTAAGCAAGCCCCTGCAGTCATGATTTCTTCAGCTTAATCACCTGAAAGTATGCTATGCCTGTCCATTTTCTGTGCTGGAGGCAGTCACTTCAGTGATGGGTGTTCATATAAAACAAAGGCATGAGCTCCCATTCAAATGTTTGTATCTGTCTCATTTTTGCTGGTGTTTAGGGCATGAACTATACTGGTCTCATGGTACAGGTTATCTTGAGAGGCAAATGTTTTACAGATGCTTAAAACTTTCATAATACCTTTTGACAGATACCTCTGGTCCAGGTCACCATGGAGAGCGCCTAAACTAGGTTCCACTTAAGGAGGCGGGATTCAATTAATACTCTGACACTGTCACTTTACATACTTGAGGCTAAAGTATCAGGAGAAAAATTCTTTGAATTGTACCAGAGGCCAGTATGATGGCAGACAAGTGCCAGTTAAACCACATTTCTCTCAGATTTCCTCTTTTGTATATGCTGAAGAGTGCCTACAATTGTGTAGGATCCATAATATGAGGGACATGGATTTTCCTGGTCCTGGGCAACAGCCTTCTGAAACTATGCCGTCTCATTGCAATGACCCTCTCCAAGTGTGCCTGCACAACATTTGCTCCATCTGAATTGTATCACTTTGAAGTGGCTGTAGCCATATTTATTTAATATTGGTTACATGATGTCAAATATGACTTATGGCAATGCTTTCTAGGTTTTTCAAACATAAAGTATTCAGAAGTGGTTTGCCATGGCCTTTTTCTGTGGGCTGACTCTTCTCCTGGAATTCACAATGGTGAATTGAAATTCCAGCATCTGTCTGTATAGACAGCTACCCAACACACTGAGCTAACCTTAGATTAGCTATGTGCCATCAAGTTGTAACAAACTTAGGGCTTTCAAGATAAATTATATATTTAAGGAGTAGCCTTACCAGTTCTATCTGCCAGTGAGCTTCCATTGCAAAATGGAGAACTGACCCTAGTATCTAGAGTCCTAATCTGTCACTCTGTCAAGTTCAGATCCACTGCCCCAATGTCTGTGTCTGGTATGTTTGTGTCTTCTGCAGTTTGAAAAAATCTGAAGTTACATGTATAAGAAGTTACACACAACTTGCAAAACCTCAGAGAATGTCTTGATTTGAATCAAGCAAAATGTTGGGAAATTGTTGCACAAGCTTTTTGGGCTCTTTATCAGACTGGAAGTTAAATGAGAATAGGTGGAAGTTGAGAAAATCTGACTAGAGATTGAATAGACACACAAGTCTGGTTTTAGTCATAGTCTAAAGATGGTGTGTAGGACGAGACAGCGTATTAAATTGGATTAGCAGTTATATATAGGAACCATAAAATTAAAATACCATATGTCCCATTTCCTACTTTTATATAGTATAACAGTATCACAGCACTAGCATAGAGTCATAATAACAAACCAGCTGTTAATATCAAACAGTTTTTTCCTTTCAAAATTTAATTTAGCAGAAGCTGTACGGTGTATTGTACTGTGTCAACATTTTTTATGTTAGTGTAGCAGGAAAGCTTACCTGTATATAGTACAATTCAGATCCACTGTATGGAAACAGACATAAAACAACTCATTTCCTTTGAAAATGCATACCCTTGGACTGTGTTTTCCCCAAGTTTAATTTTTTTTTTGAATGGGGTGGAACTAAACCCTTATTTTGATATCCTCATCAAAATGAGTCATTTCCAGGGATCTTATATTAGAGATACACATTGTTCTGAAACGTCTGGAAGTGTGGCAGAGAATGAACTCTTAGCAGATGAACAACAGACATGAAAGTAGTGTGAATATCTGACTTCTTTTTCACACAAATCTTGCATGCGTTTCCATTACACATGCATGCAGTGGCACATGAAAATGAGTACTTAATTAATCTAGAGGGATTTTTTTATTTATAGCATGTAAAAGACAAATCATGCACTATGCTTTAATAATATGAAGATTTTATCTCACTGGAAAAAGATTGTATAAAAACAATTGTGTTACAGTATATATATTCACCACAAATGTTTACAGAAAGATCTTTTGATAATGGTGGTAGAAGGAGGGCTCCACAGAATGGCAAGACAGGATCTAAGAAGCTACATACAGAGGGGGTTTCACTTCGAATTAATGGCCTTTGCTAGGCTGCAGAAGGGCAGAAGGTTTAGATTTAGAGTTGCGATGAGTAGGCTTGCATGATCTGCCTTAGTTTTCTTTTTACTAGAATCCATAGACTTACACCAGGCAGAGCCTTGTAAAAAATTATTACAGAACCCTAAGCAGAATTGAACAGAGCTCACTATCTATTCTCAAATTTATTCCTGCATATTCTGAGATTTCTTCATTTTAGATGGATAATTTACAGCAACTGTAGTGGTGGTGATGGAATAGGAGTAGAACTTAACATAGGTGTTGTTGTGTAGAGGTCAACAAGAAGATACAGATGTGTATAAATTGATGCCATGAAATCTCCCTCTTATGTCTGACAAAGTGGACTTGATCCATGGAGGTTCACATTTAAATACAGGAGTTAGTCTTTAAAGTGCAACAATATTTTTTGTCATTTTGTTTTGTTTACTATCTGATATGCAAGAAGATACCGATTTATCTTTTGCTCCATATGATTTAGAAAGATTTAGGGTAAATGTTCACTAGGGGAATGAAGCTCTATGTTTACAGGGCAATAAAGTAGTACAGGGAAGAGGGAGAAAAGAAATCTGATTCTGGAAAATTGCACTGGAGTGAAGAAAAGAGAATGTGAGGAGGGATCACAAGAAGAAGGCTAAGAGCCAGGTAAGCCCTCTCATAGACCAATATTCAGGGGAGGAGAAGCAGCACATTAAAAAAAACCTCAGGTTTTATTTCTGGAATTCAGGCTCGTCTCACATTCTTAGGCTGGTTATTTGTTTCTTGACCTTATTGGTTTTGCATCTGTGGAGTAAATGGTGACAGTCATCGCGGCAGACATTTTTTCCTCAGGCACATACCACTATGGTTGCTTTTTTACAGCGGTACTCAAGTCTCACAGTGGTACCTCAGTTTCCTAAACATGTTTGCTACCTCAAAAGGAAGTAGTAGACATGTTTCCTGGAAGGTACAGAACAGGACATCTAGGTAGAGTTGCCATAATTCTCTCCCACAAAACCGGGACTGAAGTATATTTGACAAAAATGGGCAGGTAATCTACAATATAGCCTTTAAAAAAACATAATATAATGACAGCTATAAAACAATTTCACATTAAATATATCAATACATAAATGAATTGATTCACAACAGTTAATTCTTACTATAAGACAATTAGTTGTACTTCTGAGAAGTCGCGTCGCGGTTAACTCTTAATGTCCTCAGTTCCAGGAAACACACTGGTCATACTTATCGGGCAGTGGTGTGAGGCGAGGACATTAAGATTTGTCTCCAGGTATACTCCAACTCCAATGTGGCAGGAAATCGCTCGTTTGATGGTGAGAGTTTGGATTTATTTTAATGGTGTGTTATAATACACAATCAGTAAGTTTTAAAAATCTGGGACTTTCGCATGATTTTTTATTGAACTGGCTGGGACAATTTTTCTGACCTTGAATCTGGGACAATCCTGGTTTTCCGGGACATATGGCAACCCTACATCTAGGTTAACGAAGAGCAAATCACAGTAAAAGTCAGGAGCTGGCATCATGATCTCCTTGTTGCTTACTCCCAGGATTTTTCCAGTCCATAACTTTTTCTCAGAGGAATGATACATATTGGACAAGGTGAACAAAAGGAAAGATTAAAAAATATAAATTACACATGTATAATGTATAAAGTCCTTATGGCCATGCTTCTCAGAACAGTTGATATTCTTGTGTGAGCTTTCTGTACTATATGCTAGCTATACTATGTACCACACAAATAAGGTATTGTTAGTTCGGTAGCTACCTCCATTGAGAATTGGAGGCTATACACAACAATTTCTACATTAATATGCCATCTGATTACTTTGCTTAGCTGTCAGGCTGTAGCCCTAAATTGCCAAGCTTAGTTGCTTGCTTAGTCCCATGCTTTCGAGCAAGGGAAACCTTTACCTTAAACAGTGGAGATGCAGTGCTGCAGCGGCGGTTTCATACAGCAGGCAGATAAAGGTGCCACAGTTGAAAGTGGGAAAGCCCTGATAATTTTTCATCTTTTATACAATAAATTAATGAATTACGTTTCAGCTGTCCAGGGGGGGGGGGAGAATCTCCATTAGCAACTTACAAAAAAAGAGAGCAAAATATATTTACATGTATGTTCAGATGAAAGGAAATTCTAATATGGTCCGATGTGAAAGACTGAGATGTCACTAGGAAACATTTAATTTAATTTAATTTAATTTAATTTAATTTAATTTAATTTAATTTAATTTAATTTAATTTAATTATTCAACTTATTTGCTGCCCACTCAGGCAAGCCTGACTCAGGGCGGCTTACAAAATTTAAAACCCAATACAATAAAAACAATTAAAATCCCTACCCCCAATTAAAAACCCACCCACCTCATGCAGGAGAGAGAGGGTGCATCTTATGATACATCTTATAGTAAAAGCCATCTTATGGTAAGAGCCAACGGGCAGGAGCCACATTACCCTCAGGGCCCCATACCTGCCCTGCCAGCCAGGTCTTAAGTCCTTTCCTAAATGGCAGCAACTCTTTTCCAAAGGGCCAGTGCGGACACGGAAAAGGCCCTTTTTCTTGTTCCAGAGAGGTGAGCTCCCCTAGGTGATGGAACAACTAGGGAGCCCCTCCAGTCCGCTCTGGTTGGATGGACAGATGTTCTTAGGGCAATGCAGTCTCTTAGGTATCCTGGCCCACTACCATATAGGGCTTTAAAGGTCATAACCAACACCTTGAATTGCACTCGGAGGCAAACTGGTAACCAGTGCAGCTCCCGGAGCAGGGATGAGGAATGGGCATAACGCTCACGCCCCATCACTACCTGGGCCGCCGCATTCTGGACCAGCTGCAGCCTCCGAATGGTCATCAAGGGCAGCCCCATGTAGAGCGCATTGCAGTAGTCTAGTCTGGAGGTGACCAGAGCATGTGTGACCATAAGCAAGGAGTCCCTATCCAGGAGTGGGTGCAACTGGCATATCACACGGAGTTGTGCAAACCACGACTACCACCTGCTCTTCTAGCAACAGTCGTGAATCCAGCAGGACCCCTAAGTTGCGCACTGGATCTAACAGAAATAAGTTCTTTATCTCGTTGAAGGAAAATGAAGTTACAAATGTCACAACTATGTTGCTTCTTCTTCCTTCCTTCCTTCCTTCCTCCTCCCCCCTCTCTCTGTAAGAAAGCCACTATCTTCTGCAGTAGTCTTTTGAGAAGCTGTCTTGAACCTTCTGTGTGGAAAGTGAGAAATGCCAAAAATGACAAGTTCTTCTGTGATTGATAATCAGTATTGCTCATTTAAACTTTTAGGTTTATAACTTGCATAAAATGTGAAACAAGAGCATGACAGATATATGTATGTGTGCTTGCCAGGAAGCTGTGCTTGGCTGCATGCTGGAACGGAGCACAATTTGCTGCTCTAACATTGAGGAAACAGCAATGCCGTTGTGTAGGAGCAAGAAATTAGTGCAGTCACAATGGAAAGGAGAGGGTTTTTTCCTTTTGTGACTGCTAAATCTCTAGACAAAAACAGATATTAAAGATAGCCCATGGTTATAAGAGGAAATTCCTTAATTGCTGAAAGTATCTGAGTGAAGAGCAGAAGATTTAATCTTTTCCTAGAATATGTCAGTTAGTTTAGTTTGTAATTGGTCTTCTGGACTAAAGTGCAGGATGTCTTTGAAGCCCAATTGGTCAAACACAGGGACAGAAAACTGCCCTATGATTTTTCCAATTTGCTTTCAAACTTCAAAGCTTGGCTATAATCTCTTTCTGCCTCTTGCCCCATCTCACCTGTCAATTTCAGAGCAAATCTCAACAGTTCTTTACACTGTGTACTTTATTTCACAGTGAGAGGAGTTTCTGGATTTTACGATTTAGGTCATATTTTGGGTCCTTATTCTGGGAACAAAGTGACTGGATGAGCAGAGAAATAATAAAAGACATTTCTCCATATTGCTGTCTCTATATTTAGTCAATAGCAGATGGAAGGGGTGAAATTTTGGACTTCTGGCCCTTTTCTTATGTGAGGTTTCAGCATTAAAATGGGTATAAGAAGAGTGGAGAACAATATTATACAGAGAAGGAAACAGTGTCAAGTAACCTTAAGTGCACAACTGCAGAAAAGGCAAGAGCGACAACCTCCAGGCAGGAATCCATGCATTCCATGACTCAGTCTAGCCAACGACCCGGCCTGTTTAGATTTCCTAAAATCCCCAAACAGACAAATAAACCAATGGCAAAGAACAACTAAAATATCTCCTTCCCAGTCATACAAAATAATATTCCAAACGTTGTCCTCCTCGTGTCTCTTTTCCATCCTGCTATAAAGAACTGAAAAATACTTGGTGGCTGTTGTGGCCAATAAAAGTGAAAAAACTGCAGTTTTGAGAGTGATGAGAATCCACTGTGGGGTTTAGTTTGTGTTTTCCAGGAGTCATCTCATCAGTGGAGCTGAATCTTATTCCTAATTCAGAGCAACCCCCCAAAATTGCAGTCACCAGTACCAATGACTCTGGCAAGACTGTATGTTTTACCCAACATTTCTCTTTTACCCATCTACCCACCTGGTTATGCATGTTCACTCACAGGTGGCAGAAACAATGATAAACTGGATTAGTTAAAAAAAATACTGAGGCTACAACCTCTTCTGTCCTGCCATGCTTTTGCAGCAGTTATAGTAAAGGTAAAGGTAAATGTTTCCCTTGCTCAAAAGCCAGTCATATCTGACTCTAGGGTTCAGTGCTCATCTCTGTTTCAAAGCCGGAGAGCCAGCACTGTCTGCTTCTGCAGATGTTTCTGTGGCCATTTGGCAGGCATGACTAGACACTGGAGCGCACGGAGTGCTGTTACCTTCCCATCGAAGTGGTCCCTATTTATCTACTTGCCATTTCTTGCTTACAAACCATACCTGTCAAGCGTGGCTCTTGACAATACAGAACCTGCGCAGAACCTTCTGTGCAGGTCCCTTCTGCACATGTGTAGAAGCCTTTTACGCATGTGCAGAAGGGACCTGCACGGAAGGTTTCTGCGCAGAACCTTGCTTTGCATGAGTAGAAGCCTTCTGCGCATCCCCTTCTGCGTACAAGGGTTCTGCGCATGCATAGAAGGGTTCTGCGCATGCGTAGAAGGGTTCTGCGCATGTGTAGAAGGGGATGCGCAGAAGGGGATGCGCAGTAACTACTTTTTCCCTGCTGTCAAATTACGGGATGGCGACGGCTCCGGGCAGGAAAGTAGGAAAAGTGGCACTGAATTATGGGAAATCCCGGCCAATACGGGATACTTGACAGGTATGTTTCGAACTGCTTGGTTGGCAGGAACTGGGACAAAGACGGGAATCGAACTGCTGACTTTCTGCCTCCCAGTCAGTGTTTTAGCTAATCCCACCATTGCAAATCTCACCATAAGCCTCAATGTGGCGCAGCGGTGACCCTGGCTGTCCGACAGCTATGGTGGCGGGGGATGTATTCCTCTGGCAGGTTCAACCATGCCATAAAGGTGCTAATGGTCCAGAGCGGTTCTCTGTTCTGGAACCTCAGGTCAACTAAGTGGGGTTGGGTACTCGGGCAATGCACCTGGCCAGTGTATTGCTCTAATATGGCCAACTTCGACATGAGCCCAGCCATCTGTGTTGTCGCATTTGAAATGGCCACAGGAGCATAAAAAAACACAGGCCTCAGTCCCCCGCACTCCATCGGACCCTTCGATCTGCCACGTCAAACTAGACATGTGAAGTACGGATCAACTAAGTAACAAAGTAAGTAAGTGTACAAAGGTGGAGAATTTTTATAGTGGTTCATCACGGAAGAAAGGAAAAAGATAGTAACCAGCTTGCCCCATGGCTTTGACGCCCACCTTCCTTAGCCTCCAGGAGCAGGAGGAACAATAGATGCCTATATACCATACCCGTCAAGCGCAGCTCCAGAAAATACTGGAACTGCTCCGGCTCAGGCGTGCATGCGCAGCAACAACTCCTTTGTGCATGCGCAGAACCCCTTTGCGCATGAGCAGAACTGCCTCAGATGGGTGCGCATGCGCAGTAACTCCTTTCCCTGCTGTTCAAAATACAGGACGGCGGCGGGAAAGGGGAGGAACAAGCACTGATATACGGGAAATCACGGCCAAGACGGGATACTTGACAGGTATTTAATTTAATAGTCATATTTATATATATTTATATATTTATATAGGTATGTTATATATACTGTAGCATTTCTGGCTGTTAGTGGACACCAATAGTCCACCTGGTACCTGAACTGCTGCTGCTACTTCCTACAAAGGAATGAGAAGGCAAGACAGCATAATTGCCACATGAATGAGAAGAAGGGATAAGGAAAGAAGGACAATTGGAAGGACCGTTGAGTCCCAGTCTGTCACTGCCAGTACAGGTTGGAATAAACCGACCTGGAGCCTATTTGAAAGCTATGCTGATGTAACCTTTGCACACAAGATTTCAAAAAATAAAAATAAAATAAAAATCATTCTGAATCACTCATGAAAGTGATTATGACAGAGGTGATTAGATTTTAATTGTAGAATTGGATCTGACCAATCCTATATGATAAAATAGAATTTCTCTTGCATTTCCCTCCATAGTGATCCCGCCAGAGGAAATGAAAATACTCCTTTGCTATTTTTGCTAGATAAGAAAAATTATTTGCATTATATATTTTCCTCACTCTTCAAATGAGAAATATATTACTGTTCAAACTGTCCAAATGTTTTCAGAGTATTTTGTAACTTTTCTTACTTATCTACACTACTTTGCTGCAGCAGACAGCGCTGGCCCTTTTGCTTTGAAACAGAGATGGGCACTGCACCCTAGAGTCGGATTCAACTGGCTTTCGAGCAAGGGAAACCTTTACTTTGCCTTTACTTTCTGGTTTCTAATATACTGTATAGACATCAAGAGAAGTAACTTGAGGATAGGGTCCCTGAATGTCATCCCAATTTGTCCTCCTACTTTGTCTGTAAATTCAGTGTTTAAAATATAAATAGATAAATATGGGACATACTATATCAGTGAAGAAAATGCTACTTTTAATAAATAAGATTGTATACAATGATAATCAATGTCAGTGTCATTTGGATATAGATCTGTGTTTCTGGTGTATTGTATTCAGCACCTGTAGGAACGCTTCATCATTTCATGGTGATGCTGGGAATTACAAATTAATCCTATCATGATATCTTGATGCTACATTGAGATATTTATTCCATGCTTATTAGCATACAGTGATGTTTGTGCAATAACTCTGAACCATCAGCATAGATTGGTACAAAAGATTAGGTGATATTTTCTCCCTCTGACTGATTGTTATGGCTGCTACAAAGATAAAAAGGATGCAGGCTGGCTGTTAAGTTTCCTATAGTCTTTATTTCTTGTTAAGGTCTTGCACATTTTTTATTGCAGGCACTAAGAGTGGTGCTAGTAGGTTGAGACGACATGGAGTGGCTTTCAATATGCAGAATGCCTGCCAGATATTTTCTATAGACCTAAGCATCTATTAATAAACACTTTTCTCTGGTTTCATGTGCTGTTATTACAGCAGGGAACGCCACGGCCCTCGAAATCAACATACTGTAATTCCTATTTGGGCTTCTAGGCATGGTTGATCAGTGCTGTCTGCCTCTGTTAGGATGACAGTATTTGTGGGAGTTAAAATCCTCATCCTAATTAAGGAGAGGCTTGCCTTCTCCTGGTTTTCTTTCCTTTCAAGAAAACCATCATCATTTTTAGATTCAGTAGGCTACATAAATGATTTTAGGCAGAATCTATTTCTACTGCTGAAGCGGTTAAGTCACTGAACTTGAAGGCTGGAAGGTCTGAGTTTGATACCTGAGTGCTACAAGATGGAGTGAGCTCCCGTCTCTGTCCCAGCTCCTGCCAACCTAGCAGTTCGAAAGCAAGAAATTGCAAGTCGATAAATAGTTCCACTTCAGTGGGAAGGTAAACAGTGTTCCATGCACTCTGGTGTCTAGGCATGCCTGTCACATAACCACGGAAACATCTGCAGACGCAGACAGCACTGGCTCCTTGGCTGTAAACAGATATGAGCACTGAACACTAGAGTCAGATACTACTGGCTTTCGAGCAAGGGCGACGGTGATGAACTGCTAGGTTCAGAGATGGGAGCTCACCCAGGAATCAAACTTGTGGTGGGTTTTTTTAAAAGATCCAAACAGATTTGAATAATTTGTTCAATTAGAAATCACTTTTACTGTATCTCTCTTGGATCAGGCCCTAATTTCTGCATTCATCTGGATAAACCTAGAACAGATTAAGAATGTTTCCATTCAGCAAATATTTGTTTTTATTTTTCAGTATTTGATGCTGTGCTGGTTTAAACAGATTTTCTTGGAGAATTGAATTACAGTGGTATCTCGCTTAAAGAGCATAATGCGTTCCACGGGATTGCTCTAAAAGTGAGTGAAACACCATTGTAAGTGACCAATTGTGATTTATGGCGAGAAGGATTGCGAACCCCAATTTAGTTGTTAAGTGAGTTTTGGTTGGTTTTAGTTGTTAAGCGAGGCGACCATTCAGAGAAAATTCTGCTCTTTAAGTGAGTTAGTCTCTAAGCTAGGCACTCTTTATGTGAGGTTTTACTGTAGATCTCTTCCCAGAATGTGAGATACAGGGTACAGTATTTTCTTCTCCCCATTTCCTGTTGTCAAGGTTTTATCTACCTTGAATGGGAATTTCTTTCCCACTTCTGCATCATTACACTTCCCCCTATAAATCCTTCCCTTCTCTTTCTTCTGTAATGGCAACACACTGTTTCTTCTTGTCAAAAAGAGCACCCTGACCCTTCTCTCCCCTTTCCCTCTTGCTTCCCTCCCTTCTAGGATCCTGTTTTCTCACTCTATGCCTGGCAGTGCTGAAGATAAAAGAGGACTTTCAGGGAGGAAAATAAACAGCCCTTTTCTATTCATCTTAGTGCCATCATGCAGGAGGGGAAGGAAGACCAGAGTGGGTAGTGGAGAGAAGGAAGGGGGGCAAAGGGTGGGCTGTGTTTTTTAGTGGGAAGAGGCCATGCACTGGCACAGGAGAACGGCAGGCGAGAGAGGAGTGATGTACAAGATCATGGGGTACAAAAGGGGAAAGTGAGCAGCATCCTGGCACAAAACACACACAGCCTCCACTACAAGCGAGAGTATAAGGAGGAAGGAATTGCTGTTCCTTCTAAAAAAAGGCCACATTCTGCTTGAGAACTAAGATAAGTTGTTGTTCAGTCACACAATCAACTCTGACCTCCTGCGACCCATTGGACCATTGCACGCCAGGCAGCCCTATCCTCCACCATCCTCCTCAACCCTCCCAACTCTGTGCCCATTGCATCCACAATATCATCTAACCATCTCATTTTTGGCCGCCTCCTTCTTCTCTTGCCCTCGACCTTTCCCAGCATCAAGTCTTTCTC
The DNA here is from genome assembly GCA_035047345.1 of Bradypodion ventrale. Classification (NCBI taxonomy): domain Eukaryota; kingdom Metazoa; phylum Chordata; class Lepidosauria; order Squamata; family Chamaeleonidae; genus Bradypodion; species Bradypodion ventrale. Next base: position 141,878,483 of record JAWDJE010000002.1, read on the forward strand.
AAGTGAATCTAGTCTTCTCATTTGATGCCCAAAGTACTTATTTATGTATTTATTCTATTTTATTTATTTAAACTTGTATGCCGCCCCCTCAGCCTAGGGCAACTCCAGGCGGCTCACAGCAACTTAAAAACAACTTAAAACATTTAAAACCCATTTAAAACATCCCTCCAAAACCCCGTCACCCACCCATCAGTAATAGGGACGATATGGCTTTACTTTAGCTTCATCTTCACTATTTGACCTTCCAAGGAGCAGTCGAGGTTGATTTCTTCTAAGATCGAGCTATTTGTTCTCATCACTGTGCAGGGTACTCTCAAGACTCTCCTCTAACACCACATCTATTCTTCTGTGCTCCAGTTTCCTTATGGTCCAGCTCTCACAACCATACATTACCACCGAGAATACCATTGCTTTGACTATGCGAACTTTTGTTTGCAAGGTGATGTCTCTACTTTTCACTATGTTCCCCAGGTTTCTCATAGCTTGTCTCCCAAGACTCAGTCGCCTTTTTATTTCATGGCTGCAGTCACCATCTGCAGTGATCTTGGATCCTAAGAAAGTAAAGTCTGTCACTGCTTCTACTTCTTCTCCATCTATTTTCCAGGAAGTGATAGGGCCTGTTGCCATTATCTTGGTTTTCTTGATTGTATAATTGCAGGATGATATTATGGTGCAGTTTATCATAATGGAAATATTTTCATCCTTTTGTAGAATTTTGAAAACAGAATTTAACTAATCCATTTGTGCCCCTTTTGAGGCATGCTAGGTGCAGTACCAAATGACTGAGCCCTACATTTAGCAGCTCAGTAAAGTGAAGAAACTTTGCAGTATGTACCGTAGTCATGATTCATTTAAGTAAATAGAAATCAGTTCCAGGAGAACAGTCAAACTGTTGACAACACGTAGTGCCCACACAGACAACTATGAGCAGCTTCCAGAAGTTATATTTTTTCCTATGAAAAGCTCACCATTCTTATGTCATGACATCTGAATCTAACAGCTTTAAAAAATACACACTATTTAATGCTTTAAAATTGCTCTTTTCAAGTAATAATTCATTCAGACTCCATGGCATAGTTAAATTTGTTGTAATAAAATTAACATACTGCATTACACAGCATGTATTGTTTTTTCAATATTATTTTATTTTCCTTAGTCAATATTTAGTGAGCTGCAGAAAAAAACAGACTTCATTGTTGAACAGGAGAAAAGTTGGATGGGAATTCTATGCATGGAACGGTCAGGCTTTTGACGGCTATAGAAGTGTGCTGCACTCTGGAAAACCTCAGGTCATGCTGCAGTGGTGGCATTTGTTATGCCAATTATTGTTTCCTTGCTTGGCAGAGAGCAGCTGGAGGCATGAATGAAAGCAGCTGTTTATGGAAAGCATTGAAGATCTGACCTGCATGCCTTCTCAGAAGGAAATGGTCTCTATTGTCTCATTTCTGGCACTTAGTATCTTTGCCTTTGAAGCAGGTGCAGGAGTGAATTTAAGTTTGGTCTCTTTCCTAGCCAGAAACACGGAAGATCAGCACAATTCACAGTTAAGAATAAACCTTTGTTGTACTCAGTTTTTGCAAAAAAAATCATTAATCAGCCATTGACCAGAGATCGGTAGATATTAGGACTGATATAAGAACATACATAAGAACATAAGAACAGCCTTGCTGGAACAGGCCACAGCCCATCCAGTCCAGCATTCTGTCTCACACAGTGGTTCACCATTTCCTTCAGGGTATTCCCAAGGAGATGCCTTCACCTGATTAGGATTCCCAGGAAATGGCATTGAGAGATATAAGATTACATAAGTCAGTGGAGTGATAGATGCCCAAGTAGCCATAGTGTCCCAGTTTTTCTTTCTCTTCTCCTGACCTGAACAAATCTTTGTGGTCATCTAGAATGAAAGAATTCAAATGAATAAAGTAATAATGCATTCTTATATCAACACCTGTTGAACTAACATTCTGTTACTTTAAATTGTGGTTTTAATTTTACACAAAACACTCCCACCCCCAACAGAATAATTAAGTAGATAGAAATAATTTTCCAATACATTGTTGGAGACTAGTGATGTAATAGATGTTTTTGGTTTGTCTATAATTCAGTTCTGTATCTCCAAATTAAGGATTGGTATTTCTACTTGAACATTTGATTGTTGTCTATGAGTTCTCAGATGTCATACCAGCATATTGGCAGTAACTGTAGTTTAGAACCAAGATCATGCTTGAATTTCCAAAAATGCAATCAATCGGACATCATACCTGATCATACGTGGCACAAATTACAAATTTATCACGCTAGAAACATAGTTAAATTTAACAGTTTCATGTTCAATTCCTCATAATTGAGTCAGTGAGAAGTAAAATATTTGGACAAATCTTTGTCCAAAACCACATTCTCCTCATTTCCTATCTCATGCGGTCTGAGACAGTGTGGGACTCTCTGGATATCCTGGTTCCACTGTTGCAGACCACTGGCCAGGAGTTATTAGCAGTGGTGGGATTCAATTTTTTTACTACCTACTCTTTGGGCATGGCATGGTGGGTGTGGTCAGGTGGCCATATGACTGGGTGGCTGCACCGCCTGGGCGGGAGGCTCTGTCAACCGGATGGACAGGACCAGCTGGAATTTCTACTACCAGTACGGGCATATCAGTTGAATCCCACCACTGGTTATTAGTACACCTGAAATCACCTGGATTGGAGACTGACATCATAATGAAAATAAACATTAAGATTAGTCTTCAGGTTTAACCAAAGTTACAACAATATAGTTAAATATTATATTGTTGGAGATAAGAACATAACAACGTAAGAACAGCCTTGCTGGAACAGGCCACAGCCCATCCAGCCCAGCATTCTGTCTTACACAGTGGCTCACCATTTGCTTCAGGGTATTCCCAAGCCTTCACCTGCTAAGGATTCCCTGGAAATGGCATTGAGAGATATCCTGCCTATCTCTCCAACCCGGAGGTTCTTAGGTATCCATAATTATAGCCATTGATACCCTTGTCCTCCACAAACCTGTCTATTCCTTTCTTAAAGCTGTCAAGACCATACCTGTCAAGTATCCCGGATTGGCCGGGATTTCCCGTATTTCCGTGCCGATTTTCTCCATTTCTCGCCCAGAGCTGCTGCTACCCCATAATTTGGCAGCGGGGGGAAAGGAGTTACTGCGCATCCCTTCTGTGCAGGTCCTTTATACGCATGCGTAGAAGGCTTCTGTGCAGAAGGGGATGCGTAGAAGCCTTCTACGCATGCGTAGAAATGACCTGCGCAGAACGGTTCTGCGCAGGTCCATTCTACGCATGCGTAAAAGCCTTCTATACATGCGTAGAAGTGACCTGCGCAGAATGTTTCTGTGCAGGTTGCTTCTACGTATGCGTAGAAGGCTTTCATGCATGGGTAGAACGGACCTGAGCAGAAACGTTCTGTGCAGGTCCTGTAATCTCCGGAGCTGCGCTTGACAGGTATGGTCAAGACTGACAGCTGTCATCACTTCTTCTGGCAGGGAGTTCCATAGACCAGTGATCCTCTGGGTGAAAAAGCACTTTCTCTTATTTGATTGAGAACTAGTACCCAAAAGTTTCATGGAGTGCCCCCTAGTTCTAGTGTCATGTGATCTAGTTCCCTAATCATTCTCGTTGCCCTCCTCTGCAGTTTTTCCTTATCTACTTTGTCCACACCATGCATGATTTTATAAACTTCAATCAGGTCACCGCTTAGATGCCGTTGTTCAAGAGTGAAGAGGCCCAACCATTGCAACCTCAGATGGTAAGGAAGGTGTTCCAGTCCCCTAATCATTCTCGTTGCCCTCCTCTGCACTTTTCCCAGCTCCATAATATTCTTCTGGAGGTATGGCAACCAGAACTGTACACAGTATTCCAGATGGGGCCTCACCATAGATTTATAAAGAGGCAAAATGACACTTGCTGACTTATTATCTATACCCTTCCTAATGATCCCTAGCATTGAGTTTGCTTTTTTCACTGCTGAGGCACACTGGGTTGACACCTTAATTGTGCTGTCCACCAGTACACCAATGTCCATTTCCTGGTTTGTCGCAGAGAGTTCAGACCCCAGTTTATAAATGTAATTGTTTTTTTTTTACCCCAACGTGCATCACTCTGCACTTACTAGTGTTGAAGCTCATTTGCCACTGGTTTGCCCACTCCCTCACTGTCAAGAGATCTCTCTGGAGCTCCTCACAATCTCTCACAGTTTTCACTACCCTGTATAATTTAGTGTTGTCAGCAAGTTTGGCTACCTTGCTATTTATTCCTACTTCTAGATCATTTATGAAGAGGTTGAAAAGCAGGGGTCCCAGTACTGAACTTTGGGGGACCCCACTCTTTACTTCCCTCCATTTGGAGAAGTGTCCATTTAGTGCTACCCTCTGTTTCCTGACCCTTAGCCAGTTGCTGATCCAGGACAAGACCTGTCCCTTTATTCCATGACTGGTAAGTTTATTCAAGAGCTTTGGTGCGGGACCTTGTCAAAAGCCTTCTGAAAGTCCAAATAAACAATGTCAACTGGATCCCCCTTACCCACATGCTTGTTGACACTCTCAAAAAATTCCAACAGATTAGTGAGGCATGATTTGCCCTTGCAAAAGCCATGTTGGCTCTTAATTCTGTCTTTTAGGATGGTTTCCATCACTTTACCTGGGACACATGTCAAACTGACTGGTTGGTAATAACCTGGATCACCCCTGGATCCTTTTTTGAAAATTGGTGTTACATTAGCTACCTTCCAGTCATCAGGCACAGAGCCTAAATTGAGGGAAAGATTATATATTTTGGCTAGGAGATCAGCAATTTCATCTTTAAGTTCCCTGAGAACTCGTGGATGAATGCCATCTGGTCTTGGTGATTTGTTAGCATTTAGTTTAACAAGACATGCAAGGACCTCCTCCCTGGTTATTTCTCTCTGGTTTAATTCTTCGGATTCCCTCCCTACGAAGATAGGCTCTGTTTTGGGAATGTGGTCTCAGTCTTCTTCAGTGAATACTGAAGCAAAGAATTCATTGAGTCTGCAATCTCTGTTTCCTCTTTAATAACCTTCTATTGTCGTCTAATGGTCCAATGGCCTTCCTAGTTGGGTTCTTACTTCTAATGTACTTAAAGAAGTCTTTGTTATTTCTCTGAGTGTTTTTAGCTACACACTCCTCAAAGTCTTGCTTTACTTTCCTGATTGTTGCCTTGCATTTGTTCTGCCAGAATTTATGTTTCTGCCTGTTGTCCTCATTCGGACAAGCCTTCCATCTTCTAAATGAGCTTTTCTTGCATTTGATCACTTCCTGAACAGCTCCTGTAAGCCACATCAGAGTCCTCTTGGACTTGGCAGTGCCCTTTTTTCCTTTTGGGTATGCATTCCAATTGGGCCTCTTTTATTGTTTTTGTAAACAGCCTCCATGCCTCTTGGAGTTTCCTCATTTTTGGGAAATTTCCTTTTTGAAAATTTAAGGTCTCTCTGTTAGATTTTATCAGTGACTTGTGGTCTATGATCAAGTTAAACATAATTGAGTTGTGGTCACTGTTCCCTATTGGATCAGTCACATTAACATCTTGCACTAGATCCTGAGTATTACTCAGGATCAAGTCAAGGATTCTTGTACCTCTAGATGAAACTGAACTACTTATTCTTAACTCTTGGTTGATATTAACATTCACAGATGAAGAAATATTATAAAGAATGTGTTTTCAAGAATAAATATTGTACTGTTGTTGTTTCCAACAGAACAATATAATTGCAGGATATGATGCTATTTGAAATCAGTAGTTTTTCACAATTATTTTGTATTTCTAATTGATAATTATAGAATATATTTTGAATTTGTCACTATTAATTCAATTTGTTAGGTGCCTTTTTCCAAAAAGAATAATTGAGGAAACACAATATTAAAATATCCCAAATTTGTAAGCAAGATGAACAAAATAAGAAATCATAAGAATGATCAATTCGCATGCTAGCCTTTAGAAAAGTAACTTCCCATCAAATCTCTATATATTCTGTCTGGTCTAGTATGTTCCCAGTTGATCTTTTAAGAAATGATAAAGCTGTGCTATGTATTGATTTCCAGTTCTTCTAATTAACACACTCTACCACATTTCTTCTGTTTCAAGACATTTAAACAGCTGTTCATGAAATGTGATTGGTATTTTTCCAGTTTTTAGAGCATATTATTTTACCATTTCTGAATATGTTCATTACCAGCATTTTGTTTATGTTATCTTATTCAATCACATTAAACAGTACAAATAAAGGAACCATCTACACTTTAAATTGCACAATCTGAATTTTGCTGCCAGTAATTCTGGGCATGTTGACGACCCACCATATATGATGAAGATTTGGCCAAGAAACATTACATTTGCAGTACTTAAACCTATTGATTTACTAAATAGTTCGGATAGTATTTTGCATTCAGTTATTTTAGCAAGAAGATCTCGCAGACTCAGTAGTGTCATTCGGATTGCCAGTCCTTGTGACCCTATACCAGCAATGTTGTATGCATATGAAGCATGGGCAATAACAAAATCAAAGGAGGAAAAACTGGCAGTATCCCAAAGAGCAATGGAAAAACAGATGTGCAGAGTAACGATCAGGGATAAGGGCAGCAATAAGTATGTCAAAGAACCGGACTGTGTGAAATGGTTAATGAACTATATGTGACAAAAAAAAGATGGAGCAGGCCATATCACCCACCTAAAGGATAACTAATGGATCTGTCATCTAACAGACTGGATACCAAGGGACCACAAAAGATCACTAGGCAGACCCCGAAAATGAGGGGATGAGCCAATGATAAAGCTGTTCAGCCAGAGATGTAAATAGAAGGCTAAGGATAGAACATTTTGGAGTTTGATTGATTTGCGCTTAAATAGATAAGTGGCGACAAATCGATATTGGATCTACTAAATTCTGTTTAATCCTCTTGGTGTTAAATACAATTGGAAAACCAATCTAGACTATATTTCTTTAACAGATTGATTCTGAAGCATGGTTTTTATTAGTTGCATTGCATTTTTTTTCAGTGACAGTTTCTCTCAAATCTATTTTAAATAGATGCTTAAAATTACCTTCATTTTTTCACCAAGACACATGCTAAAATATAGGATGTTGTTGATCATATTTTGGGTTTCTGGTTTATTAATAAGCCCCTGTGTTCTGGTAAATTTCTAGGTATATTTATTGGATCCAAATCTTTAGCAGAGTATGCAAAGTTGTTGGAACCATACCTGTCCTACACTCTTGCTTTCTGCTGTCTAACAATAGCTGTCCGCTGAATTGGTCAAATGTTCAGGTTCTCTGCATTATTGCTTTCATATGCATGCAAAGTGAGGCATGGTCCTTCAGTATTAATTTTTTTGTGTCTAAAAATGGATGCCTATGGTGAAAGGTTGAAGCTGGTTTTTAAAATCTCTTTTCTTGTGTCCCCAAAGTGCTGTAATATCAATGTTGCCTCCAATTGTTGTTCTCTGTCTTTTCAAAGCATTTAATGATGCTTCAAAATAGTACAGCTAATCTGTTGATTAGATTATCCATCCAAAGGTACAGTCTTGTAAAATGAAACTAGATGGAAGACGGAAAAACTGTATGCATAATGTAAACTTCAATTCCAGAGGTTTATATTCCCTCATAAAATTATCCATGCTGTTTTGTCACTATAATTGATAACCCATCATGCAAATACTGCAGTGAACTAGGCTTATAGTCAAACTTTACAGACCACTCCCAAGAGAAGAGCCTGTCTGTGTACCATTGGGCAAGCTGTAAAGTTGCAGGACACCCCCAAAACAATGGAATGGTAAATCACTTCTGAATTCTTGATACCTAGAAAGCACTAGAAAGAGTTTCCATGTGTCAGAATTGACTTGACGGCATGTAATTATTATGAACAAAACAGAACAAATTGGCTTTTATCATAGTGGGTCCTGCATACTCCATAATGCAAATAAACAAGGCTTACTTTTTATTTATATAAAGGGAGTGCCAAAATGCACCAGCCAGTTCTATGCTTGTCTATCATATTTTATATTTTTAAAAGAGAACATAAATTATCATTTTGTGGTTAAGAGCAGTAAAAAATGTAAGTTGTTTCTTCCCTGACTCCTTACAAGACTGATTCTGAATAAAGTATGCACATTAAATTTGGTCTGAGGAAAGATGCATATATAATTTAATTTACATATATTAAAAGCTTAGTTTCATTAATGATTTAGTATTCTCTTACATTTGGAAGCTTTCTGCATTTTTCCTGATTGAGCTGCTCAGTCTCTTGAATTGGTAATATACATTATAAAATTATACTGGCAACATTTTTGAAGCTCCTTTCAACCCTACTTATACTTAACCAATTAATAGTGTTGTTAGCAGATGTGAAGTACATCTTGCAAGCAATTTTAGAATGCAAGCTAAGGTAATATCTGGGTAGAAAAACTAAATGGGGCATATGAGTATTTGTTGTCCATTCTTCAGCCAAAATAACTCCTAAACTGGCATGCTTACACCCAGTAAAATAATAAGTGACACATATTCTTTGTTCATGGACAAAGAATTTAAAAATTGTGACCTAAGAAGGGGGTAAGCGACAAGAGATACAGATCTTTTGTTGTTTTGCAAAGGGAACATTGTCAAGAGCTAGAAGAGACCCCTCAAGCCCTCTGTCAGGGTAGGAAATCTACCTTATCTCATCCCTGATAGCAGACCATTCAACCTCTAATTAAAAATCTCCATTGAAGATGGTTCCAACCCTCTGGGGTTGTTGACTCCATTTTTGAATTTTTCTCACTGTTAGAAACTTCCTAATATTTCCTGGTTAGAAACTTCCTATATTTCCTGGTGCTAATGGAGAAATTTTGGAGACTTCTAGTCACAGCTGAACAGTTTTCAACTTTAAGGAGAGCCAGTGTACTATGGTGCTAGAGGAGATTAGCGGTGGTGGTGGTGTCATTCTTGATTTGATGGGTAGAGCATTGGTGATTTTGAGTCAGGTGATTTGAGAAAATTCCCTCACAATGAAAGAAGGTGAGAAATAGAGTCCTTCAGGATCTGTACTGAGACAAATGATCAGCTTATTCACAAATGGCCTCAAAATAGGAGTGAGCTCTGAGGTGGTAATCTCTGATGGTGACACTGAATTACTGAGAATGATTTTTAAAAAAGTCCTCGAAAAGGATCCCCCAAAACAGGAGAAGTGGGGGCAGAGAAACAAACAGTGTAATAAGAACATAAGAACAGCTTTGCTGAAACAGGCCACAGCCCATCCAGTCCAGCATTCTGTCTCACACAGTGGCTCACCATTTTCTTCAGGGTATTCCCAAGGAGATGCCTTCCCCTGCTTAGGATTCCCTGGAAATTGCATTGAGAGATATCCTGCCTATCTCTCCAACCCCGAGGTTGTCCTTAAGTATCCATAATTATAGCCATTGATACCCTTGTCCTCCATGAACTTGTCTAATCCTTTCTTACAGCTGTCAAGACTGACAACTGTCACCACTTCTTCTGGCAGGGAGTTCCATAGACCAGTGATCCTCTGGGTGAAAAAGTACTTTCTCTTATTTGTTTGAGAACTAGTACCCAAAAGTTTCATTGAGTGTCCCCTAGCTCTAGTGTTGTGCAATAGGGAAAACAGTTTTTCCTTATCTACTTTGTCCACACCGTGCATGATTTTATAAACTTCAATCAGGTCACCTCTTAGACGCCGTCGCTCAAGAGTGAAAAGGCCCAACGGTTGCAACCTCAGATGGTAAGGAAGGTCCTTACCATGTAATGTAAGCAAGTGTAAAAAAAAAGTTGGGTGTATGTGTGTAAAAACAATCCTAGCTAACTGTGTGCAACTGATGTAGAGTGTAGAGAAGTTATATCTTTTGGGTTTCATCCCCCAGAATCCCCTGTTCAGCATGGTTCGGAAAGCGTAATGTTTCCAAGATCTGCACTAATTTAACATGAGAGCTGGACCATAAAGAAGGCTGAGCGCAGACAAACAGTCATCTTTGAGCTGTGTCTTCTGGCGAAGACTTTTGAGAGTCTTGGACTGCAAAGAGGTCGAATCAGTCAATCCTAAAGAAAATCAACCCTGACTGCTCCTTAGAAGGACAAACACTGAAGCTAAAGCTCATGTACTTTGGACACCAAAAGAGAAGAGAGGATTCACTGGAGATGACCCTGATGCTAGGAAAGATCGAAGGCAAAAGGAGTAGGGGGCGGCAGAAGATGAGATGGTTAGACAGCATTGTTGACACGGTTGGCGTTGATCTGGGTGGACTTTGGAGGATGGCAGATGATAGAGAAGCCTGACATGCTGTGGTCCATGTGGTCACAAAGAGTTGGACTCGACTGTGCAACTGAACAACAACTCCTAAACACTAAGCTATCCTGAATTCACTGTACTAAACTGGCTCTCAAAATGTTTAAATGGTTCCATTGGGAACTGGCAGTGATTTAAAAGGAAAAGGATACTATGAAGCTTTCCTCCTACCTCCCCATATGCTTCTTAGATTCTTACTCATCATAATCTTATTCATTTTCTTACTCATCTCCTGTCATTTTTTGTCCTCATCTCCTCTAACATTTACTGTCCACAGAAAGAATTTCAGTATGGTACTTCGTGTGCAGAAGGCTGTGAAAAACATGAATTTTATGAAAAGATCAATTAAAAAGTGAGACTGCCATTGTCATCATGCCTTTAGACAAAATCTGTGAGATGGTCACACTTGAAATTATAGTTTGGTAGCCCCATGATAAGGACAGATGAATTAGAGACAGGCATTCTAAGTGAAAATCCAGGATAGTGGAAAGCAGGTGCTATAGCAAATTCTTAGAAAATGGCTGAATTTATTTATTTATTTTTTCAACTTAGCATTGTAAGAATGATTGATATGTAGATGGTCCATGCCAATTTTGGGTAGAAAGGATTATAAAGGTAAAGGTCAGCCTTGCTCGAAAGCCAGTCGTATCTGACTCTAGGGTTCAGTGCTCATCTCTGTTTCATAGCCGAAGAGCCAGCGCTGTCTCCTTCTGCAGACGTTTCCATGGTCATGTGACAGGCATGACTAGACACCAGAGCACACAGAATGCTATTTATCTTCCCAATGAAGTGGCCCCTATTTATCTACTTGCAATTTCTTGCTTTCGTACTGCTAGGTTGGCAGGAGCTGGGACATGCTTATTTTGATAGGATTTAAAGTTTGATAGTAGTTCTTGCCACTGCCAGTGTGGAGGGATTTTGCCAGTTTCTCCTTCCAACTTCACTGGAACTCATCAACCGGTTTCTCCTTCATGTTGTTTGCAAACCCCTCTCCCCTTTATGTCAATGAGAATATCTACTATGAGTTTTCCTGTAGTAGCAGAGTAACATATTTGTTGTTTAGCATAATTGTGATTTTTCAGTCCTTTATAAGCTAGAAACAACTGCTCTTCAGAAACTATCTATTCAGGACCTTTGGGAACTGGGTGACAGGTTTAGTTTAGTAGTTCACCTCTTAGTAGGTGCAAATAATGCCTGAATCTCATATTAATTTCATATTAGGCCAAGATTTTGTTTTTTACCTTTGTCAAGCTGTTGAAGTCATGTATCATACTTCAAAATCGTTTTTAAAAGTTTTACAGATTACCACAGTTTTAATTAAAAGGAGGTCATATGGATAAAAGTCATTTTGGTTGAAATCACAGCTAAGTAGGCCCACTGAATCAGTGGGGATTTGGTGAATTAGCTTTTCCTACCCTAGTTGTGACTTGGATTTCAGCCATTGTTTCTTTTGTAATCAAAACTTAGCTTGAGGGGTTGAAGGACATGGTATATTCTGTTATATTGGCCGAAATCGTGTTTGCTACCATATAACATATCTAAAAGATGAATCTTGGCTACTGCTGTGGCTAACGATAAAGAGCCAGGTGTGTGCCAAGTATGCAACTAAGCATGCAATCAGACATAGAGCCTTCATGTAAATGGAACCTTGAACTATGGTAGCTTCCATAGTTCCTCTTTTTAAAAAGAAAATGTGCAATCAAGTCAGAACCGACTTATAGTGACCCTAACAGGGCTTTTAAGGTAAGAGAGTGGTTTTTCCAATTCCACTCCCCCAGTGAGTTTTCATGACTGGATGGAGTTTTGAACCCAACTCTCCTGAGTCCTAGTCCGCCACTCTATCCATTATACCCCATGGGCAGTGGTGGGCATTAGCAGGTTCGCACCAGTTCACCTGAACTGGTAGCAGAAATTCTGGCTAGCCCGCCCATTCCAAGTTTTGAAATAAAGTAGTCCTAATTCAGGTGCAATACAGGGCTTTTCCCCTGGCCACACCCACCATACCACACCCACAGTGTGGTAGTAAAAAAGTTTTGAGCCCACCACTGCACACGGGGTATAATTACCCTTGCATGCATATAATAGCCAGTAAGGTTCCGACCAAAGCCTAACCATGGAATCATCTCCAAAGAAGATCCCACTCTTTTTTTAAATAAAAAAAGTTATATTAAAGGACTTTTTCCAGCAGTTCTTTATTTAAGTATTAATTTTATTCTGCTTTTACTGATAAACTGGTATTTTATGATTATTTCAACTAATTTATAGTAGGTTTCCAGTTCTGACATGTTTGGAAACAATTAACCAATAGCCCCCAGTTCCTTCCTATTGGAAAGTTGTGGTTTCTTAGCTTTGCTATGTTGTTCAAAAGAGGACCAAAGCAGCAGCAAGGAGACCATGCATACATTCATGCATATACATCCTGATGTATTAAACAGAGATTTCATTGTCCAGACTAGGATGGTAAATGAGTTAATATGTGTACCAGCCTTTAGTAAATTTAATCTGTGATAAGCTTCCTCTCACAATAATAAATCTAACTAGCAAGAAGAGCCAAGCCTTTGTTGACCACATCTCCCTGGGGGACACCCTGCTGCTGTTACAATACAGTGGAATGGCAGGTGAGGACTGAGAAGTTTATTTGTATCACCCATAAATGCAGCTCAGTTTGAGAAATATACTGCATAAGTGTCACCACCTGGATGCAGATATTAGTGGAAATTAGACCCAGTATTTCTTTCTTGATACATTGATTTACATTTGTTCAAATCATAAAGTCACCTATGCAAAATATATTAATAGGCAGATGTTAATATATATATATATATATATATATATATATATATATATATATATATATATATATATATATATATATATATATATATATATATATATATATATATATATATATATATATATATATATATATATATATAAATATGTCTGAGTGTTAACCAATTGATCAACTTCTGGGAGAATTTGAGAATGTAAGACAGTGCTGCTGTAACATACTATTAATACAGTATGAACGGTATTATACTGATCCCTATGTCTATCCTTCCTTGTAATGAAATAACTTTTGTTTGCTGTGCAGAGGGTAGGTCAAAATCAGATAAGTAACAATGGAAGGTGTGGGTTGTGTACAGGTATCTTAACACCTTCTGCATATAATCTCACCTATTTTGCAGTCCTTTATAACCCTAGTAGAAGTGTGTGGTTATGAGAGTGACAGAATGTTTCAGTATCAAAACCTCGGGAAAGCCAACAAAATGGAGTGAATTCAGAAAAGGATGATCAGGGGATTGGAGACCAAGCCCTATAAGGAAAGTCTGAAGGACCTGGGCATGTTTATCTGGCGAAAAGAAGACAGAGAGGTTATATGATAGCACTCTACAGATACTTGAAAGATAGTCATAAAGAAGAGGAGCAAGATCTGTTCTTGATCATCTCTGAGTACAGGATACTGTATGTAATAATGGGCTCAAACTACAGGAAGCCAGATGTAGGCTGAATAGCAGGAAAAATTTCTTAACTGCTAGAGCAGTAGGACAATGGAAATCAATTTCCTCAGAAGGTAGTGAGCTCCACTCCTGGAGGCATTCAAAAGAAAACCAGACAACTATCTGCCAGATCTGCTTCGATTTGGGGCCATTCAACAATTACGTGATCCTTGAAGGGGGGAGGGGTCTGCCATCTGAATTATGGAAAAATTACGTGGCGGTGGTGGCGGGGTTTCAGGGCAAAGATTACATAATCCATTTTGAGCTGTTGTGCACTAGGCACCAATAGTGAAAAGCTCTAAAAATTAGAGTTTCGATACAAAAGCTCTGGATTATGTAATTTTAAGGGGGGAGGGGGTTGAAGCTAAAATTACGGTCAGATTACATGGGGGGAGTGGCCAATTTCCCCCCAAAAAATGGATCACATAATTGTTTAATGGCCCCTTTGCATTCCTGCATTGAGCAAGGTGTTGGACTCAACAGCCTCATAGGCCACTTCCACCTCAATTATTCTGGTCCAGGAAGTCTCAGAGATTAACTTTGTCAGTATGGATATTGTCTAACAATATATAGTCAAGCATTCTCTCCTTCTTGTAAGGAGGTGCGCTTGCCATAGTTTTACTACACAAGTGTGGAATTTGATACTGGGTGCAAAACCCAGCATTACGCTCTAGTTTTTTCTCAACTTTAAAAAGACACAAAATAAATTATGCAGGATAAGAAAACATATGCAAATATGCTTGATTTGCATAATTATTGCAAACTAGTCAGTAGCAATGCAACAAACTGAGGGCAGGATTTATCATACCCTCATGGCGATGTTCATGTGGTTCTTCAAAAGCTATTGGTAAATTAATTTTTAAAACTACATTTAAAAGTTTTTCGGTAGAGCTGTGGGATTTCTTGGTTCTTCGTTACATGCAGATGTTTGTTCCTTCTTTGAAGGAGGTTAACTTTAGCTTTGTCACCGTACCACAGTGATATCTCCAAATGTTTTGCTTACAACCCTTGGTAGCCTCGCCCATTCTACCCTGTGGTAAGAGATATGGGAGTTGTAGTGTAAAACATCTGGAATGCAAAATATTCCCTACCCTGGCTGCAAGTTCTTTAAATTTTGTGTGCTCTTAGTAGCTTTGAGTGGTCTTCCTATTGGGGTGGGGTGACTCTATATCCAATGTCTCATTGGAGGTGTCTGGGGACCTCTTAGCCTCAAAATGAGGTGTGAAAATGGAAGAGGAGCAATGAGAGCCCAACCCCCCAAGGCTGTGAGTAGAGAGTTGGATTTGCTCATTCCTGCTCTAAAACGTGGAGAAGCAGCTTGAAACACCCTTGTGACTTTATGGCTCTTGAGTCTAGAATTGTCAGTTTTCAGCTAAACAAACATACCACAGCACAACACACATGGCAAAAGAAATATTTCAACAAATGATAACCTTTATTTAAAAGCCTCAATCATATTCATACTCATATAATACTCATATATTAAAGCTATGGTAAATGAAAATCTTCAAAGAGCAGAAGTATCCAACTCTCTACAATGTTAGAAATAACTATACCAGGAATGCAGACTTGCAGTACAGTGGATTTGGCCGCAAGTAAGCTTGTTTCCCCCTTTTTGACTTGTTTATGGATAGCAATGGTATTTCCGGTAGTGATGTATGGTTGTGAGAGCTGGACCATAAGGAAGGCTGAGTGCAGAAGAATAGATGCCTTTGAGATGTTGTGTTGGAGGAGAGTTTTGAGAGTCCCCTGGACAGCGAGGAGAACAAATAGGTCCATCTTAGAAGAAATCAACTCTGACTGCTCCTTAGAAAGTCAAACAGTAAAGATGAAGCTAAAGTACTTTGGACATCAAATGAGAAGAGAGGATTCACTTGAGAAAGCCTTGATGCTGGGAAAAGTGGAGGGCAAAAGAAGAAGGGGGCGGCCAAAAATGAGATGGCTAGATGGTATTGTAGATGCAATGGGCACAGAACTGGGAGGGTTGAGGAGGATGGTGGAGGGTGTGTGTGCCTGGCGTGTGGTGGTCCATGGGGTCGCGAAAGGTCGGAATTGACTGTGCGACTGAACAACAACAACAAAAGCCTGTGGGGCAGGCTTCTCATCTAGTCATTCAGTTAAGTCTATGCTTAACTGAAGGAATGACTCACAATTTTGGACCAGGGCATGTTACAAAAGTTGTGATGTATTACGTGTGAATGCTACTTGTACAAAAATCATTTTCTATCCTCAAGTCTTTTTGAGGAACATGTCATACAGGTGATAAAACTACACATTTTTTCTCTCAACATGGAAGCTTCTCTAACTTCATTTTTCTCTCCAACTCTTTTGTGTGTATGCTGAAAACATTTTCAAGGCTGCATTTTGGTGCAGTCAAATTCTTTATTAAAGGAGTGTGGTAGGTAATCTTTTTCAGTCTAGTTCTGAATTAAAAAAAAAGATTCTGATGGCTATGTAAGTCTCGATGCAATCCAGTTCATGTTTAGTTTTGCAAAGTGCAGATTCAGTAATTTCCCAGTAAAATGTGAATGGAATGAATCTCTTGCACATATCTGACCTTTTCCTTTTTACATTTTTTTTTGCAAGGAGACCTTTTCATTCATACTGCTTTAGGGTCTCATATAATTCAAGGCATATATCAGAGTCTTAATTTTCAGTAACCTTTTTACAAAGGATTCATGCCTCTTCACCTTTGATGTTAGGAAATCTTGAGATGCTTTTTGGGTGGCTGTTGTTGATTCTGGTAAAAGCACCTCCTTCCGTATAGTCCAGTTTCCATTTCAGAGTCCCTTTGAGGGACGTTGCTGGTCCATGTAGAGTTGGGATGTGATGAGTACTTGTGAAATTCTTCATTTTTGGCTGAGGTTCTCCACTGACTTATTTCCCTTTGCTTCATCAAGATTTCACGGTTTCTGCAAAAATGAGAGGCCATTGTAATTTTCCTTTTTAAAATTCCCACCCACCTTTTCTGAACAAGAATGTGCCACAGCACAATTCCCATTATGTTGCATGCTTCTTCTCCAGTGTCTAAGACAGATGTGAAACTGTCAAAATGAAACCACCTTTTGGTGAGCTCATTCTGCAGTTTCTTTTGCCTGAACTGTTCAGGTTGAAGGCCATTTTGCACAGGTGTTGTTACAGATCTGCACAGCTTTGTGTGTCATTTGGTTTGTCCAGGTGGATTCTGTGTGATGAATTGTAATACATTAGAATATCTTCCAGAAAAGAATGACCGAAAAAGTTTGAGCCCCCTCCCACAAACTTACCATCCCACAAGATTTCCCAAAGGAAATAATAATCTAGAAATATATTCATTGTGAGGAGGGAGATAAATTATCCCCCCCTCACCTTGATCTCTCTTTCTTTGAGAGCAAGAGATTGCACAATCCACATTCCTGTCACAAAAGCCATCGAAAATTGACAATAGCTCTCTGCATTGTGCTGTGTGTGTATTCAGTCAATATGGGTAGCAGAGAATTGCCTGACAGCTTATTCAGCCATGGTAGATGTATTCATTGGTGCAACAGAAATGAGTCTACATGCACATATTTCTAGTACATGTAGTAGTAGCCGCCGCCGCAGTTTGATGTCAAGTTAATTCTGACTCATTTCTAGATAGAGAATATACAAAAGTAGTTCACTGTTCCCTTTTTCTGGGAAATCATGGGATTGTGCAGCTTGTCCATGACTACATAGGTTGGCTTTTGTGCAGGGAACCACAGTGTGAAATTGAACTCCCATCCTCTAAACCATTGAACTATCTAGTCAGACACACATAAGGATGTCCAGAAATAGAAACGGATATGTGTACAGCAAGACGAGAGCTTGCCATTACAATTCCTCTGCTCCCTGCATACAGTTTACTCTTTTTCATTTTAAAGTCATGTGCAGAGGCCTCCATGTCAGAACTCTGATTACTGAACTCAACTCAGCTTTTACACATTTTCCATTGATTCTTTTGCTGATTAAATTGTACAGTTCCTTTCTCAAAGCTATGAATAGTAGACATAATAGACTTCTTCCTTGTTGATAGAAGGAATTTAACAAGATCACTTATTTCACTGCACATTCTTTTTCTTCTTTAACTGCCAGCTGACTGCTACATATATCCCATTCTCCATGCATGTGAGTTGATAGTGTGCATCTACCACAACCCTGTCTTGTCTAGTGGATACTGCACATTGCCTTTGGGAGTAAATATTCCACAAGAATATTCTTTGTCAATTTACAGCACCTACCACCATACTCTTAATACTATAAACATTTAATGGTAGAAGAAACTGCCATCCAAGGTGAGTGCAGAATAATGAGGAAGGCAAAAACAAACACATAGTAGTGTTGGAGGAGAGTTTTAAGAGTCCCCTGGACAGCGAGGAAAACAAATAGGTCAATCTTAGAAGAAATCAACCCTGACTGCTCCTTGGTAGGTCAAACAGTAAAGATGAAGCTAAAGTACTTTGGGTATAAAAGGAGAAGAGAGGATTCACTTGAAAAAGCCTTGATGCTGGGAAGGGTGGAGGGCAAAAGAAGAAGGGGGCAGCCAAAAATGAGATGGCTAGATGGTATTGTAGATGCAGTGGGCACAGAGCTGGGCGGGTTGGCAGAGGACAGAGGTGCCTGGAGGGGTCCCAAAGGGTCCATGGGGTTGCAAAGGGTCACAATCAACGGTGTGACTGAACAATAACAACAAAAGCAAAGAGGTATCATCAAGATTATTTTATGGTGGAAAATTTGTAAATCAGTTATATATCTCAAACTCAAATCTTTATTCCGGTCCAAGACCAGCATAGAACAGCAAAGGGAACAGAAGTTAAAATGAGGATACGCCAGATCACAAGGTAATAATTTTTAATTGACTTTGATTTGGCTAAAACTGGCATGCCTAGTGTATAACCAAATTAAAACCCTGCTACCTGATGGAGAGCACATGGAGTTTTGCCTTCTCTTTGGTTACAAAAGGAAGTTAATACTTCGGAGAGGACCATGTGGAGAAGGAGGAGCAAGCACCCAGCTTCCTGTTGGTAGGAAAACACCATAAAATGGGTATGAAAACACCATAAAATCTTTTGCTGTTTGTCCAACATGCATTTCTACAAAGAGTGCCTGGCACAATAAGACCGTGCCATGAACTTTCATTAATAATTTTATGCCTGCCTAATGAAGAGACCTCTGATCTTGAAAGCTCGCCCAACTTTTTTTTAATAATCCAAGAAAGGTATCACCTCCTTCCTGCATTCTTTGCATTTTTTATGATTTGAACATGGATCACATGGTTAATTTGCTTTGTTTGCCTTTGGAACTACCTGATACCGCAAAATATCCACCTGGCATGCTTTTCAACACCAGAGCAGCAACACTAACTCAAGAAACACCGGATCACTAGGTAATAATTTTTAATTGACTTTGATTTAGCTAAAATTGGCATGCCTAGTGTATAACCAGATTGAAACCCTGCTACTTGTTGAAGAGCACATGGAGTATTGTTTCTCTTTGTCTCATCACAAAAGGAAGTTAAAATTTCGGAGAGGACCATGTGCCACTATATTACATCTGCCTTGTACCCCTTGGTTTGCCACTTCAGATAGTAACGTAGTAATGTAGTAAACCTAGTGAGAAATAGGACTAAATTTTTGAGTCAGAAAAGACGGCTTATTCAACATGAAAAAAGCAGTTACAAATATTTTTGAGTTACAAGCAACTTCCACTGTTAAGTGTTTCAACAGTAATTGGTCTATTATTATTTAACAGAAAAATCTTGTCTAGGTAGTAGCAAACGCACCCACCATTCTTTGACAGAAATGGAAAGGTAATTGCTTCCTCTTTTCCTTTAGCTCTCCAAATCTACAGCAAAAATTTCTAACCTCATATTCATTAGGGATTTCCTGCTGATTACATTATAGTTTCATTACAGCATGTGCGGGTGTAATAAGTACTTCGCTCATAAAACCAGTATTACATCCTTTCTGATGATTAAAAAAATGTTCATATTTTATAAAACTGCAGGGATCCAAAACAGTTCCTTAATGTTGTTTTATTGCTTACTGAAAATAATGCCATGAGTCATACTATACATTCATGCCTGCTACTCTACATTGTGATCTATGCTGAATCATGGTAAAACAAGATTTACTTGCCAGTTCTGAAACTGTTTGCTAGTGAGTCCCATTAATGCCATTCAGATTTAACTGGAAAAAACCCAGTAATGTATAGGATTAATTGCCACTGTCAGCGAGAGAGATATTTTGGGCTGTCTTGGGGGAAGACTAACTGAAAACTGTTACATATGTTGCCCAGTCAATATCCCCACACCACCCCCTCAGAAAAAAAATTCCAATCCTATATTGTAATTTACCAACATTGAAATGATCGGCATTTAAGCTGAGTTTTGTATCATAACGTACATCTTTAGTTACATAAGAGCAGCCTTGCTGGAACAGGCCACAGCCCATCCAGTCCAGCATTCTGTCTCACACAGTGGCTCACCATTTGCTTCAGGGTATTCCCATGCAGATGTCTTCATGCAGATGCCTTCACCTGTTTCGGACTCCCTGGAAATGGCATTGAGAGATATCCTGCCTATCTCTCTAACCTGGAGGTTGTTCTTAGGTATCCATAATTATAGCCATTGATACCCTTGTCCTCCATGAACTTGTCTAATCCATTCTTGAAGCTGTCAACACTGACAGCTGTCACCACTTCTTCTGTCAGGGAGTTGCATAGACCAGTGATCCTCTGGGTGAAAAAATATTTTCTCTTATTTGTTTGAGAACTAGCATCCAAAAGTTTCATGGAGTGCCCCCTATTTCTAGTGTTATGCGATAGAGAAAACAGTTTTTCCTTATCTACTTTGTCCACACCGTACATGATTTTATAAACTTTAATCAGGTCACCTCTTAGATGCTGTCATTCAAGAGTGAAGAGGCCCAACCGTTGCAGCCTCAGATGGTAAGGAAGGTGTTCCAGTCCCCTAATCATTCTGGTTGCCCACCTCTGCACTTTTTCCAACTCCATAATAACCTTCTGGAGGTACGGTGACCAGAACTGTACACAGTATTCCAGATGGGGCCTCACCATAGATTTATAAAGAGGCAAAATGACACTTGCTGATTTATTTTCTATACCGTCCCTAATGATCCCTAGCATTGAGTTTGCTTTTTTCACTGCTGAGGCACACTGGGTTGACACCTTCATTGTGTTGTCCACCAGGACACCAAGGTCCCTTTCCTGGTTTGTCGCAGAGAGTTCAGACCCCATCAGTTTATAAATGTAATTGTGTTTTTTTGCCCCAACATGCATCACTCTGCACTTACTAATGTTGAAGCTCTTTTGCTACTGGTTTGCCCACTCCCCCAGCGTCAAGAGATCCCTCTGGAGCTCCTCACAATCTCTCACAGTTTTCACTACCCTGTATAATTTAGTGTCGTCAGAAAATTTGGCTACCTTGCTATTTACTCCTACTTCTAGATCATTTATGAAGAGGTTGAAAAGCAGTGGTCCCAGTACTGAACCTTGGGGAACGCCACTCTTTACTTCCCTCCACTTTGAGAAGTGTCCATTTAGTGCTACCCTCTGTTTCCTATCCCTTAGCCAGTTGCTGATCCAGCACAAGACCTGTCCTTTTATTCCATGACTGGTAAGTTTATTCAAGAGCCTTTGGTTCAGGACCTTGTCAAAAGCCTTCTGAAAGTCCAGATAAACAATGTCAACTGGATCCCCCTTATCCACATGCTTGTTGGCACTCTCAAAAAAATTCCAACAGATTAGTGAGGCATGATTTGTCCTTGCAAAAGCCATGTTGGCTCGCCTTTAGCAGCACCTTCTCTTCTATGTGCCTATTAATTCTATCTTTTAGGATGGTTTCCATCACTTTACCTGGGACACATGTCAAACAGACCGGTCGGTAATTTCCTGGATCACCCCTGGATCCTTTTTTGAAAATTGATGTTACATTCGCTACCTTCCAGTCATCAGTCACAAACCCTGATTTGAGGGAAAGATTATATATTTTGGCTAGGAGATCAGCAATTTAATCTTTAAGTTCCCTAAGAACTCGTGGATGGATGCCATCTGGTCCTGGTGATTTGTTAGCATTTAGTTTAACAAGACATGCAAGGACCTCCTCCCTGGTTATTTCTATCTGTCTTAATTCTTCCATTTCCCTCCCTACGAAAATAGGCTCTGTTTTGGGCATGTGGTCTCTGTCTTCTTCAGTGAATACTGAAGCAAAGAATTCATTGAGTCTCTGCAATCTCTGTTTCCTCTTTAATAACCTTCTATTGTTGTCTAATGGTCCAATGGCCTTCCTAGTTGGGTTCTTACTTCTAATGTACTTAAAGAAGTCTTTGTTATTTCTCTGAGTATGCTATACGCTCCTCAAAGTCTTGCTTTGCTTTCCTGATTGTTGCCTTGTATTTGTTCTGCCAGAATTTATGTTTCTGCCTGCTGTCCTCATTTGGACAAGCCTCCCACCTTCTAAATGTAGAACGTAAAGGGGAGTGGGAGTGACCGTTGCTACATGGCAGGAGGACATTTTCCACCTTCGTCCCTGCCACAGAGCCCCCTAAGCTCCTCCCCTCAGCCAGTTGGAGGGGAGTGGGAGTGACTGTTGCTCCATGGCAGGAGGACATTTTCCACCTTCGCCCCTGCCACAGAGCCCCCTTAGCTCCTCCCCTCAGCCAGTTAGAGGGGAGTGGGAGTGACCATTGCTCCGTGGCAGGAGGACATTTTCCACCTTCGTCCCTGCCACAGAGCCCCCTTAGCTCCTCCCCTCAGCCGATTGCAGGGGAGTGGAAGCGGCTGTTACCCATAACATGGACCTTAAGTTTTATGTAATTTACCATCTTTGTCTGTAAACTGCTTTGGGTCACCAATAGGTGAGGAAAGTGGTATAAAAATATACTAAATAAATAAATAAATAAAATAAATGAGCTTTTTTTGCTTTTGATCACTTCCCGAACAGCTCCTGTAAGCCACATCGGAGTCCTCTTGGACCTGGCAGTGCCCTTTTACCTTTTGGGTATGCATTCCAATTGGACCTCTGTTATTGTTTTTGTAAACAGCCTCCATGTTTCTTGGAGTGTTTGGTCTCTTTCAATTTTCCCTTTCAGCTTCTTTTTTACTAGTTTCCTCCTTTTTGGGAAATTTCCTTTTTGAAAATTTAAGGTCTCTGTGTTAGATTTTATCAGTGACTTGCGGTCTATGATCAAGTTAAACATAATTGCATTGTGGTCACTGTTCCCTATTGGGTCAGTCACATTAACATCTTGCACCTCTAGTTGGGTCTTCAACCATCTGTCCCAGGGAACAATCATTTAGCATATCTAGGAACTTTATCTCTTTATCATGTGCTGAACAACAGTTCATCCAGTCTATGTGAGGGTAATCGAAGTCCCCCATTATAACCGGACTTTCCTTCT
This sequence comes from Bradypodion ventrale, assembly GCA_035047345.1. Taxonomy (NCBI): domain Eukaryota; kingdom Metazoa; phylum Chordata; class Lepidosauria; order Squamata; family Chamaeleonidae; genus Bradypodion; species Bradypodion ventrale. The sequence goes on from JAWDJE010000002.1 coordinate 141,901,710, forward strand.
TCGATGCCTCCTTTACAACATTCTCCAACTGCCAGTCTCCCTCAGGAGTTTAGGTCGGTACATCCTTCTTTGTGGAATTTAATTTCAAAAGTGTTGATCATCTAGATTGCAAGGTTAACAGAATTGTAAAAAAAAATTTTTTTTCTTGGTGGTTCTGGGACTGTTGAGTGCCTCATGTCCTGTGTCAAATCATGTATGTGAAAAGTTAGAGCTTTAACCTAACTGCCTGTGTCATAAATTGCCAGTCTGTGTACTGTGACTAGGGGAAAAGGAGAGCCATTTCTTAAATTATTTGAATTTCACTTAAACTGTCAATAAGAGTCCTTGGAGTAATTAAAAATTAGCAAACATTGATAAATTGCAGGAGCAGGCAAAACATATATCATACTCCATAGGTATCCCCCACTCTGATTTTGGAAGACACAATCCCTGTTACCTACTGTGCTTGTTCCAAATTTACCTTATGATGGAACTAAAGGCACAATCTCCATTTTATTAAGAAGGCAGATGGGGACCGTATACTAACAGATAAGTATTCTGTTTAACAAAGGATATCTAACAAATACACACTTTTTAAACACAAAGGCCTAAATAAGTGTAGATAAGTGATTTGTTTCTAGCTCTCTAATAAAACAAGCAGTTATTATAATGTTGTCTACTTGCTGAAGAACCTCCATACAGTCAGCAAAAATAAGACCTGGAGAAGACTGTGGCTCAGATGACAACCTGCTGATCACAAAATTCAGGCTTAGACTAAAGAAAATAGGGAAAACAAGTAGACCAAACAGATATCACCTAGACAACATCCCTAAAGAATACATGGTGGAGGTGATGAACAGATTTAATGTCTTAGACTCGATTGACAGAGTGCCAGAAGAATTATGGACAGAGATGAGGGACATCATGCAGGAAGCAGCAAAGAAAACCATACCAAAAGAAAAGAAGTGTAAGAAAGCAAAGTGGTTGTCTGATGAGACTCTTAAAATAGCAGAGGAAAGAAGGAACGCAAAAGTCAAAGGAGAAAGGAAAAAATACAATCATTTGAATACAGAATTTCAAAGAATAGCAAGGAGAGATAAGGAAAACTACCTAAAAGAACAGTGCAAAGAAATGGAGGAAAACAACAAAAGAGGCAGGACTAGAGATCTTTTCAAAAAAATTGGAGATATCAAGGGAACATTTAAAGCAAAAATGACCATGATAAGGGGAAAAGACGGAAAGGAGTTAGCTGATGCAGAAGAGATTAAGGAAAGATGGCAAGAGTACAAAGAGGAACTCTACAAAAAGGACCTCAACACTCCTGATAATCACAATGATGAGGAAATTGAACTTGAGCCAGACATCCTGGAGAGCGAAGTCAGAAAGGCCCTAAAGAGCAGTGCAAACACCAAAGCTAGTGGAGATGATGGTATCCCAGTTTAATTTTTCAAAGCTCTAAAAAGTGATGGAGACAAATTACTGCATTCAATATGCCAGCAGATTTGGAAAACAAAACAGTGGCCACAGGATTGGAAAAGATCAGTATATGTTCCAATCCCAAAAAAGGGCAATGCCAAAGAATGCTCAAATTATCGAACAATTGCGCTCATCCCACAAGCCAGCAAGGTGATACTCAAGATAATACAGGATAGACTTCAGCAGCATGTGGAAAGAGAATTACCAGAGGTGCAGGCTGGTTTCAGAAGAGGCAGGAGAACTAGAGACCACATTGCCAACATACGTTGGATCATGGAGAAAACAAAGGAATACCAGAAACAAGTTTACTTTTGTTTTATTGACTACACTAAGACTTTTGACTGTGTGGCCCACAACAAGATGTGGCAAGTAATTCAAGAGATGGGAATATCAGAGCACCTCATACTGAGAAATCTGTACATGAATCAAGGAGCAACAGTTAGGACAGAACACGGAATGACAGAGTGGTTTGCAATAGGAAAAGGAGTAAGACAAGGCTGCATTTTATCACCCTGCTTATTCAACTTATACACAGAGCACATAAGCACAATGCAGGAATGGAGGAATCACAATATGGGATTAAAATTGCTGGGAGAAACATCAACAATCTGGAGACGATACCACCCTATTGGCAGAAAGTGAGGAAGACCTAAATAATTTCTTGATTGGGCTGAAGGAGGAGAGTGCAAAAGCTAGCTTGAGACTCAATATCAAGAAAACAAAGATAATGGCAACAGGTCCAATCAGTTCCTGGAAAATAGATGGGGAAGAAGTAGAAACAGTGACAGATTTTGCATTCTTAGGATCTAAGATCACTGCAGATGGAGATTGTAGCCATGAAATAAAAAGGTAACTGATTCTTGGGAGACAAGCTATGAGAAATCTGGGAAACGTAGTGAAAAGCAGAGATGTCACATTGCAAACAAAAATTCAAATAGTCAAAGCAATGGTATTCCTGGTGGTAATGTATGGTTGTGAGAGCTGGACCATTAGGAAAGCTGAACGCAGAAGAATAGATGCCTTTGAAATGTGGTGTTGGAGGAGAATTTTGAGAGTCTCCTGGACAGCAAGGAGAACAAATAGGTCAATCTTAGAAGAAATCAACCCGGACTGCTCATTAGAAGGTCAAATAGTAAAGATGAAGCTGAAGTACTTTGGACATCAAATGAGAAGGGAGGATTCACTTGAGAAAGCCGTGATGCTGGGAAAGGTGGAGGGCAAAAGAAGAAGGGGGAGGCCAAAGATGAGATGGCTAGATGGTATTGTAGACACAATGGGCGCAGAACTGGGAGGGCTGAGGGGGATGGTGGAGGACAGAGGCACCTGGAGGACGATGGTCCATAGGGTCGCAAAGGGTCAGAATCGACTGTGCAACTGAACAACAGTTGTCTAGCTTCTGTGAGAAATGTATTCTGAACTGCCCTGCCGAATCTCCTCAAGTATGACAGAAGGGACTTGCAAACCATTTAAAAATATTTTGCTTTGATTAATTTGCCTGAAGAAGAATTCTGTTGAAGCCAAAAGTGTGGCCTTCTGGCAGCTGAACAAAGATAGGCAATCAACAGGTAGGCCAGCAGCAGTTATTGCCTTCCATTTCCTGAAAATTTCCTTTATAAATATTGTGTTACATTTCCTTGATCTGCTTTGTGTGATTTCTTCATATGAAAGAAAAGCAGCTCTAATTGACTTTTAGTGCAGGCAGAGTTATACATATAGAAGATGAGGCGTAGAAGGATGTAGAACCCTGCTAAAACAGAAAGTTCAAAGTTATGTGCAAGCATCCTATGAATATAAAGAGCCATGGAAATTCTAGAAAAAAATGCTGTAAGTCAAAATTGATTTGACAGAATACAGTTGTTATTTTTATCTCTCTCTCTCTCTCTCTCTCTCAAAAGAGAGAATTTTCTCATTTGGTATTCTGTTCACACTGTAGTAACCCAGATGCCTATAGGAAGCCTGCTAATAAGGCATGAGCACAGCGGTACATTCCCTGGCTTGTTCTCAGGTCTTCTAGTTTCTTCAGAGCATTTGCCAAAAGTGCTGTTCTTCTAGTGGCTTTTTACTTGCCATGACTGAAAGAAGGAGGGAGAGATTAACCAAGACATTGACACCTCCTCATCTGCTGATGCTAAAGCAACAGGAAGTAAGATGGGTGATGGAAATGAGATGTTCTTATCTAAGGTGTGACTACACTGACCTAATGCAGAAAATGCTCCAAGATTTGGATGTTTTGATTTGCATTATTTTCATTGACTACTTGATGTAATATCCATGCAAACCAGTCTAGAGTCCCATCCCCCAACCCCTTGATTTCCCCCCCTCTGCTGCTGGGGTTCTGCTTTTTAAATAAACCAAATGCTTTTGCATTAGTTCAGGTAGCGTGGCCGATACTGACCAGGGCTCAAGGCTGATTCAGCTTTCCATCATTCTGAGGTTGGTAAAATGAGTAACCAGTGTGTTGGGGCAAAACGCTAATTAACTTGTGAGAGAGAATGCACTAAGTGCTGTAGGTCGGTAATAATAATTTTGTGTCAGAGATTACTCTGGGTTGAAAGGATTTTTAGGGGACACCCCAATGAGGCTCCTTTCATGTTTCCAAGTGCAGCTCTTGGGTATTGAAACTCAACCTTCCGGTCTCCAAGCCAGCGTCTTAACCACTAAGCCACCGGGGGAGCTGCTATAGGTCGGTATAAACGTGTAATTGCCATTGCTATGGTCACAAACTGATGTGGACAGATTTGTAGCCATTTTATTTAAACCCATTCCAGCCAGCTATAGCAACAGTGAGAGAGGCAGAGTAATGTAAAATCTTACTGCCTGGGTCTGGTTTCATATTTTATTTTAAACTTGCTAATCTAGCACTAAAGTACATAGTAGGCAGAAAAGGAGATTGAAGAATTAGCAGAGAAAGAGGAGGAAGTATTAAGATACCTAATCTGGCCTCCTGAAAATCTGGATGGCCAGAGCAGAGCTACCTTAATACTTCCTGATCTTTCTTGGCCAACTCCTTGCTTTTCTGTGTCTCTATTTGGTCATTTAGCTGTCCTAGTGCTGGGAATAAAGGTAAAGGTTGCCCTTGCTCAAAAGCCAGTCGTATCCAACTTTAGGGTATGGTGTTCATCTCTGTTTACAACCAAAGAGCCAGCATTGTCTGTGTCTGCAGATTTTTCCATGGTCATATGACAGGCATGACTAGTCACCGGAGTGCACGGAATTCTGTTACCTTCCAACCCAAGTGGTACTTGTTTATCTACTTGCAGTTTCTTGCTTTCAAACTGCTAGGTTGGCTGGAGCTGGGACAGAGATGGGGGCTCACTCAGTTATGTAGCACTTGGGTCTCAAACTGCTGACCTTCCAGTCGTCAAGTTCAGCAACCATTAAGCTACCACAGTCTCTAGTATAGCAAGCCTTTAAAAGGGAAAAAAGGAAGAAAGGAATAGAATAGGAATAGAAGAGGGAAACAAGCAGATGTCAGAAGTAGAGGATTCAAACAGTTAATAAGCTGCTGAGAACATTTTGTGTTAGTAAAAATATTGACATTGTTCAGAGTTTCCAGAAACCTGGAATCATATTTCATCTGCATTAGATAAAATGGAAATACCAGCCTATGCAGATGTTGATGTTCTGTCCTTTGAAAACATTATTTTTTTGTTTTAAATGTGAGGCAACACTGTTTTCAAAGATGGCATTCTCACAGGGAACAATAATAAATGATACAGAGTTTGAATTTTTCAGGGTTCAGATTTCAGAGTCAGTTTTAAAAAGATACAGTACTGCTCAAACATATTTGTAACTTTAAAGTGCCATTAAGTAATATTGAATCCAGCATAGGAAGTGCTAGAACAGTGATGGCCAACCTTGGCACTCTAGGTGTTCTTGGATTTCAATTCCCAGAAGCACAAGTCAACAACGTGCTGATCAGGGCTTTTGGGAATTGAAGTTCAAGAACATCTGGAGTGCCAAGGTTAGCCATCACTGTGCTAGAAGCTTGTGGAGTGTTTTTCACTCAGTTTTATACACAGTTATCAGCATTTACCCTACATGGGAATCAACAGATTATTGTGTTCCTATTTAACAAGCTAAGGATGAAATTCTGTTGTACTCATCTACCTGTGCAATGGGAATGATATCATAGATGGCAGGAGCCTGTTGCCAATAAAAGGCTTCCTTTTCCTATTTTATGGTGCACATGTCTCATACATGAAATATGTCAAAAATCACATGCACCTAGAAATCACAAAAGTAAGCCTTTCACTAACAGCAATTTGTTACTGCCTGTGATATCAATCCCCTTGAACAGGTGAATCCTGCTAAAGAGGATTTCAATCTCAAAACATGAAATTATTAACAGCAATGATTGAATTACTGCAGAATCTAATGCATGACCCTCACCACCAACTTTGTTGAATGTTCCTAACTTGCAAGGGTAGTGGTGCAGAGGAAATTTCTGTGATTTTTAAAGGAATGCTGCAAACTTACTTCCCGAGTCACTGTGAGAACCGAATGTCAAGTAGTCCATCACCTTTAGGGGTTAGAGAGTGCAGCTTAATTTTGAAGGTGTACCTTTAGGTGAAAGTGATTTGAAAGTCTTTCCTGTGTCATTATTCTTCAGGGCAGCTTGCTAAGTATAACTGAAGACCAACCTGTTCCTTTAATGAGGGACTAGTGACCTCAAATGTCTTGTGGATAACTGGGTATAGGAGAGCGATTCCCATCCACTAGGATGTATACTTTTAGCCCTGGTTTCTATCTGCTTGTGTTCTTAAAGTGGGACATTCAGTCCAATGTCTACAGGTTCCCATCTCAGAACAACCATCTGCCATTGGAGAGCTGCCTAGTCCAGTTAGCAATTAAACACGAGATTCTCATGTCACACGTAGATGAAAAAAAATCTATATAGCAGCCCCCACTAGCCAGCACAGTTTTGCTTTCTTCCAAATTTCCATCAGTCAAATTCGACAGGCATAGTTGTCCTAGTACAGAAGGATTGCACTGTTCTTTCCTGCCATGTGACTCTTAAGTATGGAGAGGGAAAAGGAAGAAACTTATTCAGTAGCAGAAATAAATAGGAATTCAGCATTAAACTTCTAAGAGCTGAGCACTTCTGTCTTCATTCATGAATCTTTCAGTTTTGCCTTCTTCTTGTTCTTTTATATTCACCTTTTTTTTAAAAAAAAGGGGGTTGCAGTGGCTCACTGGTTAAGAAGCTGGCCTTGTTAGCTGGAAGGCTAGTTGGCAGTTCAAGACCCAGGTACTGCATGACGGATTGAGTGCCCATCTCTGTCCCAGCTCCTGCCAACCTAGCAGATTGAAAGCAAGAAATTGCAAGTAGATAAATAGGGACCACTTCAGTGGGAAAAGGGACATGAAAGGAGTCTCATTTGGGTGGCCCCTGGGCGGAGTTTTCTCCAGCAAAAATCCTTTCAACCCAGAATAATTTCTGACAAGAAATTATTATTATTACCTTTTAAAAGAAATATGTGGATTTTAGAAAGCTCTTGTAAACAAGCAAATAAAATCAGATTTGCTTGCAGCCTTGTCAATTGCTATTGTTGCTTCTGTTGTTGTTATGTACCATCAAGTCACTTCCAGCATATGAGGGACCTTATGAATATGTGTTCTCCAAAATGTAGCACCTTCAACATCGCTGCTAAGCTCTTGCAAACTCAAACCTGTGGGGGATTTTTTTAGGAAGTCTATCCACCTTATATTTTGGTCTTCCTCTTTTCCTGCGGCCTTCAACCTTTCTCAGCATTATTGCCTCTTCCAGAAAATCTTCCCTTCTCACAATGCAATCAAAATAGGTCAGCCTCAGTTTCATAAATTATGCTTCCAGAGATAGATAAGGCTTGATTTGCTTTAGGGCCCAATTGTTTGTTTTTCTGGCCCTCCAGGGCATCTATAAAGGTCTCCTATGGCACCATATTTTAAATGAGTAATTTCCCTCTTTCACCTTTCTTTGCTGTCCAGCTTTCGCTTCCTTACATCGTGAATAGGAACACAATAGTGTGAATGATCTTGTCTTCTGTGACACATAGTTTCATTTCTAATTCTTTCATTCCTGCCTTCTGAGTCTCAGCCTTCTTTTGATTTTTGTTGTTGTTGGAGTCTCAATTTTGATTGATGATTGAACCAAGGTATACAAAATTTTTCACTATCTCAATTTCCTCAGTGTCTACATTAAAGTTGTGTAGGTTTTCTGTAGTGATGATTCTTGCCTTCTTAATCTTCAGCTACAGTCGTACTTTGGTAGTTTCTTATTTCACTATGACTAAAAGTTGGTTCAGCTCATTGACATCATTAAGATAGTGTCATCTGCATATATTAAGTTATTCATGTTCCTTCTACCAATTTTTACTCATCCTCATTCTGAACTAGTCTGGCTTTCCATTTGATATGTTCTATGTACAGTTTGAACAGATAGGACAGTGATGGCAAACCTTTTAGAGACCAAGTGCCCAAAGAGGAAGATGCAGCTCTCAAGCAGGCACTGTGCATGCCCACATACCCATGTGATGTTGCTGGCATGTCTCACATACCACAGGTGCATGCACACACACATGGGTGCACTGCCTCCTAAGAGGAGTGTGTGTGGGTGTCTGGTTGCTTGCCTATGACAGTGTGCATGCCCACAGAAATACTTGTGCATGCCACCTCTGGCATGTGTGCTATAGGTTCACCTACACTGAGATAGAATAAAATGCCACCCTTGTCTGACATCTTTGTCTATAGGAAACCATTGTATTTCTTCATATTCTGTCCTAATGGTAGCATTAAAACAATCAAAATTTGAGGCACCCCCATTTCTTTCCGAACCATCCATTGTTTTTCATGATCCACACAGTCTATAAAGTATAAACTGATCTTCTTCTGAAATTCTTTGGTACACTCTAGTAGCCAGCAGATATATGACAATATGATCTCAAGTCCTTCCTTGTTTCCAAAATTGAGCTTGAATATCAGGCATTTCTCACTTCATAGAAGGTAAACACCTCTGTTACAGCACCTTGAGTATCATTTTTCTTACTTGGAACTTGAGTGTTCTGTAGCTTACTCCAGGGCATCTCTCTTCTTGGGGGTTGGAATAGGTATTGAACATTGCCAGGATTTAGAAATATTCATTCTCTGTGTCTTGAAATCATTCTATTGGTATTCCATTTCCCCTGGCATTTTTATTTTATCCTAATGCTTTCAGAGCATATTTCAAACTGCAGGTTCTTCATCATAGGACTTCTATTAAAAAAACAACCCTGTCATCCTTTTATCTCTTCTGCATAGGTCCTCAGTATGCTGTACTGTAATCCTATATATTATGCAAATTGCATAATGTACAGATTACAGATGTGCAAAAAGCCACATTGATTACGATCCCCTGCACATGTTGCTTTCTCTCAGATGACTTTTGATTGGCTAATTCAAAGGTCACACTTGTAGTAATTTGATTTTAGTAAGAGCTAAGTGGCAGAGTATGGCATTCCAATGTATCCAGGCATCTCAAATTCTTTTATATAGCAAGGATAAGCTGCTGCTTGTTTATGTTATGAAATAAAAACAATGACTACATACTGGGCTATCTTGCTCTGGTTCTTCAATTCTCTGCATGATTCACCTTCCCACACAAAGCAGAGCTTGCTCCATTTTATACAAAGTACTTATGCAATACTTAAAATGGCACTGAGGTTGAGCGCTTCAGCAACAATGTTTAATTGTCAGTTAATACGCTTAGTAAAGTGTTGCTCATGGCTATTTTCAGAAATACAGCCCAACTGCTGTTTTAACCAGTGTGTGGTTTATGATGCACTGTGCTTGCATAGCAGATGCTGCAAATTTTAACACAAACATATTTTTAAGGAATAAGTCTTACAGTGCTCTGAGAATCCAAACTATATAAAGCTGCTGTGCAGGAAGCAGCCGCTTTAGCTTAAAGCTGTGAATAGGAATTGATAGGAGGCAAGAAGTGCATTGAATCAGCTAGAGTAACTGATACAAAACACAGTGATGGAGAGTAATGATGGGACAGGATAGGGTCCTTATGCAATGATGCATACCTTGATTGTGATAGTCTTCAGACATTTGTATTTCAGCAGCACAAATGGGATATGGCTAAGCTAAGTTCTTAATTGCTGAGCAGCTTCAAGCAGGAAAATACGGATTTCTGGTTTGGAAAGGAATTGATCATGTGAGTTTTAATCATTCTTTTTAAGATAACCGAGGGAACGATCTTTAGTTTTAAGACATTGCAAACTAATGGGATTTGATTGTTGACTGAAGAAACTATAAAGAATCAGCACATTGAAAAAGTTAAAGCGACTTCATGAAATGTCATCTGGTACTTGGTGAGATTTGGCTTTAGTATTAAGGTGCTATTAAGTCTTTATCTTCCATGTCTTTAATTTGAACAAAGTATAATTTTGAAAATGTTAATCATCTATATTCTTGTTACAGTATTTGACTTGATAATGAAAAATACATTTGATCAAGGAGTGATTTCCATTAAAAGAGCAGGCAGTTTCCCTACCTTGTGAAATGTTTATACAGTACTGTATTAAGGAACAAAAATAAACATACAGTACTAGTCTCTCACTTCTTTCTAAGTAGGGCACAAGTAATTGACAAAGTGGACTTGATCCACGAAAACTAACATTAAAATACAGCAGTTAGTCTTTAAAGTGCCACAATGTTTTTTCTTTTCTTTTTGTCTTGTTTACTCTCTGATATACAAGAAGATACTTGACCAAAATTAGTGGATAACTTAGTTGTACAAATAAGTATTGTAAAACTTCATTTCAGCTTTGATATTGTCTTTTTAAAATTGATGTATGCTGCCTTGGATCCTTCTTATAGGAGAAAAGTAGGGTAAAATATTTTAAATAACTAACTATCTAAATAAATAATTATTTGTGCACCACCCATATATTTTAGACTGCAAGATCTAAAAGTTGCAGATGGCAAGGACAATGTTGGAGATCATGTCATCCAAAACATTCATGGGAAATCAAATTGCCATGTCCATAAATATGTGGATTTTGGTTGTAATTAATGATTTATGAAGCTTCATGTTTTCAAACTACGCAAGGATGTTATCAGGTATACTCTCAGAGCAAATGTATGAATTCACCTGTGTTTGAAGACACAGGTGTGAGGGATCTTTGAACCATGGCAGCAGTGTGTCTTGACACAAGTTGGGCTGGGCATTCCACAGTCAAACAGAATTAATCACAAGAAGAGTTATATCAAAATATATACAGATTACCCTCCCATATCCACAGATTAAGTATCCATGGTTTTAGTTATCTGTGGGTCTAAAAATATTCAATAAAAATTCTGATGCATTACCAGAGCTGCCACTAGAATCCAGTGTCTTCAAGGTAAAATATACAGGTGAAACTCGGAAAATTAGAATATCATGCAAATGTTCATTCAGTTCAGTAATGCAACTTAAAAGGTGAAACAAATATATGAGATAGACTCATTACATGCAAAGTGAGATAGTTCAAGCCTTACTTTGTTATAATAGTGATGCTTATGGCTTACAGTTTATGAAAACCCCAACCCCCCAATCTCATGTACCCCATAATTATCACATAATCTCATGTATGCTGTACGCCATGATCATCACAATTATAACGAATTAAGGCATGACATCTCTCGTTTTGCATGTAGTGAGTCTATCTCAAATATTTGTTTCACCTTTTAAGTGAAATGAATGAACATTTGCACGATATTCTAATTTTCTGAGTTTCACCTGTAGGGTTTGTTGTTATCAGTGATTCCAAGTATCCGTGGTAGGTTTCAGAACATAACCCCAATGATACAGGAAGGCAACTTGTACAACAATTATATTAAGAAATAGCACTGATTGAGCAATGAAATATATAACTAATATGGGGCAGCATAGACTCAAAAGAAGCAAATTTGCCCAGCTGAGAGGGTTCTGAGTTTTCCTGACCTGCAGACAATCTTTGTAATACAAAAACAAAAGAAGGTGGTTCAATCTTTATTGCTTTTCTTCAGTAGGGCCATCCTGTGTGATGATTCACATTTTCTGTGTAATTTTGATAGGGGTTGTTTAGAGCTATAATCCTGTCATTTCCTCTTGAGGACTTGAGTCCTTTGAGTCAAGAGGCTGTTTCTTCACAGCCCTTGTTTTTAACCTACACTTGTCCTTGAAGTGATAAGGTTTCTAGGTAAAACCGTCTGTAGTTTGCACACTCATGTCTTGACAAAAAAAGCATGTTGTACAAACCTGTCTAATTTGGTAATGACTAATTTTTGGTGCTATTTCAGTCAAAATCACCTTAAGAAATACCGTATTTTTTGGGCCATAAGACACACTTTTTCTCCCCCAAAAGTGGGGAGAAAATGAGGGTGCGTCTTATAGTCCAAATGCTGGTCTTTGGCCAGCTGTGGCTGTTGTAAAAGGACATTTTACAAGAGCTGCAGCTGGCCGAAGACCACTACGGCCGCCTCTCAGCTGATCACCTGTTGGGGCAGGGGGGAAAACATATGAAAAACAAGTGGCCACTAGAGGGCAAAAATCACAATTTCCCATTTAAATGCATTGGAAATAAATTTCTTGTATTCAAAAGTTTTCTGTTTGTATGTTCCCAATGTATTTAAGTGGGAAACCAAACCTGTGTTTAAAAAGGAAAGGGTTTCACTTACCTAGATGCCTTTGTCTCTACTCCACGTGGACAAAATGGAGGGGGAAAACATGCTTCCTGGTTGAAAGGAGAGCAAGAGGCTAGGTTAGAGTATCACTTCCTTCCTCAGTGCAATTGGCCTACCTGCCCATTTCCCCTGCAGCGCCACCACTGGTTGGTGGTGCAAAATACAGTATTAATTTTTTTTTGTTTTCCTCCTCTGCAAACTGAGTGCGTCTTATGGTCAGGTGCATCTTATGGTCCAAAAAATGCGGTACTGATATGGGAGGAAAATGCCTATTGTAACAATGTTCATCTGGTGCATCAAGATAAAAAAAAATTGTTATTGATGCTGGTAAGTAGTTTTCCAAATGGAGTTTTCTGGTAAGAAGTACAGTATAGGCTTACTACCAGTGGTCAGCATCAGCAGGTTCGCACCAGTTCACCAGAACCGGTAACAGAAATTCTGGCTGGCCCTGCCCATCCAAGTTTTGAAATAAAGTCGTCCTAATTCAGGTACAATGCAGGGCTTTCCCCCTGCCCATGCCCACCATACCACATCCACAGTGTGGTAGTAAATTTTTTGGGATCCCACCACTGCTTACTACTCAAAGCCTGTAAAACATGAGTGCTTCTATCTAGGATGAGCTACAGATCATTGAAGCTTTGCTATTTTATCTGGAAGCTGTACTGACGAAGAGCAGTATTCAGGCTTGCCTTGTAGAATATCCTTTCTGGGTGTCCATTTATCATTGTTGATTTGTGTTTTCAGTTTGTTATGGGGTTCTGGAGGTAGTGTAGAACTGGCTGATAAAAATCTCAGACAGACTTGATGGATGTAATTGTATCATTGAGCTTGGCTGTAGACACTGAATTGTGCAGTATATTCTAAGTGGAAATTGTATATCATTTCTGATGTATATATCCATTATATTGTTGCATAATGATCCCTAGAATGTGAAGCTCTAGACTAGACTGGAATTAGGTTCATATTGGTGGCAAAGTGAAAATTGTTGTTGATACTTTTTCATGGCTCCGAATAATATAATAATATATTTCTTATATCTGGCTTACAAAAATGTCTTTTACCATAGTGCATATGTTAATCTGCTTATCAGTGCTAAGATATCCTTGTTACTCTTCAACCACTGTTAAATTAATATTGTTAAGGCTCTCATTTTGGTGGTAGTTTGTGGATTTTCATTCTCTTTCCTCTACCCCCCACCCCCCAGCATACATATTATATGATTGTTGTAGCCAGTATATAATTATGGTTGATGACTGGCTTCCATGTTATCTCTATCAAAGAAATACATGTTGGAAACTGCTCTATTGACTGCATGTTATGGCTGTTATTCACTATTGCTGCTGCTCTCAGTCCTGACATCTTCTGAAAGCCTGACTGTGTACTTGTACCTTTTCCTTAATTAAACAATGTACAGTTGCAATTGGTGTGGTGATTTTGTAACCTCCACTCTTTGAGTATGAATTGTTTTTGATGGAATGGAGGAAAAAACTTTGTCAAGCATTCCTACATACTATGATGGGCAGATTTATGATTAATACTTATTGTATAAAGGCTCTTTCTCTTGAAGAGGTAGGTTTAAAAAGTAGTTATCTCTTCATTAATTAAGATTCTTATTATTCTTTTTCTTCTTCTTCTTCTTCTTCTTCTTATTATTATTATTATTATTATTAACAACAACAACAATAACAATAATAATAATAGTACTTATACCCTGCCAATCTGGAATGGACTCCCACTCTGGGTGGCTTACACTATTAAAATAAAAGCAAAAAATAAAACATCAAGATAATAAACAACCCCACCCACCTAATCAAAATCAGAAGTGAGGACCCCAAACTCTTGTGGCCAAAAGACAATGAGATCATTTCATTAAAGGTACAACTAAAAAGTGCTTAGAGAAAAACATTGTGGCATCTTAATGACTAATTGCTATAGTTTAATGTCAGCTTTAGTGTACCAAGTCTACTGGCTCAGACATGGACTACATCCATGAAAGCTAACATTAAACCATAGCAGTTAGTTTTTCAGTTACCACAGCATTTTTGCCTGACTGACTTACCTACTTATTTACTTATGTTATGTAATGTTTTGTAATATGTCTGATGATATGCTTGCACAGACTAACATGGCTACTTCTGTGAATATTTGGAAATTCTGCTTTTTACAATAAATCCAGGTCTTTAGTTGCTCAACTGTCTATTTTATGTATGCAATTGTATTTTTTCTTATTTTCCCCTCTTATTTTAAATTCCTCAGTAAAAACATATTTTCCTTACCCAACATTTAGGTTTATGTGTTTCTTCATTTTAAAAAGCAGGATCTTTTCTCAAAGAAAATAACCTTTGATTTAAAGCAAAATGATCTGGTTGATGCTGTAACCCAAAAGTAAAGATTTTCAGACCTTCGGTCAGTCCACCTCCTCAATTAAAACATTGAAAAGTCTGTGAATGATTTTTGTGCCTTAACTTGCACTCCTATTAAACGCAAAACGTTATCTCCACTCTTTGGCTCTCTTAATCAAAAGGAACATCCATCTTTTTCTCTTCCTGTGGGGTTGGGGCAGTAAGCATAGGGTTGCCATAATTCCCTCCCACAAAACCGGGACAGAAGTAAAGGTTGCCCTTGCTCAAAAGCCAGTTGTATCAGACTTTAGGGTTCAGTGCTCATCTCTGTTTCAAAGCCGAAAAGCAGACGTTTCCATGGTCATGTGGCAGGCATGACTAGACACCGGAGCGCACGGAACGCTGTTTACCTTCCCCCAAAGTGGTCCCTATTTATCTACTTGCAATTTCTTGCTTTCGAACTGCTAGGTTTACAGGAGCTGGGACAAAGACGGGAGCTCATTCCATCCTGCAGTATTCGGGTATTGAACTGCTGACCTGCCATCTTCCAGTCAGTGTCTTAGCTACTTGAGCCGGCATAACTAAGGTGCAAAGACCATTTTTCAGCAATTGGTTAAATCTTTTGGATTAATCACATCTTTTCCTCCATGTTATAAATTCCAGCTCCCTCCAGTTTTAAAAACAAAACTGCAGTATCAAAACATTAAAGAATATGAAGCAAGATCCACCTACTCATATTAATTTCAGAAACTGGAGTAATTCAGTTTACCCGATCTCTTTCTTTGGCCACCGTCCAAGCTGCTGCTGCTGCGACTGCTGCTGTTGCTGCTACAGACGCTGGCGGCTGGTGCTTCAATAGAGGTGCTGCTTTAAGGTGGCAAGAAAAAGGCACAATTTTTCCCTCTTTCTTCCTTGGTCACCAAGCTAATGCTGCTGTGACTGCGCGGCTGCTGCTACAGATGCCACCTGCTGGTGCTTCAATAGAGGCACCACTCTAAGGTGGCAAAAAAGACGTCATTTTTTCCTTCAAACCAAGCAGGCCCCTTGGTTTGAAAACCGCGAGGTTTTAATGTAGTTTATTTAACCGGGCTGGGACAGTTACAACCTGAGAAATTCCCAGTTTTCCATGATGTATGGCAACCCTAAGTAAGCATGACTAACCTGTAGTGTTTTATAAACAAACAAAGAGAGTCATGTAACCCAAACACAAAACAAATGTAGAGGTGAGGGATACTGTATCTTTATTGGATCACTGGGGCGGGGGGCGGGAATCACACCTTGTGTGAGCTTTTGTAATTCAAGATTAATGCATGCCTGAAGAAGTGATCTTGAATCACGAAAGCTCTCACAGTATTTGATTTCCCCCCAGTAATCCAATAAAGGCATTGCCTTCCTCCTGCAATTGTTCTGTAGTGTTTTGTAGAAATGGATGTTAAAATACAAAAAGCCCATGTTTTGAGTGGAGGAGTGGAAGCTGTTCTGTTGTCCAATTTCTTTTGCTCTTTGGGGAATAGTTTCAACCATATTGTTTTGCATTAAACTGGAAAATGTTTAATTATTCTTTCAGTAATAAGTACCTGCCAACTGAGTCAACACTCAACATGATGAAGTAGCCTACAGTCTGTGAAAGCTTTTGCCAAATAAAACATTTTAAACTTTAAGGTGTCACAGACTTTTTGTTGGTTGTGAGAAATGCTGCATGCTGATATTTAACTTAGACAAACAGCACAAATGATGTAGCCTTGAATACTGTCTCCTGTATTCAGTGTCTGTCTAGCTAAAAATGATTGCAGGACTGTGTGTGTAAGATGCAATAGGGGAGTAAAAGTCAAATATCAAGAAGTGTCCAGGAGATAGCCTTGAATACTGTCTCCTGTATTCAGTGTCTGTCTAGCTAAAATGCAGGACTGTGTGTGTAAGATGCAGTAGGGGAGTAAAAGTCAAATATCAAGAAGTGTCCAGGAGATACACTTACAGAACCGTGAACCTACAAATGATTGCTGAGATCTTGCTGGATGCTCATCTGGAAGAAAAGCCTTTTACTTCTTGGATCTATGCCACGAATGTTACTAGCAAGCGTGAATTAATACCTCTGGCTTGCTTGACATAAACCTATCTTAGACTGATGCAAAAACAACATGGGGGGACCTTACACCACTAGCTGCCAATCCTGAAGGCAAACATTGTAGGAGTAGTAGACCATTGAAACCTTTTTTGCTGTATAGCATGTTTATCATAGAAGAAAAATAGACTCCTGCGTACAAAATATACAGTACCATATTTATTCTTAACCTTATCTCATATTTTCCTTTATGGAAACTATTTTGGATATATCTTGTACATGCATCTATTATTGGTTGGCCAAGTTGTTTATATTTGATGCAAGAACCTGAATTGTATTTAGACCATGAATATAGAACCTGACCCTTTGGTATGACTGCAGTCTTGCCAATGACATCTTTCTGCTGTAAAGTCATTAAACACTCCATATTTTGTCAGCAACCTGCTAAAAAATCAGTGAGTTCCTTGTCCCAAAGTATCTACATGCTGAAGTATATGGAGTGAAGCAAGAATATAAAGATAGATTGTTGAGCCGTACAACCTAATATTTCTAAAATGGCTATTTTTTTCTGTCTCCCACTCCACATTATTGATGTATATGTTTATGTAATATTATCATCTGAGATAGTAAAGTGTTATATTGGCACAGTTCAGACCTAATGCTAAAATGTACTTTGTGCTGTAACAGAACAGGACAATTAATGTTCAGTGATGCCTGGAAGAGATGTTACTTCTCTTAGTATTGCTCCATGCCATGCAAAAACAGCAGCAGCTTATAGTAAGAACACTAGATGGTTGAAAGGAGCGTAAATAGAGTGCTGGCCTCCACACTTCTCTTTTGGCTGCCCCCTCATCCATGGGGCAATAATAGAATCAGAAGATTATGGAGCTAGAAAGATCCCCAAATGTCTGCATATCTAACCCCTGCTAACGCAAGAATAGTTATTTTATACTGTGTACAAGATTTGTAAAATTGTCTTGAACATCATGTTATCAAACAGAAAAATATTTTTATTAAATGGACTGAATAACAATTTAAATTTTCCAGCCCTGTTCTTATCCTGTCTCCTTCTTTGCTACTCCTGCTGCCATGGCATATAGGAGGACAAGATACCATCTTTCTGGCAGCTGTTCTATTGCTATCTCCCCTGGCATTAATATATTTATTTGTTTGTTCAGTATCCTCCACATCACATTTTCAGTATTCTGTGTTGAGTGCTTGTCTCTCAGGCACTAAAGCATGGCACATTTAATATTCACTCTTGTTTTAAGTATGGTTATGCACTGGAAATGAATTAATGGGTTGAAATATAGTTTTGTTAATTTAGACGTGAAAGTATATGTCTGCAGCTAAAATGGTTTTATGTAGTGTCTAAAGCCAGTTATTCATTTTCATTATTTGTTATACAGGAAGGTGGTGCCAGGTCTCTGCCCTTGACAACACCTAAAATGCCTTGACAGCCCCCATTGCCCACCATCTATTCTGTCAGGACAAGGGCCATCTATTCCAGAGTAGGCAGACTCCAGACACATGATTTGTGCTTTATAGAAGTTTTGATCCACAAGGTGAACAGAATATCTGCTTTCAATGTGCTGTCTAGGTTTTCCCCCATTATGGACAAGTTGGCTGCAAAAATGCACTTAAAGGCAGAACAAAGTCACTTCAGCACCCTGGACAGGGCATTGTGGAAGATGTTAACTGAGATCTTTTGGCCATGGCAGAGTACAGGGTAGAATACTGGGGCCTGATGAATACTGGTCAGCCTGATCTTAGCACTATCTGTGCCCTTAAAGGCCCATTTCTCAATTCCGTGACATGGAGATAATGGGGAGTTGCACTGGGATTTGTTAGTCTGGACCTGTGAATTGTGGCACAGCCATTTCCTTCTTGGAAATCTAGATAAATAGGTTGAAAACTCACTGAGATGCATCCACTGAGAAGCTTAGAGAAATGACTGGGAACTGTCTGGCTAAAAATATATATAATATTTTATTAATTATATGGAGACCAGTTATTAATTTTTTGAGTCAGAAGAGACACAGCTGGGCTGGAAGGGTTACAGTCCTAACCAGGAAACAGTGGCTATAACTAAGTTCCAAAGAGGTGGGCAGGGAGAGGTTTCCACCCAATTGGGCAGGATTTGCCTCACTAGCAGAAACTGCATCTTGCTGGGATTCAACTTCAACCTATTTGTCCCCATCAAAATTTCAATCACCTCTAGTCACTGTTGTCCTTTTGAGACAGTGATTCTCAACCTGCACCATTTCATGTGACCATTTCATAGTGAAGATGAAGCTAAAGTACTTTGGACATCAAATGAGAAGGGAGGACTCACTTGAGAAGGCCTTGAAGCTGGGAAAGGTGGAGGGCAAGAGAAGAAGGGGGCGTCCCAAGATGAGATGGATAGATGGTATTGTGGACAAAATGGGCACAGAGCTTGGTGGGCTGAGGAGAATGGTGGAGGACAGAGGTGTCTAGAGAAAAATATTCCATGGGGTCGCAAAAGGGTCGGAATCGACTGTGCGACTGAACAACAACAACAACAACAACAACAACAACAACAACAACACACACACACACACACACACACACACACACACACACACACACACACACACACATTAGAGAGAAAGAGAATTCCTTATTGTCATTATACTGCACAGAACAACGAGATTGGGGGGGGGGAGACACTTATATAATATGCATATGCCCACATTTGTGTATGAGTAGCCATGTGTTTCATGGGGAAATGGGGAACAGTATGGGTTCTGCCAGTGATTGTTCCTTGTAAATGTGTTATCCCTCTGACTAAAACAGCTAAACTATCATTGTTGTAGTCAGCATAGAATTTGACTAATCTAGGCAATCCTGGGTTATCCACGATCCTTTGCTGCCCATTCCATCATCTTGTTATTCTGAGTAAGGATTGAAATGTAATTTAATGGGAGATAATAAAACTAGAGTTAGTTATCTGTATGTACTTGTTATTCTAAGGATTTAAAATGTAATTTAACATGAGATAACAAAGCTAGAGCTGGTATTCTGTATGTACAGTACTTGTGTTGTTCTTATACGCCCTCAAGTTGCCTCTGGCCTATGGTGACCTGATAATTACCAGTAATTGATCTCCAAAATTTCTTGTCATCAACAGCTCTGCTCACCAATTCCAAACTCACTTCATCTTCTTGGCAGTTCAGGGTATCCACAAAGCTGTCTTCCACCACCATATTTCAATCAAATCATTTCCCCCCCTGTGAGCTTTCTTTACTGTCCAGCTTTCACATCTGTACATAATGATTAGGGATATAATAGTATGGATGGTCTTGGTCTCCAGTGACATATCATTATACTTGATAATCTTTTCCAATTCCTTCCTTCCTGCCTTTCCGAGTCTCAGCCTTCTTCTGATTTTTTTGATTGCACTCTCCATTTTGACTGATGAATGTACCAAGGTTTACAAAAATTTCACTATTTCAATTTCTTCATTGTCAACATTAAAGTTGTGTAGTTCTCATGTTAACTTACCATGTGAGATAAGAAAAAAAATATTTTAGAGAGATGGGGAGAATTTTTATACTATGAATTGGTAAAAGAAAAAGGAGTAAAGCCAGAAAAAGATGATTTTTTTCCTGATTTTTTAAAATTGTGTATATTGTTTCTGTTGTTTTGCCTTGGGTCACCCTAGGGTGAGGAAGGCAGTATACAAATTTAAAATTATTATTATTATTATTATTATTATTATTATTATTATTATTATTATTATTATTATTATTATTATTATTATTATTATTATTATTACAATTTAATGATATGGAAATCACTTGATGGAAAAGGTTTAAAAATCCTACAGGTGGCAGGTACACATAGAGAGTTATATCCCTTCTGCATATTTACTCAAGTGCAGATGCAAGAAAGATTGTATATGTCAAGAACAGGGTTCCTCAAACTTGGCTCTCCAGGTGTTCTTAGACTTCAATTACCAGAAGCTCATGTCAGCATACTTGCTGAACATTTGGAGAGTCAAATTTGAGGAACCCTAATATAAGAGAAGCATGGACAGTCGGCCGGAGCTTTTCAGATCTGTCAGATACCACTTCATGTCTATCCATGTATTCACCCTTTGTAGTTTCTCTCCATTCATATGGCCTGCTCCAACCCATCCATTTAGTACTCAAGAGACACATGCAACAAGTTCGTCTATCCATTCATCCCAAAAATCTATGTTTATGTGTCTTCAGCAGTTACAGAAGTTATACCCCATCACAGCATTTTTTTAAAACGAGAGAAAGGAATCGAGCATTCAGTCTATTGGCTCAAAAACAAATATTTTAAAATAAAGTTCACTTGTAATCCGGTAAAAAGAAGGAGGTGGCAGAAGTTCTTTTAAATGTAACCCTCTGGCCTTGCTCTCCTGCCATTCTCTGCCACTGCAGGATCTCTAGTCCCCGTGATTACAGGATTACTCAAGAATAATCTGAGTGGCAATCTTTAGTTCCTGAAAACAGGCCTCAGCCACTGTGCTATCAGTAGTACAGGATTCATTCTGGCTTGACAAAAAGCTAGATTGAGAAAAAGCACATTCTCAAACAGGTCAGGCAGACAGACCACAATAATGAGAGAATGGCTCAGTGTTCCTCCTTTTCAACCATTTTACTAAACCTTAAAGCAGGAGTAGGTAATCCTTTCTGGGCCCAGGGGCCAAATTTCAATTTGGGAAGGGTTGAGTGCTCACGTTCCTTCTGCACATGGGCTTGGAGCACACAGGAGGGCCAGATCAAAGTGAGTTAATAAATAATATCAGTCTTACAGTTGCCATAGTGTGACAGCTTTCAGACATGTAAAACTTTGTTAGCCTGCCAACCAAAGCTCCTGTGAAAAACCTTGCCAACCTGCCAGCCTTATAGCTCCTGTGTCATGCAAAACCTTGCCAATCTGCACATCTGAGCTCATTTGCTTGGGAGGAAGGAGGAAAATCAGGCTTTAAATAATGCCTGTCTAGGGATTATAATTATGAGTAGCAGAGGCTCAGCCTAGCAAGGCTGAACAGATGTCAAGCAAATGTGACAGGAGGGGACACTATGGCCTCCCCAAAATAATGAATACAACCATGCAAACTTCATTATATAGATAAATTAGTGAGCATTGTTAGTGACAAATGGCATATTTTGGGCTCATTGGGCATAGGAGGAGAAAAATTAACTTTTACGTGTTACCATGCTGTTCATGGTTGTGGAGACTAGAAAAATATTGAATGTGGATAAAGAAACTGAAAGTCATGGCAACTTGTGTTTCCAGAGTGCTCAGTAGAGAATTTAGAGGCAGAAAATAAATAGTGCAATGCACTTATTTAGATGGTGAGCAAGGATGAAAAGTTAGGTAATTCAGTTTTGTAATCCATGACAAGACTACACAATAGCATTGAGTTGTCTCTTGTATTTTAAAAATGTACATAGTTTTAGTTCAAGCATAGTTATTCCATCCTGGGTTTGTACCATGGTTTTATATGGTTTTACATCTGTGTAGAAATTCATACATGTATGTACAGATGTTCGTTGAATCCCTTGGGCAAGGTGAAAGTAGAGGGCACATGTCATGGTCCACCTAGCCAACATGAATCTCCAAATGGCTAAAAAAATCGCATGCAGGTGGATTTGATTTCTCAAATCTATTTGCATATGCGGAATATCATCGCGGAGATGTCTACCAATGCACAGACTCCTTGCTGAATAACAACTCCAAGCATAACCAAGCAAGCATGTACATTTTATAGGCATAATTCCTCAGTTCATACATTGTTTAAAAGTAAGTGTCCCCTTCTCATCTGCTGTTTTCCATTCCTTTTCACCGATTCCCCTCCCCCTCTGAAAAAAGGAATTTCTCCTAATGCCGGCTATTTTGTGATTTTATTTGATTGAAGGACTGTATCACCAAATTCTGAACACGTACTTTGGGGGGGGGGGGAAACAAAAGTTAATTGCACTGCAATTTGTTTTCTGACAATGTTAATTAAGATGATTTTTTTAAAAAAATTAATTTGTCTATCAAACAAATTGCTCTCTCAGGGTTGCTGTCCAGTTAGTTTCCACATAAGCTCTAAAGTATTTTTTTTTAAAAGAATCTTATTTCAGCAGAAGCACTGAAGAAGATTAGAGACTGACTGTTGGTAAATTTCTCCTACCCATGGTCTCAGAAATAATGCCTGTCTAATATAGACAGATTGATAATATATCATCAAAAAGGCAACTTTTCATGACATAACTGATTTGGAGTACATTTATTTGTTTGTTTAGCTAGCTAGCTATTTAGTAAAAAAAGGAAATTGTAGGCTGCCTTTCTCCCAATGACAGGACTCAAGGTGGCTCGCGATATAAAATGAAAAACACAGTATTACACATTTAAAAAGTTAAACTTTAATAATACTGTTAAAATAAGTTAAATAATTAAAAATATTTAGTTATGTTTAAACTTAAAACCAAACTTGCTCAGCTAAGAAACCAAATCCCTGGGACTGTTACAGTTACTATTGTATTTTTGTCTTTTCTGTGCTCCTGTTATTGATATTGTATTGATTATATTGTATTGCGGTATTTTTGTACTATTGTGTATTTATTTATTTTTGTATATTGGTACCTATTGTATTGTTTTTGCTATTGTTGTTTGCCGCTTCGAGTCGCCTTCAGGCTGAGTGAAGCGGGATACAGATAAAGCTATGAATGAATGAATTAAAAACTTGCCTGAAGAGGTGGGTCTTCAACAGTCAATGGAAGGATTCATTCGTTCGTTCGTTCGTTCATTCATTCACTTTTTATTTGTATACCACATTTTCTCAGCCCAAAGGCAACTCAAAGTGGTGAACAACAAGTAAAGAAAGTGATACAATGAATCAACATAAATACAGATAAATACAAATCAATACAGTTCAGTGAAACAGCATAATCTTTACGTAATCCTTACAATATCAGAAAAAATACAAAATAAAAATACAATTCAATTCAGGAAAACAAATCACCAGTAAACAAAATGCATAGATACATAGCAATACAAAATAATCTATAAATCAATATCAATGACAATAAAAACAAATAGAAGTCCCCAGAAATACGGTGTATAAAAAAGAATTCAAACACTCACAATGCAGTACAGTAAAAAAGTCCTGTCGCCCCTAACTGGCGGGCCACCTCACCTCCACCAAGGCTAAGCCAATGGACGGCAGTGGTGGCAAATCCAGCCACCCGCCATGGCGTCAGCTTTCCCATGTTGGACCAAGGCGGGGCCCAGAAGCGCAGGGAGGGGGGAGGGAAAAATGCCCCCCGCAGCTGAAGCAGCAGTCCTCAGGCGGCGGTGGTCTTCCTTTTTGCAGAAGCTTTAACAGTGCTTATACACAGCCTAGATACGTGATGGTGAACCTTGGCACTCCAGATGTTCTTGGACTTCAATTCTCAGAAGCCCAAGCACCTTGTGAATCCACATGAATGGGTTTACTGTGAGTCAACCGGCCTGCGATGCAGAAGTAAAATGCATCTACGGAAAGGGGCTGGGGGGGGAGCATTCCACAACCTTCCAGTGTAATGACATAGCAATTTTAGGACATTTTGATAGTTGAAAATATGCATTAGAATACCAAAAAGATAGTATTTCTATATATTAAAATGATGCTGAACGTAGTGGACATATAACCCATGAAAAGGGTCTTTGCACTCCATCTTTCTGCTGATAAGGCTTCTCAGACCTGATTGTTGCTCAGCTGAATTGCATATTAGAAGACTGGAGAAATCAGGTGCTGCTGCAAAAAAGCTACCTCAAAATTAATTAACATTAACTGTGTGAGTTGCCTGTATGGTGTAGTTTAATGGGAAGCGTGCAATGCATCGTGGAGCTCCTGGCTTCTGCAAAGTTTGTTGCCTGTTGTTATTAAATTGAAATCCTCACCAGGACTGGTTAATGTTTGAGGGAATTAAATTATTCCAAGGATTTTTAATTGAGACTCATGCAGAAGTCACAATTACTGTGTTTGGAATGAGTATCTGTGTGCTGCCATACTCTCTTAAAATTTCTAACCTGTTAAATTCCCAGTTCTCTAAGAAAAACTCCTTCTGTTGATCTAATAGTAGATTTATGTGAAGCCAGAAGGGCATTAGATTCTGCAGAGGTTGGTTAAGGATTTTTGGAGTAGACAAAAGAGAGTTGAGGCATTTCTTAATCTTAATGGATGAATCTAGTTTAAAAGGTGAGCAAAGCAGATGTCTGCTTTAGGTCATTCCATCTGCTTCTTGTAGCCTATTTGAAAACATGAAGCCTTAGGCCACCATCAGAATTTATTAAAAGAGAAGACTAGGATACATATGGTTCCTTTTTATGGAATCAAGTATATCACTACATCTGTTGTAATCGTGACTTGTTTCAGCTTGTTACAACCTGCTTTCAGAGGCCAGAGAAGAACAATGTCTAAACAAGGTCAGAGCTATGATCTAGGCCTGTGATGGTAAACCTTGGCACTCCAGGTGTTCTTGGACTTCAATTCCCAGATGCCCATGCACCCTGTGAATCCACACGAATGGGTTTACTGCAATTCATCCTGCCTGCACTGCCCTCGTCGCTCCCGGAAGCAGAAGTAAAACGCATCTACAGGCGCGTTTTACTTCTGCTTCTGGGAGCGATGAGGGCAGCGTGGATCGAATGAATCACAGTAAACCCATTCGTGTGGATTCACAGGGTGCTTGGGCTTCTGGGAATTGAAGTCCAAGAACATCTGGAGTGCCAGGGTTTGCCATCACAGGTCTAGGCTGTGTATAAGCACTGTTAAAGCTTCTGCAAAAATACTGCAGCCATGTAGCACCCCAGTTCTCTGCAGCAAGAAAAACTTATGTCATGCAAGTCAAACAGCTTTGTATAGTTTCTCTTTAATAATAATATTCTTTTCTTGTTCATCCAGCGTTGGATGAGGCGGGGGGGGGGGGGTGTGCGGTTTGAAGAGAGAGAAAGATAAGCTATTCAGGATATGAAGCCTTTCCCCAGAAATAATGGAATCTGATTCACAGCCTTTCAGGTTTCCAAGCCTCACTGCCCACAGATTTCAAGCAGTGCCTCAAGACAAACTCCTCATTGCCAGAACACATGTTTGCCTATTTGTAATTCTGAAAAAGGAAAATAAGATAAACATTATTCAGTGACATTTTAGGCCAATTTAATGTAGTGCGGCATTATGAGGTAGTTTACAGCTCTTGCCCAGGATTAAAAAATAATAATAACTCAAGACTGCTCTACGTTTATTCACAGGAAAATAAGGATATCCATGAGAAAGATGCGACATAACCTACAGTTGGGTAGCATCTTAATAGTGACCGCTTTCTTTGCTCAGCTGGTTCAGTTGATCCATCAAATCTTTCAAGCATGTCATCCACAGGGATAGTAATTTGGACCAGAATCCTGTTGGAGCATTACACTCACAAAGCCCTTGGTTGCTCAGTCATTTTCATTTTGTTTTCCATTGTTGTTAGAGCCTCCAATAACTTCCAACAGTCCATCTCAGGGATTCTCAACCTGTGACCCATGGGCCAGATCTGGCCTGTGGGACCATTTCATGTGACCACCCCTTTGGTGTTCATTAATCAAGAAGCAGCAGCCAGCATAACGGGGGCCAAACTCAACTTTTATTCAGGTACTGACACACAGAACGGGCACAGTGGCGCCTTATATACAGGTCGGGGATGGATACATTTGGGCGGGGAACAATAGGATTGGTTGCTTAAACTGGGGTGATAGTGGGGTGATCCTGGACTGGGAAACCTTTGTGCTTCTTGAGGGGAAAAGGCGTGAACCCAAGTCTCGCGATAGTTCGATGTTGAGGAGACTCAAAATGGAGGATCAGTTCTTTACAAAAGCATTAACATAATATTACATACACAACATTCCTCCCCCCTAGGATTGCACAACATCTTGTAGCCATTGGGGCGGCACACCATCTTTTTGGCCACACTGACACTTGATCAGATACCTGAGCCCTGAGGCTAGCTGGTACCTGTGTTGAATGATCTGCAATGGGTACACTGCTAGAACTACTAGCATGGTGGGGGCAAGTGCCCGAACCTGAATGAAAATCAGGGAGGGGAGAAACCAAATAATAACCCCGTTTTAATGTAGATTGAGCAGGGGATCGCTGAAACTCAAACCCTGACTCCAAGGGGGAAAAACTCAACTGAAACTCCCTCCTTTTAACTTGAGTAGGGGACGACTCAAAACAAAAGTTCCTCGTTTGGGTTGGAGTAGAGGTAGTCTCAATCAGAGGAGGATGGGGGGCCCCAGGAATGAAATCATAACCCCGTTTCTTGCATGGACGAGTAGGGGAACACTCACAAAACTCCCCCAATCCTGTAAACCATTGGATGAATTAACAGATCCCTGTGACTTTCCAGCTTGCTTTGAATTAGAGATCTGGGGATTATGGCTTGCTGACAACTTCCAAAGAAATAAAGTGGCTGCACCCTCCTCGTCTCCCCCTTGGGATAAGCGGGTGGGGGAGGACCCTAACGTAGAATTATTTTGAGCGCCATCTGCTGTGGGCACCTCAAAATCCAGTATTTCTCCCTGTTCCTCCCAGGACTGGTCTGTGACCCTATGTCTGAGTTGGTCAGCGTGTCGCCACCACAACAAACCATTCCTTGTTTTCACCCTATAAGACACTGGTTCAGTTTGCTCTACCACAGAACCTGGAACCCATGCTGGCCCACCGGCCACGTAGTTTCGACAGTGTACCGGATCTCCTGGCGCAAAACCCTTCTTATGTTGAATTCCAATATTTAACCCTTTATCCTCCACCCTGGAAGGATCTAACCGGTCTAGAAAGGATGCTGGTTTCCTGAGCGTTAAGAGCTCAGCTGGGGATAGTCCTGGGGCAAGGGGGGGTTTCCTGATAGCATAGTAAGAATTGACAGAGCTGGAGATCAATGTTCCCCTGCCCCATTCTCTTTAGGGCTTCTTTTGTAGTGTGGACCTGTCTTTCCACCTGACCATTGGTGGCATGGTGAAATGGAGCAGAAGTAATGTGCCTAATAGCATTCCTTTCGAGAAACGCTTTAAATTCGACAGATGTGAAGGTCGTGGCGTTATCAGACACTAGAACATCTGGTATTCCAAAACAGCTAAATATCCTACAGAATTGCTTAATTGTCACAGCAGAGGTAGTGCTTGGAACAGGGATTACCTCCAGCCACTTTGAAAAAGAGTCAACTACTAAAAGAAAGAGAGTGCCTCGAAACGGACCAGTGAAATCAACATGGATTTGCGACCACGGTCCGCAAGCCATGTCCTATTCCCGGGAGGGAAGTCGGGATTCATCAGGTCGGGAACTGTCACAGCTGGCACAGGTGCCCACCAACTGTTCAATGTCCTTATCAACTTGTGGCCACCAGAAATAGCTCCATGCCAAAGCTTTGGAGCGCACGATTCCCGAGTGGCTGATGTGCAGAAGTCTGAGGACCTTAGAATGTAACACAGCAGGAATCACTATCCTCTGGCCCCATAATAAACAACCCCTCCCGAGCGACAGTTCGAATCGCTTCCTATAGAACACTTTGAATTCCTCTGAGGGAGGAGTTGTTGGCCAACCTTTTTGAACCCAGGAAACCACTTTCGAAAGCATTTTATCCCTAGCAGTAGCTTTGGCAATGTCAGAGGGAACAATGGGGGATGAATTGAGAGATTCGATCATCAGCACCTGATGATCATGTTCTATTTCGCAGTCCGGCTCCCCCAATTCGGGCAAAGGGGATCGAGAAAGAACATCTGCATGGTTAATGTCTTTCCCTGGATTCAGAAATATAGCCCATCTCAGCATGCGGGGTGATAGTATTTGGGGAGTGGACTTGGAAGTAACAAAAAATCCCAATAGTGGTTTGTGGTCTGTCACAATTGTGAATTCCCTTCCGTACAAATAATCGTGGAACATTTTAGTTCCAGCAACTACACCCAGAGCTTCCTGTTCTGTTTGGGCATAGTTCCTCTCTGCCTTTGAAAGGGACCTTGAATAAAATCGGGGCCTCAGTTCCATTATCCAATGCATGACAGAAACAGCCCCCACCCCCACAGGCGATACATCACAAACCAGTACCACAGGTTTTCTAGGATCAAAATGGGTTAGAACTGCTTCGGAGGACAGAAGCTCTTTTAACTCCCCAAATGCTTTTTCCTGGCTTTGCCCCCACCTCCAAACTGTGTCTTTTTTGAGCAAGCGATGAAACGGCTCTGCTACAGAAGCTTTCCTGGGCAAGAAGGAATGGTAAAAATTCCACAGACCCAGGAAAGATTGGAGGATGGATGGGGGCATTACGCACAACAGAAACCTTAGAATCAGAGGGTTTGACCTCCATAGGAGTTATTTTGAACCCAAGAAATTCGACCTCTTTTGCAAAGAATACACACTTGTCTTTCCTCAGGCGGAGCCCAGCCTTTTCAAACTTTTACAACACCCCGTCTAACCTTTCAGCAAGTTCAAATTTATCTCCCGCAATGATTAATATATCATCAAAATAGGGGAGAACCACGGGGAGACCCATGAGCAAACGTTCCACAAGTGACTGGAAAATACCAGGGGCTTCATTGACCCTAAACTGCAGATGAGTGACTTTGAACGCCCCTTTATGAGTGAGAATGGTTTGCATGGACACAGCAGCAGGTGTAACTGTTAGGTGCTGGTAGGCCTGGGCGAAATCTATTTTAGCAAAACACTTTCCCCCGTGTAACGTAGCCAGCAAATGGCTCACAACAGGAACTGGGTATGCATTGGGCCTAACTGCTCTGTTGATTGTGCAGTTGTAGTCTGCACAGATTCGAACCTCCCTGTTGGACTTAATGGCAGTTACTATGGGTGTCTCCCACTCTGCAGAATCAACCGGCA
Source organism: Bradypodion ventrale (assembly GCA_035047345.1). Classification (NCBI taxonomy): domain Eukaryota; kingdom Metazoa; phylum Chordata; class Lepidosauria; order Squamata; family Chamaeleonidae; genus Bradypodion; species Bradypodion ventrale. Next base: position 141,931,132 of record JAWDJE010000002.1, read on the forward strand.
CCAGTATGCCCTGATCCACAAGCTTGTCAGTTTCCACCTCAATTTTGTCTTTCATGGTGAAAGGAACATGGCGAGGTTTTGACATCAAACGAAACCGGGGGGCCCTTTTTGAATACTTCCGGGTGCACGTTGCAAATGTCTTGCACCAGCTTACAGCATTGATTCCGGACAGTCTAATGCCCAGTGGTTCAAACCACTGAACTCCAAGCAAACAGTTAGTTCCTTGTTTCACCACCACAAGGGGCAACTTGGTGGAAATGTTTTTGAAATGCACAGAAAAATCCCCCACCCCCAGAATTGGAATTTGGCATCCTTGAACGTCTCTAAGGGACGTCTTCAGTGCTCGCAGCTTAGGCCACGAGGCTGGGGGGATTATCAGGAACTCTTTTTGGGGCAGAATAGAATAAGACATTCCCGAGTCGACATCCATTCGAACTGGTATGCCCTGCAATTGCAGATCAGCAAAGAACCTGCTGGAAACGTTGGAGACATTGCTGTAGGATGGTCCCGTCATGGAGATCTTGGAGATGGATGCTCCTTTCCATCTTGACCGCTCGCCCGATGCTGGAACCTGCCTCCGCACACCTTTGCGATGTGCCCACGCTTGCCACAGTGATGACAGTCTGCCTTCTGAAATGGGCACTTCCGACGGTCGTGCTTGCCTCCGCAGCTGTTGCACCATCCCTGGGCCTTCTCGGTGTGCTTCTCCTTTCTCCTGTGGACTTTCTGGACCTCTCCGTCTTCGTTGCTGGACCCGGACATGGGCGTGCATGCCTGTGATGCTGAAGATGATGAGCAGGATGATGCAGAGGAGCAGTGGGCCTGTACAGCAGACTCTGGAGCCCCGGAGGTGACAGGTCGCTGTTTGAATGACTTCACACCTGACCGAGCCGCCTCGGATGCCAATGCCTCCCTCAGGACCGACTTGAAGGTGAGTGTGCTATGGATCATGAGCCTGCGCTGGGCTTCTTCGTCCCTCAAACCAGCTAAGAGACAGTCTCGGAGAGCGTCCTCAATGTTAGGCCACTGGCACGGGGCCGCGGCCAGTTGGAGGGTGGCAGCATAATCAGCCACAGACTCCCCGGGACGTTGGTCATGCTGGTGGAACACGACCTGGGCAGGGAAAATGGACACCTTCAGGTGGAAGTGATTTCACAAGGCCGTAAGGATGTCTGTGAGGGGGACTTCATCGATGTCCCTTGGCAGGACTAGATGGATTGCCAGCTCTAGCATCGCCAGGCCACATTGTGACAGGAAACAGGACCGTTTTAGGTCTTCTTCCACGATGTTTTCGGCCGCCATGGCATGGCGGAATTGCCTCTCGTAGAGGTTCCATCACTCAGGAGTTGCCACATCGAAAGCACCCATGATGTTCTTTTGGGACGCCATCTCATCCTCATTGCCAATTTGGTGTTCAGTAATCAAGAAGCAGCAGCCAGCATAACAGGGCCAAACTCAACTTTTATTTGGGTACTGACACACAGAACAGGGGCGCAGTGACTCCTTATATACAGATCGAGGAATGATACATTTGGGTGGGAAACAATAGGATCATACCCGTCAACCTTCCTGGATTAGCCGGGATTTCCCGTTTTACGGCGCCGATTTTCACCATTTCCCGCCCGGAGCTGCTGAAACTCCGGAATTTGGCAGCCGGGGGGGGGGAGGCATTACTGTGCATCACTTCTACGCATGTGTAGAAGGCTTTTACGCATGTGTAGAAGGCTTTTACGCATGCGTAGAACCCTTCTACGCATGCGTAGAAGGCTTCTGTGCAGAAGGGGATCGTAGAAGCCTTCTACGCATGCGTAAAAGCCTTTTACGCATGCGTAGAAGCAAGCTGCGCAGAAGGGATGCGCAGTAACGCCTTTCCCCCCACTGCCAAATCCAGGACAATGCGCAGAATCCAGGACAATCCCAGTTTTCCAGGACATATGGCAACCCTATCTAGAACCACCCTAGACTACTTTCACTGCTGCACTGGTGAACAACATTTCCAAATAGTTTTTTTCAGGCCATTAATTTTGTGCATGGCCACAATGGTATGAGCATAAAGAGATCTTTGTAGACATGATTTCAAAGTTAATTTCTCTTAGGTCCCCACACTCTCTTTTGGGTAGCATAAACTACCAAGAAATGACTTTTTATGACTTTATTTAACATTAGCTGCCTTACCCTCTTCCCTACCACACTAGATGGACAGGCTTCTTTATAAACAATCCCTACCTTCCAGATTTCCCAAGTTTAATGTACTGTATTTATTACCTTTAAAGCAAGGGTTCCCAACCTTTTCAATCCAGGGGCCAGGTCAAGCTCTCTCAGTCAGCCATTTTGCCTTGCCTGCATGATGCAGGTGGCCATTTTGTCCCAATAGCTTCAAAGGGGTGGCCATTTTGTTTCTTGAATGCCGTTGGAGGGTGAATGGCCACATGAAATGGTGCTGTGGGCTGGATCTGGCCCACAGGACTTAGGTTAGAAACCCCTTCTCTAAAGCATAATGTATTGCATTGTTGGGCAGAATGGTTCAGTGCAGAACATGAAACTAAGGCATTCTTCTACTTCGGTGTCTAGATCAGACGTGAAACTGCCAAAAATGAAGCCACCTTTTGGTGAATTCATTCCACAGTTCCTTTCACCTGACCTAGTGTGAGAAAGATTAGTTGGCACAACAAGATGGCCATTGCCCGGAGTATGGCTGATTGGTTTAAACGACAAAAATGATTAAAGCCTTCTGTTATGCTGTGAAATAGAGTTGGGCAACTGATGTCTTTCTGAAAGCAATTTTACCCTCCTGTGGCCTTGCAGTTTAAACTCCCATTGGACCTTTCCCAAAAGCATACCCTTTTTTTGCTTTAAAATAAATGAATAAAAGGAAACTGCATATCATGAGTTCTCCTTTAAACATGAGAAAAATTAAAAGTGTAGGGTCTGTGGGGGATGGAGGTTTTGGGAACACAGAAAGGAAAGTGGTATAATCTCTAGAGGACATTTTCTATTTTTGCAACATTTATTTGCAGAGCAGTGGCTCTACCTCACATTTATAATTGCAGAGGCAGAACCAGAGTTTTTATAGATGTTTGATTCATTTATCTGTTAAATGTGTGAAGCTCCCATCATGAATTTTACACACAGTCCAGTGCCTGGCTATTCAATCCAGTCTTGAAAAGGGAAGCCAATTAATAGCATATGAAAATGAGCTGTTTTATTTAAAAAAATGTGTGTATTATCTGAGAGCAATACAGTAGTTTCCTAAATATAGCTCAGTATTTTAGCTTTCTTACTACCAATGCTAATGCATAATGCATTGTTCTCACTTGTGAATGCTCAGTGGACAGATGAACGAAATAGGCTGCAAGTACCTGCAGTGCAGTCTATATTTCTTTTACAACTTTGATGACTTTAGCATTGGTAGTAAGAATGTCAACGCATTGATTTTACAACCGTCTCATTAAAATGCCAGCAACCGTAAATGGTGTATCAACCCCAGCCAAATACGTTTGGTGCAGCAAGAAACAAAAAGTTGGTGAGGATGTTAGTAAAGAAAGTTAAACTACAATGTATTCTAGCTATAATAAATACTCTTCATTTCCTATTGGTTGTCCTCTCTTCCCTCCACATTTTTTTTTCTTGACAATCAGTTGAAGTTTTTCCGCTCATGGAAGGTTTCTGTTGCATAATCTGATGACATTACCACCAGAGGGAGCTGTTAACAATAAAATATTGTTATTGTAATTTATTCATTATTAGGATGTATTATTCTTACCAATGCCACCCATGTACTTGGCCACTTTGCATGGTTCCCTTCTCCTCCTTTAGCCCCATGACAAGATAATGAGGTAGGTTCAGTTGAATGGTGGTGATATTTACTTACATTATCAAGCAAAGATGATTGAGTAAGTTTTTCCCACACCCCTGAATACTCCCTCTTCTGTCTAAACCAGTGGTTCCCACTGGTGGACTTCAATTCTCAGAAGCCTAAATCAGTACATTGGCTGATCAGTGCTTTGGGGAATTGGCTTAGGCTTCTGGGAATTGAAATCCAAAAACCAAAGTTTGAGAAAATGTTTAAGCTAAAAGCCAACAAGAGTGGAGAAACTGTTGTATAAATCATGCAAACATTACGTGCGGTAATTAAATTTCCCCAGTAATACTTAATCAAAACAAGTAGCCAGAGAAGAAAATTAATACTTAAGAAAATTAAGTCACCAGAGAAGGTTAGCCATTAAATTATAGCTAAACTGATTTGAATCTACAGCAGTCACCTTCCCCCCATCCAGTATCCACAGGAGATAGGTTCTGAAATCTACCACATATACCTGAAACCATGGATAGCAGCAAACTATACATTTTACAATGCAGATAGTGGCCTGTTCTGGTAATGTATCATAGAAATACATATATATTTCATTATTTCTATTGATTATTTTTAGACCTGTGAATAATGAACCCCACAGATATGGTGGTTGCCTGTAGTTGCTCTTGGACATAGCCAGAACTGTGATTGTTTTTAAATTGACTTTTTATGTTACAGAATACCATGAAAACATATTCACATAGTAATTTTAGTGTATCCCACTATTTTAGAGTGTTCCAGTAAACATTGCTAACTCTTGATAAGAAAGAAAGAAAAATATGTGACACCTGTACATAATCAGAAGGCAAAAGTGATCTATACCTCTATCAGGCCACTATAAAGTCAGAAACATGGGTCTTCATCAGAGCTGTGAGGTACAAAAGAAATATAAAACTTCTAAAAATCTTGGCCAGATGTGCAGGTCAGGATCTTTGTTTAAGACGTTTCAAAACATTGTTTAAAATATGCCCCCCTTGTCTTTGTCTAATAAATTTCCTGTAACATAAAAGCTGTTATGTGCTGTCAGGTCTTTTGCAATTTATGGGAATAGGATTTTCAGTGAAAGTGAGATGCTCAAGGAATGGTTTACCATTGCCAACCTCAACCATTCCAATGAGTTTCCATGGTCAAGCAGAAATTTACACTCGGGCTTCCTAAATCCTAATTGAACTCTGCACTGTCTCTCAGATGCCTTCATAGTTCCTGAAAAAAACACAGTTGCCTTCCTGGAATGAAATTTAGGGTTGTTTGTGGCTATTGGTAGCAAAATTTGGTGAATTAGTATTATTTTTACTATGATTTATACATTTTAACTCCACCTTTGCACCACTACATTGTTTTCTGCATGGCCTCTAGTAATAATGAAATAAAGTACTGTTTAGAAAACCCCCAGTAAACCCAAATGCAACCATAGAATAATTAAAAACAAACAAAACAATGCTATAAATAACAGTTCAAATCAATAAGGCTACCAAGACTCAAAACATCTCTATACATTAATGGTATTAGATTAAAAAGGTGTGTCACACACCTTTATCAATAGCAGTGAGAATAGAAAACGATTGTAGCTTGAAGTATGTGTGTGGTGTTCCAGAGTCTGGGAGCTATGCAAAAGAAGGCCCTCCCCCATGAACCGATCAAAGTGTCCTCTGCAAGTGTTAGTATTTTCAAGAGAGCCTCTTAACATATGGACAGATTCATAACAAGCGATGTGGTCCCATAGATAGCCAGGACCTAAGCAATTTAGAGCTTTGAAGGTTAAATCCAGTGCATTAAACAACTTGAAATCAGTACAAGTGTTTCAGTACCAGGGTCATATGATCTTGATCCCCTGTAACCAGTTACAACCCTAGTTGAATTACTAGTAGTTGCACCGATTGATGATCCCAAACTCACTTCAAGGTTGACACTGTGTAGAACACATTTCAGTGGTCAATCAGACTATAAGTAAAATGTGGATTTTATTTATTTATACAAGTCCAAAGAACCAAAATTTAAAGCCAACATAATTTTTACAAACACTAATAATCTAAAAATGTATATGCATACATATTCACACTTATGCAGCAGTTTTAATAGCCCTGTCATTTGCTTCAAACAAATCCTCATTACCACATGGTTCAGGCAAGTTGCCGCAGTCTTATCACATTCATGTTGGACATCATCAGCAGTACAGCCCCAGCTCTTTAGGCTTGTTTTACATTGTGTCACCCAATTTTGCAGCCTATGCAGCATCTTCCATGTTCCATATTGGAGTTGATAACCTGTGTCTGGCTTCTCTTTCATCGCCTATAACCCTCCAGGTTATAGTCTTTTCCATAGTTCAGTTCAATAAGCCTCAGCTGAAGATAGAATTGGTGCCATGTTTTTAGGAAGCTCTTCCTTGACTTCAGTCTTTATGGATGATGTTGAAGTCCAAATGTTGGATACCTTGTGTCTGTTTTTACTTTTTCTTCTCAACCTCTGCTTCTTCTTATTTTCTAACATCTGGAGGTATTATACCCATGAGAAGAGTATGAATGAGAAGAGGAGCTAAATTATAATTTCTTTATAGCATAGCATGACTTTAATGTGTGTCTTCAGAGTTGCTCAATTTTTCTGAACTATATTGCCACCAGTTTTGAAGCTCTGTCCATCTCACAAACCTGATTTAGATATACAGTACTGGACAAAAAACAAGCTTCTATGTATTCCTTACCATAATTAGCATTTCCCTTGGATAAAACTGCAAAAGCAAGTAATTTGAGTCTTTCAAATAGAAGGGCAGATTCATGGGTGCAATATTTCAAGTCAAAACAAGTTTCCATAGATGTGATTTTTCCACTCCTCAAGCCTTAAGTCTTAATGCTTTATATATGCATGTGGGTCTGTGTCTGCCTGTCTGTCCTTCTGCAGTGTCAGATTTCCTTTATCCTCATGGGCTTGAGAGACCTGGAAATTTTCAGAATGACTGACATGAAAATCCTTATATATTCATGCACTCATCATCTTCTTAAGACCCCCCACTGGGGTGCTTAACTGTACTTAGTCTCTTTATCCACTTGGTCTGCATTTACAGTGTTTTAGAATGCAAATAAAATGAGTGAAGACACATGTTTAGCAATCAAAATGGCCTCGTTGCAGTGGGTATTATGGGGGGTGGGGAGAAATACTGTAGTGCTGGAAAGGTCTGACCTGCTTTAATGAATGAATCATGTGGATAATGTTTGTAGCAACTTCCACATGCTCATAGAGGGGTAGCACTAGGATGTAATGGTTATGAGTCATTTTGTCCAAATAACACTTTAGGTTGGGTGTGAAGGTGTTTAGTAGTGTTGCTTTGTCACTGTCTGGTTGGGCAAGTAAAATGAAATAAAAGATAGTGTTTTGGATGTTCACTGGAGCCTTTAGGCCTGTTTTATGTTTGATATTAAACACCGCCATCCTGCAGTTCACTGTAAGGATGTATATACATGGGCTCTATTGCAGAGCAGAGTTTAAACAGAATAATTCACGAGCAGAGGAGTTCTGGTCCCTACCTGGTTGGTGCTGAATTTGTCAGAGAATGCTGTAAGGAGTAAACCTAGCATCATGGATGGAGGCTGCAGGGAAGGACTGCCATTTCTTTTCAACCAGACTATCTTTGAAGACCCTGCTGGGAGGAAGAAGAGAGTTATGGCAGCAGAGAGGGGCTGTTCCAATCAACTCCTTCCTTAGCAGGTACAACAGGGAAAGAGACTTAGGAAGCACACCAACTGCTACTTGCAGGACTCTGCTTAACTCTGTGGCTCAAGTTTGATGAGACGTCCTAGGACAGTGATGGCGAACCTATGGCATGCATGCCAGAGGTGGCACTCGGAGCCCTCTCTGTGGGCACCCATGCAGTCATCCCAGCACAGAGTTCACCCCACCCCTCTGCCCAGCAACCCAATGGGAGCACTTCCTCCCTCCCCCTGGAGAGACTTCACCTGCCCCTCTGCTCAGCAGCCCAATGGGAGCGCTTCCTCCCTCTCCCAGCACAGAGTTCACCTTTGCCCAGCAGCCCAATGAGAGCGTTTCCTTCATCCCCTGTTACTATGTTGGCACTTTGTGATAAATAAGTGGAAGGGACATCATTGATGGATTGGGGTGTGTGTGTTTGCCTTACAAAACTTCGACAGTAGAGTAGAGCAGAATACCACAAGCAGTGTGGTGCCATGTGATCAGTGCACGATAGAAGGTATGAACACAGAGTGAAGTATTGCTTGATGACTGCATGAAAGTTTGGCATCAGTTTCTTATTTTAAGATCAGTAGTACTAATTTGGCTCAAGCTTGGAAATGAACATACAGAAAGGAATAGAAATCAATTCCTGCTACTTTCAAAAGGAAAGAAAAACAACAATTACAATGCAATGTTCTTTTTCATCACTGGACAGACTTTTTGCCTGATTAATGTGAATTAGGTAATAGGTATGTCAATGAGAAGGATTAGAACTGCTGGATGCATGAGAAACGTTTGATGATAAACACACTAGAGACTTGTATGGCTTATGAAAAGAAGAAAGTAGATTTAGGTAAAATTAATTAAAATAGAAGTTATGGTAATCATACGGTAGTGGTTGCAAAACAGTTTTGAGTTTTTGGTTTTGTTGTTTTTAACTGTTTTGCCATACTAACTGGATCAGGTGATTTGCTCCTAAGTTTAGCCTATTGTATGGAGGGGATAAAATGGCAGCCTGGTCCTACATCTATTGTCCAGAGTTTGCTTTCTGGGATTCCTGGGATTCTTTGTTTTGTCATAGAATCACTGAGTTGGAAGGGCCTTTTAGACCATCGAGTCCAACCCCCTGCTTAATGCAGGAATCTGAATCAAAGCAAATCTGACAGATGGTTGTCCAATTCTGTCTTGAATGCTTCCAGTGTTGGAGCGCTCACCACGCCTTGAGGCAGTTGGTTCCACTTTTGTACAGCTCTAACCATTTAGACCTTTCCCCTGATATTCAGCCTGTATCTGGCTTCCTGTAGTTTCAGCTCATTATTATGCATCCTGCATTCAGGGATGATGGATAATAGATCCTTTCCTTTCTCTTTATGATCATCTTTCAGGTATTTGAAGAGTGCTATCAAATCCCCTCTCAGTCTCCTTTTCTCAAGGCTAAACATGCTCAGTTCCTTCAGTCTTTCCTCATAGGGCTTGTTTTCCAGTCCCCTGATCATCATACCTGTCAAGTTTTGGATTTGGAAATAAGGGAAATTTCTTGGCAAATACGGGATACTTGACAGCTATGCTTATCCTGTGCTGCCCTCCAATGGCGGCAATAGGGCATTGCAGTCTAATTAATAAGGGATGACGGCAGGAAAGAGGGTAAAATAAGGGGTTTCCCGGCCAATAAGGGATACTTGACAGCTATGCTGATCATCCTTGTTGCCCTTCTTTGTATATGCTCTAGTTTGTTTTCTTAAAGTGCAGTCCCTAGAATTGGACACAGTACTCTAGATATGGTCTAACTAGTGCTGAATAGAGGCAGGCTAGTACCTCACTGGTCTTCTGTTAATGCAGCCTAAAACAGTGTTGCCCTTTTTTGCTATCACATGGTACTGCTGACTTAAATAGTTAACCTGTAATCTACAATTCAAGATTCCTTCTTGCTTGTAATATTACTGAGCCAAGCATCCCCCATCTTGTAACTGTGCATCTGTTTTTTTGCCCCTAGGTGTAAAACTTTGCACTTATCCCTGTTAAATTTCATTCTGTTTGTTCAAGCATATCAAGATCATTTTGAATTCTGCTCCTGTCTTCCAAATATTAGCTATTCCACCCAGTTTTGTGTCATCCGGATATTTGATAATCATCCCTTGCACTCCCTCATCCAAGTCATTTATGAAAATTTTGAAGAGCACAGGGCCCAGGACTAAGTCTTGTGGTACTCCACTTGTTACCCTTTTCCAGCTTGAGAAGGAGCCAGTAATAAGAACCCACTGAATATGATTCTGTAACCAAATGTATATCCACCTGACACTTATGCTATCCAGGCCACATCCTGTTAGTTTGTAATCAGAATATCATGGGGCACTTTGTCAAAGGCTTTGCTGAAGTCAAGATATATTACATCAGCAGCATCTCTACTGTCCACCATGGAAGTCACCCAATTGAAAATGAAATAAGATTAGTCTGGCAGGATTTGTGGGTTGTTGTTGTTGTTTGACAGATCCATGTTGGCTTCTACTTATTATGGCATTATTTTCAACTTGCTTGCAGGCTAATTGATCTGTTTTTCTTCCTTTTTGTCCTTTTTGAAGATAGGGAAAACATTAGCCCTTCTCCAATCGTTGGGCACTTTACCTGTCCTCATTGATTTCAAGAAAATGATAGACAATGATTCTTAGAGCTCTTCAGCTAGTTCCTTCAATATCCTTAGACATAGTTATAAGAACATAAGAACATAAGAACAGCCTTGCTGGAACAGGCCACAGCCCATCCAGTCCAGCATTCTGTCTCACACAGTGGCTCACCATTTCCTTCAGGGTATTCCCAAGGAGATGCCTTCACCTGCTTAGGATTCCCTGGAAATGGCATTGAGTTCATCTGGTCCTGGGGATTTGAACTTATTCAAGGTACGGTAACAAGATATTCATTGAAACCCTGCCCTTTTCTCTTCTACTTCACACTTGATGTCACATGACATCAGGTTTTATTCAACTTATAGTGACTCTAGTAGGGATTTTAAGGGGTGTATGATATTTAAGGAACTGTTTTTCTACTGCCGCCATCTTCCAATCCATTCCCATAGCTAAACAGGGATTTGAATCGAGGTCTGAGCCATACGCCATCACTCTATCCATTATACCACACTGGCTCTCAAGTTTTCATTAGGAGAAGGAAAATATAACTTCTGAGCCTATAAGCTTGTATGATGTGTTTGAAGCCAATGCATCTTGAACACCAGAAGCCATGGGATTTGCTGAATGTTTTCTCATGCTGAGATTGAATCAACAAAGAGTCTTGTGGCATCCTAAAGTCTAATGTTTGTATAGCATAATCTTTTGCAGACTGGGTTTTTGTTGCCCAACTGTTATCCTTGATTAACACAAAGAGAGATTGCGAGAGAAAGGAATTGAGAGAAAAAGACAGAGAAAAGTGTGATAGGATTAAAAGGAAATGCAAGCCGTCATATAGGTGTGTGATGGTGCTGTGCAGACCCCTCTCACACAACAAAGTTGAAGCCCTTATCCATGTGTAAGCAGGACTCTTCAATTACCTTTCAGTATTAGCATTTGGGAAGCATATTAATTCATGGTCTTCCCCATGACTAGCAGGAGCAGAATCAAATGTGCAAAAAATAGGCATCCCTACATGTATGTTTGTTTTCCTGTAACAGGTACAGAATTTGGGTTTTGATGTTGCAGAACCCAATTATTTGTCATGAAACAGGATTGGAATTAGATTTAACTGTAGAGTGCACAGATGGAAAACAAATAGAGTCCAGGTTATTGGAGTTTCAGTGCTACATTTTTCCGAAGTGTGTGTTTTGTTTGTCACTTCATGGAATAAAAGCTTGAGGCATCAGCATGTTATGCTTAGTAATCTTAGATCATAGATTGTAGCGGTGTAAGAGGATTAACTGGTATATGTGACGATTAACAAAGAGGAAAAGAAAAAAATAAAGGAAAACCAAGGCTGTTTCACTGGAAACAGAAATTTCAATTCAGAGTTCCACTTCTAGTGAAATATATTGCCTGTTAAAGCTTTCTGAAATATGCCTTACAGTTGCAGGCAAGCTAATATAATTGCCTCTCATAATTTGTTGTTGTGAGGGGCAAAAATGATTTTCACCAGCAGCAACTGTTAGAGAGCAAAGTAAGGGAGTAAAATCAAATATAGTCAATGTTTGTTGGGGGAGAGGGAATTGACTATGACCCTGATGAGACTGTCTCCACTCCTCAATCTCATGCACATGCATGCACATGCTTATGCACATCCATATATACACTAGTGCAACTACCCACACAGGTCCATAGCCAGAGGGGGTCAGTGGGGCGAAAGCCCTCCTGAGCTAATGCCCTCCCCCCAAGCCACCCCGGGTTGTCAATGTTATATATGTATGTGTGACATTGTTGCCCTTCTTGAAAAAAATTTCACCCCCCCCCCCCCCCCAAATCTAAAATCCTGGCTAGGACCCTGCACCCACATGCACAGAGATGTACATAACCATATCATCTCTTCCCTACTGCATTAAGGGGTTTTAATTAACCCTAGAGTAGACTGCTGTGAGTGGTGGCTTTTGAGAAGTCATATTGCACTGGAAGAGGTTGGCATAGTGTTAGTTGGGGAGGATTAACAAAGCATTTTCACAGCAATAACAAAAATGGATTTAATTTTGAATTTGATTTAAATCAAATTGATCTAAATCAGGGGTTCCCAAACTTTTCACGTGGAGGGCCGGATCATGCCCTCTGGACAGCTGAGTGGGCCAGTCACATGGTTCCTCCCACTGTAAACACTGTCATAAAATGCATCTGTGGCTACCTTAAATGAGTTTATGACAGCTGAGGGTGCATTTACTGCCGCATTTATGGCATGTGTGGGCATGTTTTACGGCTGTCATAAATGTACCACTTCTGCTTCCGGTAGCAGCGAGGGTGGTGGTGGGCCACATGAAATAGTGCTGTGGCGTTGGTGCTGGCCCATCGGCCATAGGTTGGCCACCCCTGATCTAAATCATTAGGTAAATCACAACTTTAATCACTTCTCAGGAAAAATCGATTTTACTGTGATTTTTTTTTACTTGACACGTGATGATGTGATCAAACTCATCATTGCACTCAACTTGTGCATTCTTGTTTGCTATAACCTTAATACATAATTTTCATAATACATAATTTCTCAATATCTTCTTGTCCAGATTGTCTCTCACTCCAATAATTATCTGTTCATTTATTATGAATGATGACAATTCCAGAGACGGGGGAAATAAGAGTTTAACTTTGTCGATACAGAATTGGAGAGGAACATTAGTTACAATTGCCATACCAAAGGAATTGGCTTCACTCAAGAAAAATGTGGAAAGCAATCCTGGAGATTTTAAGAGGGCTCTCAAGAACTTTCAGCATAATGTCGTGTCGAGAGTGAAACACAAATCCAAGAATAGCTGCAGTCAGAGTTGGAAAATATGAGCAGTCAGGTCTGATTTCTTATCTGTGTTGCCATTATACATATATCTCTGGAGACACAAACTCAATATGAGAACGGTTTAAGTTTCTGGTATATCTGGTAGTCTTGAGTACTAGAGGAGATAGAAGTATTAACATAAATAATCTATATAGAAGGCTGCAAAGCATCATAAAAGTGAGGCCTTAGTGCTGATAAACCTTTTTGAAAAGATACACAGTACTGTGCAAATGTCTTAGGCCATTGTTAGATTTATTGTTTTAGCAATAGTATAATGGCCATATTTTTTTTTCTCAATCTCTTCATTAGAATACAACCAGAAAATGCAGTACTGTATTCAAAAACAGGGGGGGAAACAGCTTCCATAGGCTAAAGTGGAAAGTATTTAGTATGATCTCCCTTTACACTTGAGTAACACCTGACTCCTGTAAACCTAAATGGAACTGAACCCTAATTAGTGCCATTGCTAACACCTGTATATGTCCTACTATTAACTGGCAAAATGACTGCTGTGGAAAAGGTCTTTTATGCCAGGTTTGTGCAAGACATGGTTGAGTAGTTCTTACAGTACACACATGTGTTGTATGAGTGTAAATCATTGTAAGGTTGCTAATAAGACCAACTTTCAATCACATTATTTTACTCAAAATGCCAAGGATCACAGAATTTGACAGACATAAAATCATACTTTTGCATCAGCAAGGCTACTCTCAAAGGGAAATCAACAAGCAAACTGGATGCTCAATATGTAGTATTCAAACTGTTATAAAGAAATAGGATGAATCAGGAGAGGTCAGGGACAAAAAAAAAGAACTGGAAAGCCAAGAAAACTTTCAGATTCTGATGAGAAGTTCCTCAGAGTTTCTTCTTAGAGAGACCAGAGGAAGTTAGCAAGGAACTGGTTCAGCATCTGGCAGTTTCATTCGGATGTCAATTTGACCCTTCTAAAATTCGAAGAAGCTTAATCAGGAATGGTCTTTGTGGAAGGGTAGCAGCCAAGAAACCACTTTTCCCAATGGGAAACAGAGTGAAAAGGCTGAGATATACTAAAGCTCACAAAGATTGGAATGAAGATCAGTGGAAATATGTATTATGGAGTAATTAATCCAAGTTTGAAATTCTTGGGTCCAATCATCAACAACATGTGAGAAGAACAGTTTAGCTGAAAGAGATTGATAATTGAGTACTTGTGGCTTTCAGTGAACATGGGTGGGGGAGTCTGTCCTGGCTTTTGCATAATCTATAAAACATGCATGCACATTACATCTCATGTCTCGAAATCTTTGTATGAGGACCTGCATTGTAAACATTGCTTCTCTGGTACCCATAGAATTCTGGAAGTCAAATTGTGTTTCACCTGTGCTTTCTTTGCACTTCTTATAAATTCTACTATGGATGATTTTCAAGAAGATTTTAAGAGCATGACTGAAGTGTTTGGGGATCAAGGAGACAATGGAGGCTTGATTCATGAAGAGGCATAGGGCAAAGATAGCCCGGACGGAGTTTATTAGGAATAACAGGACAAAGACATTCCAGAGAAGAGTATGCAATATATCCTTATTGGTTACCTGCGATAACATAAGGTTACATAATTGGCTAAATATCAGCGTGCCTGCCTCGTGCACACCTTACTGATTGGTTAAGCAGCTGCGTGTTGGTTAGGTAACTATGTGCCATCCCTGGGTATAGTAGGGAGGGCTTGACAGCCTTGAGTCATGGTATCAGAGGCCCAAGCTGGGGGCCCAGGCCTAGGCACCAGGCATCTAAGTTTCGGCATAAACAGATGAGGCAGGAGAACGATCACCCACGATTTATGACCATGGTTTGCCAATAGACACAGCGATCGTGCTGTGAACATCCTCACATCTCCCCCTTTCTGTTTTTCAGAAGCTTATAAGCATAATAAATTTGGTCCTTGCGTGCACGAGGCAGCAAGTGAAATCCTTGCAGGCAGGTGGCTAGCAATGAAGATATGCATTGAATAAAGCAACAGGCAGTTATCAGAATAGCAAGAATAATTAAACCATACTGCAGAATGGTCCGTACCCAAGCTCCGTTGGGAAGCCAGGACCAAAGAGTGCTCCACCACGAAGGCGGAGGATTTTGCTTAAGGCAACAGAATGTGCTGAAAGTTACTCAAAGCGTTGGGACAGCTCACCTTGGACGGCAAGCGCCCCTGGAAAGAGAAGCATGTAGCAACAAAGAATCATTATAGAATTAGCATTTAGACAAGCTATGATAGCAACAACAAAGTTCTCAGGAGTCTTTTCCACCCGGATCTCATCCAGCACGGACTGGGCTTCATCTGACAATGCTTTCACCTGGCCCCAGGTTATCGGCGGGTTTTGCCCCCTTCGCCTTCCCCCTCGGTTCCGTCTCCCCTCCGGGAGCTCGTGCAGGTGAAGGTTGAAGTTTGGAATGGGGTTGCTGAGACCCTGATGCCATGCCATGTTTCCACGGTCGAACAAATCGGGCAGGGACCCAAAGAGGACCTTCTGGCGTAGACACGGCGGCGTAGCCCTTTCCCCAGGTTATGAGGGGAACAGGCCCTTTCCACTCCGGGTCCGGCAGGCGTCTGTACTGGACCTGGGGGGTAGGCAGAACCTCAAGCTGGCGGTAGTGACGCTGAGCCCTGGATAAAAATTGAGAATTAAATTGAGATAAGTTAAGGTGGTTTAGAGTAAACAGTACACTAGCAAGCCACTCCTCCTTTTCCGGAAGTGAGAGGGGGACAGTTCCCCCTTTCCTTTTTTGGTGATCCAGTGCATCCTTCAGTGTCCTATTGGCCCGTTCAACCACGGCCTGTCCCTGAGAATTATAAGGGATGCCGAATGTGTGGACAATCTGCCAGTGGGTACAAAACTCCGCTAGGGCAGTAGAACAATAGGCGGGGCCGTTATCGGTCTTCAAACGGTCAGTTTTTCCCATGACCGCTAAGCAGCGGACAATGTGATTGCAAACGTGTTTGGCCTTTTCTCCCTTCTGGGGCATGACCCAGATATAGCCAGAGTAGGTGTCAACACAAACATGTAAATATTTCCATGGTGCAAAAGGTGCAAAATGGGTAACATCCACCTGCCAAAGCTGGTTAGCACCCAGACCGCGAGGATTTACTCCTGCAGCAGGATTCTGGGGCTGTTGTGAACATTGTGGACACTGCTGAATTATGGCCCTTGCATCCGCAAGGGGAATGTTAAACTCTTTAGCAAGAGCTTTGGCATTCTGATGATGCAAAGCATGGCTTTCAATGGGAGAACAATACATGGCACGTAATGCGCCATCTGCACGGTCATTCCCTTCGGTCAAGGGGCCGGGGAATGGCTGATGACTACGAATGTGTGCAATGAAAAAGGGTACTGTTCTCCGTTGGAGCAGCATTTGTAGAGACAGGAACAGTGACAGCAAGTTGCTATCTACTGAAGGTGACACAAAACTTCCCACAATGTTGGACACGACATTGGTGACATACAGGCTATCAGAGATCAAGTTAACAGGCTGATCCTGAAACAGACTAAAGGCAAGGACAACCGCCGCAAGCTCTGTGCGCTGTGGCGAGCGCTGCGGCAGCGTAAATTGACTTTTCCATGTCCCCTGCTCCTGCCAGGCAACCACCCCACGGCTCGGGCTACCATCAGTGAAGACAGTGAGAGCCGGCAAAAGGGGCATGGGGGAGAGGAGGTGGAAAAGCTTCAAAGGTATATGCTGAGCAACCTGGAGCCGAGGATCCTTAGGAGAGTGGTACACTACCTGGCCTGTAAAATCTGCCATAGCAAGTTGCAGCTCGGTAGAAGAGCGCAGTCCCGCTTCCCAAACTGCGAGGGGAACGGGAACCACAATCTCCATGGGATCCAGGGCAAACAGGGCGAGACAGCGGCGGCGACCTCTAGAGACGACCTGCGCCAGCATGCTCAAAAAGGGTGTAATGGTTTTTTTTGTGGTGTGTGAAAGATACAACCACTCTAAAATACGAATTTTCCCATCTGAAGGCTCCTAATGTATGACAGCATATAATTGTTTCACATCTCCCAAGCAAAGGAGCTTGGGGGGGGGGCAATTTCGCTCAGCCCTATCAACCCAGACCTTGGCCATGGCAGAGTTAACCATGGAAAGGACCTCCCGTTGCAGGGCGGTAAGGGTGATCAGATCTCCTGGATTCTTCCCCGCTTTAAGAGCGTCAAAGAGGGGGCTGAGCGCAGCGGTGGTAAGCTTAAAATAAGGGCGGAGCCAATTGACAGCTCCAAGTATCTGCTGCAGGGTGACATAACTGACAGTAGGCGGAATTTCAATCCGCGGCAATGCTGGCATAGAGTACGCAGCCATCATGCGGTGCCCAAGATAGGAGAAAGGTTTGGCTAACTGAACCTTTTCCTGGGTGATTATTAGGCCATAAAGGCTCAGGGTCTCCTGAAGGCGAGGGAGCCACCCCTCTGGGAGGGAGGTCCCGGCCACCAAGATGTCATCCATGTAATGATATATGATCAAATTAGGGTAAGCCTTTCTGTACGGCATGAGAGCTGCATTTACATAAAACTGACACATGGTGGGGCTATTGAGCATTCCCATTGGCAATACCTTCCAATGGTACCGGACTGTGGGCTGG
This sequence comes from Bradypodion ventrale, assembly GCA_035047345.1. Classification (NCBI taxonomy): domain Eukaryota; kingdom Metazoa; phylum Chordata; class Lepidosauria; order Squamata; family Chamaeleonidae; genus Bradypodion; species Bradypodion ventrale. The sequence continues at coordinate 141,948,714 of JAWDJE010000002.1, forward strand.
GAGTTATTCAACACCGGGACCGTGAAAGCAAAATACTTCCGGTCCTTTTCCTGAAGGGGAATGGTATAAAAACAATCCTTGAGGTCAATGACAGCCATCTCATAATCTTGGGGTATCAAATTTGGGTTCGGGGTTCCACACTGGAGCGAGCCCATCGGTTCGATTATCTTATTAATCTCCCGCAGGTCATGGAGCAACCGCCACTTCCCGGACTTCTTTTTGATGACAAATACCGGGATATTGAACGGACTACTAGTCGGTTCAATGTGACCCGCGTCCAGTTGTTCCTGAACGAGCTGCTTAAGCGCAGTCAACTTCTCCTGCGGAAGTGGCCATTGCTCCACCCACACGGGCTGATCGGTCTTCCACGTGAGTGGAAGAGCACAATGTTGATGGCTATTCATGAGTTATGAGGGTGGTGCCAACTTGTGCCAGCAAATCTCTCCCCCACAAGTTGAGATCAATTTGTAAAACACAGGGCTTGATGCGAGCAATCTCAGGCCCGCCAGGTTGGAGACTGACAGATAACCACTGAGCACTTTTCCGGGAGGCCTGGCTACCACCGATGCCCCAAACTGAGGGAGCGGTTTCGGTTGGCCACAAGGGATCCCAGTGCCCAGCGGCTATCACAGAGACATCCGCCCCCGTATCCAACAATCCCTCCAACAACTTACTGTTTACCCAATACTTACGGGTCGGCTTCTGTTGTCCTATCTGCTCTCGAAGGGCGGCAACCTGTGGATGATAGGTGTCTCCATCGGCCCCGGCATGGGTGGAATCAAACCCCCCTCTGCGAAGGGCGGGCTCCACTCCCCCTGGGGTCTCATAAGAAACGATGATCAATTGTGCCCAGGAGTCCCCCTTGCGCAGTTGCAATGGGAGGTGACTCCAAATTTGTACATAAATGATGCCTGTGTAGTCTGCGTCTATCACGCCAGGAACTATCATGATGCCATGTTTGCCCGCTGATGAACGCGGCAGTACCAAACCAACGGTCCCTTTTGGCAAGGGGCCAGTAAGGTCGGCAGGCATCAGGATAAGCTCCCCAGGCAACGCAGTTGTCATGTCCTGTGTGTTAACGAGATCGAGACCAGCGCTGCCAGCAGTAGCAGCCTTGCGCTGATCGACCCGTGTCCCCTTTATTTTTCCGGGGCCCGGGGAGGGCCCGGTATCTAGTTTCCCTGTAGTGAGGGGTTGACTCTGCACTGGCTAGCCCAATGGTAGCCTTTGCCATACCGGGGACACTTCTTGCTGGGGCGCCTGACATCCTTTCCACCTCCCTTATGCGCTCCCCCTCCAGGGGCATGACAGTCTTTCTTGAAGTGGCCCGGTTTCTGACAGTTCAAACAATTGCCAGTGGGCTTGTTTCCGGCACGAAGCGCTCCAGCCAGAAGGGCCATTGCATGTGTTTGAGTGCCCACCTCCATACAGGCTTGAATCATGTCAGCTAAACTATACTCAGGGCAGTGAATGACATTTCGCAAAATCTTCTTGCAATCGGCATTGGCCTGCTCAAAAGCCAGCCGTTTCAGGAGTTCTCCCTGGGCATCAGGGTTGTCTATCTGTCTTTGTATGGCTTCCTTCAATCTATCAATGAACTGTGAGTAGGGTTCAGCGGGCTGCTGCCGTGTGGAAGTAAAGGAGCGTGTGGGTTTCCCAGAGACGGGGACCCTTTTAAAAGCTCTCATGACGCACATAAAGGTGCAGTGGAAAGACTCCCGAAGGAGTTGCATCTGCTGTTGGAGGGTAGCAAATGCACCTGCTCAGTAAATCTGCTCAGGGGTGTTTTGTGGCGTACCAGCCGCCACCGCAGCCGCTCGGAATTCACTATCCCAAACAGCATACTGTGAAGCAGTCAAAATCATTCGAAACAAATCCTTCCAGTCTTGGGGCAGCATCGTGTACCCATTCCCAATTCCCTCAAGCAACCCTTGCACAAAATTTGATCGGACACCAGCCTCTCTAACAGCTTTATTAAGTTCCCTAATTATTGTATATGACAGAGCTTGCCAATGGATACGTTCCTCTGGATTCCCATCCGCCCCCACTCCCACCTCAACCGTAATGGGAAAAGCAGAAGGACTCTCTCCTTGCCACTCTTCCGCCCCTCCAGGGACAAAACCCCATCGCTCTTGGCTCGATGTATAGCGGAGCGAACATTTCCCATCACACCGCCAGGGTAGGCAGGTGGCGCCTGGGGAACCAGGCTCGGGATGGGCGGCACCAATGGTGCCGTAGGTGGTAAAATAGTAGGCAGCACTTTTGGATAAGGAGGTGGTGGGTCCTCGGGTGGATGAGTCAGAGGATTGGTCAGGGATGCCTCTGCTGGTACTAATTTCCTGACTGCCTCGTTAATTCTTTGCCAAATCAATAAATGGTGAACCGCTGCCCTAGGTTCTTCCAATAAAATTGTTCCAATTCGTTGCCAATCATCCCGTTTGAGTGATCCAATTTCTGGGTACTAAGGACATTGGCATTCGACTTCCTTAATGAAGTCTTCAAGACTATTAAGCGTGATGTCTGGACATCCGCTCTCCTTGATGATTTTCTACAATTCCTTTGCATGGGTCTTTTGCCCTAAAGAAAGTCCTCCCCCCATACTCACAATTGGGAGCTCAAAAGCTGAGGGAGCCTGAAGGCTGAGGTGCACCAGGGGGCTATTCCAGCCGGTGAGTCGGGGAGTTGGGATCCAGCAATCACGTCGCGGGTCACCAGATGAAGTGTTTGGGGATCAAGGAGACAACGGAGGCTTGATTCATGAAGAGGCATAGGGCAAAGATAGCCCGGACGGAGTTTATTAGGAATAACAGGACAAAGACATTCCAGAGAAGAGTATGCAATATATCCTTATTGGTTACCTGCGATAACATAAGGTTACATAATTGGCTAAATATCAGCGTGCCTGCCTCGTGCACACCTTACTGATTGGTTAAGCAGCTGCGTGTTGGTTAGGTAACTACGTGCCATCCCTGGGTATAGTAGGGAGGGCTTGACAGCCTTGAGTCATGGTATCAGAGGCCCAAGCTGGGGGCCCAGGCCTAGGCACCAGGCATCTAAGTTTCGGCATAAACAGATGAGGCAGGAGAACGATCACCCACGATTTATGACCATGGTTTGCCAATAGACACAGCGATCGTGCTGTGAGCATCCTCACACTTGACTTCATGAGGCTAATCGTTCTGTACTCTTCACAGGACTTAATGTTTGGTTTCTTCGGCAGTGTAACAAAAGTTGATAGCAACCAATCGCTCAGAAATCCCTGTGTCATAAATGGTGTTAAAAAAGCTCTGTCATCTGGCTCTCTTGCTTTCCCATCTTTGGATCTTTGCAAAGCTCTTACAACCTCACTCTCCAGTATTGGTGGTCCAGCATTGCCATTTGTGACAGGCTGTTCACCTCTTTCAGAAAATGCAAGCATTCAACAAGACAGTCCCCATGGCCCATGTCCTCCCAGCAATTGAATTGGCTCATGCTAACAAATAAGGAGCAGGTGTTTTGAAAACTGTTCATTCGCAGGGAAACAACATATTTATTGTTTCCTGGAAAATTCTTTTCTCTCCTCTCTGCCAAGGCATTAGTACCCAAACTAAGAAGAAACAGAAAAGCCAGATGGCAGGATGTGAAGGAAGATGTCATAGTCCCTGGCATTTAGAAATTACTGGTGTTTAAACCCAATGAGCTCTGGTTCTACTGCACCACTGCCATTGTGGCAGAAAATGGATGATGCTGGTATTTTTGCTTTGCAGCAGGAAGAGCCAAAATGCTCCGTGTTTACAGAGAAGCCTCTCAATACACAAGAGATTGCTCTTGTATTTTGTCAGCAATCCAGTGACTCCTACACTTCTTCTGTGAGGGAAAGAGCTACTGTTCAACAACAGAAACTGTCTAAAAACTCACTGTTCTCTTGTTCTAACTCCAGGTGAAGGAAGATAGAGGATGATGACTGATGTTATATGCTATTAATGGCCAACCTTGGCACTCCAGGTGTTATTAGACTTCAATTACCAGAAGCCCAAGTCAGCACTCCTTGGTTGGCATAAGCTCATGTCAGGAGAATAGGGTGGGCCATGTAAACTTGGAGTAAGTATCCTCTAGTATGAACAGGATTTATCACCTTGAGTCTCATCCTTTGATCCAAATGCTATCCTTTGATCCAAATGCTATCCTACATGCTGGAAAGAAGAGCCTGACTTTGCAGAAATGTCAAGATATGGTTCTCTTACCAGATTAGACATTTAGACAGAGTTTAGAAATGCTGGCTGGGGAATTCTGGGAATTACAGCGGAGGGGGAGGGGGATAAAGGTAATGTTTGTAATGTAATGTTCTCATTTAGACCTACTTTGTTGACTCTATGAAAAAGATTTGCATGCTTTCCCCAATTTCCCTATAGTAGCACATCTATGTACAAATCTAAGGTAGGCATTTGCCATTCTATCAGTACCACCACATGGTATGCCTGTAGGCTAGTGATGACAAACCTTGGCACTCCAGGTATTCTGGAACTTCCAATTCCCAGAAGCTGAAGTCAGCACTCCTGCTGATCAGGTTTCTGGGAATTGAAGTTCAAGAACAGCTGGAGTGCCAAGGTTCGCCATCACTTCTATAGGCATACAACAGAGCCCTTCTCCTTACAAAATTTGTCACTGTATGATGGGGAGAGTGTCTATGTTGCTTAACTAATGCCATTTGATGGATGCTGTTTCACCCAGTTACTATGTGGTTGGTCAGAAAAAGCAGTAGCTGAAGTTGTAAAGAGGTATCTTCTTCTATTCCCTCCTAGATCTGTTGCCCAGCCTCTGGTTTCATCACACAATATAGGATAAAACTTTAGCAAACCTATGAGGGATATTAAGAATGCAACAGTATAAAAGCTGGAATTAGCATCTTAATACAATCCATAAAGAAGAAAAGGGAGCCCAAATTTATTTTATAATGATTATATAACTAAAATAATCCATAGAGCTTCATGTCATCTATATATTTTAAATTCTATGATTTTAAATAATGCATATTTCTTCAAATCTATATGGATCAAATCTTTTGTCTTTTATGAAAAGATAAATTTAAAAACAATATTGGCAATTTTAAAGTTACTAACATTCTTACTGCTATGAGTAAGTCATAGTTAATTCTAAAACCTTCTTATTAGTATTTTCAGACACCAAGAACGTTAATGAGAAGTAACTGGTTATCGCTTCTACGAATATATTTTCTACATTAAAAAACTTCTTCCTAAAGGGGTTGTCTCTGAGGGAAAGAAGATATATAAATAGTCTGCTCTTCCCAACAACATCTAGCATCTATCCTTATAAAGTTTGTATTTTCCCCTTAAAATAAGTTTACCTGAACTGCAATTAAAGGTTAATGTATATAGTTTAACAGAAAACATCATTTTATGGTTCTTTTTTATGCCATAGCAAAATTATGTTCAAAAAGGTTTTCTGATAAAATCTTATACAACCAAATCTTCTCATCTGTAGGAGTAGGCTGTCCTACATTTATTTTCCTTTTCCATTAAAAATTGTAAGTCTCTTGTTCCATATTTTGAAGTAAATTATACAATTTTCCTAGCAATCACTTTGATCTTATGATAAATAATACCTTGTTTTCTGCTTGAGACAAATTTCATAGCTGTCTGTACTTCAGCAACAGGGTTGTAAGAATATATCTCTCTCCTATCCTTCCAATTTGTCAGTAATTTCTCAATTTACACAAATTTGTTATCACTATTTCAAAGATTTCTAACTTAATATAGATCAAAATTATACAGTACCCTACCTTACTATTGTGACATATCTTCAGAATACAGTATCATAAATAGAGATTTGAATGTTGTAACAATAGAAGTGGCAGTAACACAAACAGCCCAAACTCTTCCTCAGTGTGAGGCGAGCAAAAAAAGTTCACCTTGCCTACACAGCAGCAGCAATATCAACCCAACATCACAGTAACCCATTACGACAGATTGGAAGGAAGCTGTGCCATCTGCAAAAGGCTTCTGGAGGGTCAAGCATGAATCTGTACAGAGGTGGAGAGTGAGGACAAAAAGGAGGTAGATGGACCACCAGCTGCTAGTTGTTTTATAACCAATGCCCAAGAAAGTCTCATGAGCCACCCAAAATGGCCACCATTCTGCATTTAGTTCTATGTAAAAGGCAGAGGAGGAGGTATTAGTGGTACTGTCTCATTGAATCCTCATCTACTAGTAGTCTACCCTTTGTTAGAAACAGAGAGACAGCTCAGATGGCGAAAAATGGCTAGCATGGAGAGAACTCACCCTAGCATGAATCCATCCATTCTACTGAACTCTGTGATAAAAGTAAATTTATCTAGTGATTGCAACCATTTGGTTTATTTTAGTTGTTGCTTGTTTTGTTTGCTTGCTTGCTTGCTTTTGTACTGTGAGATATAGAGTAAGGATAGTTCGCAATACATCTACTAAAGCAAAGGAAAACAAGACTCCAAAAGGTTGGAGTAAAGGTAGTTTATTTTGTGTTATTGTAAAGGAGCAGTGAGAAACTTCTTGGACAAGCCCAAAAAGTTATCCCTAACAGCATACTTTCCCAGGTTTTTATATATTAGTTTCCAAGCCAGAGCAACAGCAAAACTGTTGTTCTAAATGGCTTACCCCAGGGATTCTCAACCTGCGTCCAGTGGTGGGCTTAAAAAAATTTTTTTTACTAGCACACTGTGGGCATGGTATGGTGGCCGTGGCCAGGGGGAAAGCTCTGTTGCACCTGAATTAGGACTACTTATTTTCAAAACTTGGATGTGTAGGGCCAGCCAGAATTTCTGCTATTGGTTCTGGCAAACTGGTGCGAACCTGCTGATGCCCACCACTGCCTGTGTCCCACAGGCCAGGTAGGGCCCGTGGCACCATTTCATGTGCCCCCACCACTACCATCTCCACCACACCAGGAAATGCCATGTAGTGGAGGAAGGGCAAAATGCCCATCCAGCCCACAAAGCTGTCTGAGGGAATGTGACCCGGGCCCTGGATTTAAAAGGTTGAGAACTCCTGGCTTACCCCCATAATATAGCCGTGAAAGCTCTACAAGCATCAGGCAGGGCTAGAACTCTTCACTTACTTACTTAGTTAGTTATCTCTTTCTTGCTCCATGCAGCATGCCAGCAGTAATCAACAACAAACATATTTGCATCAACACAATAGGTTGAACCTCATTGAGTTATAGAATACCTTTTTAATGCAATGTTTTTTAAATGTTACATTTCATCAATTTGGATTTATTAAAAATTATATTCGGATATTGGACTCAGTAGGCATAATTTGAAACAACACTGAAAATGATATTTCTGGATGGCTTATTAGAAAAGCAACATTGATTGTAGCAGTCCTGGTTCAAGGCACTTTGTTGCATGCAGAGAAAAATAAAATACTGGTTTCCCCAAGGTCTCAACTAAGCTGAGTTTTACTTTGTTTTTGGTGAAAAAGATAGCATCCTCCTGTAATCCTATGTGTAGCAGGATAGTATAGAGGTGAAGAAGTTCTGTCCTTCAAAAGAAGTAAGCAAGGGCCTACTGCTGTTGTAACCTGTATAACATTCAACAGCTACCACCTGAGGTAACCACCTTAAGAACATAACAACATAGGAACAGCCTTGCTGGAACAGGCCACAGCCCATCCAGTCCAGCATTCTGTCTCACACAGTGGCTCACCATTTCCTTCAGGGTATTCCCAAGGAGATGCCTTCACCTGCTTAGGATTCCCTGGAAATGGCATTGAGAGATATCCTGCCTATCTCTCCAACCCGGAGGTTGTCCTTAGGTATCCATAATTATAGCTATTGATACCCTTGTCCTCCATAAACTTGTCTAATCCTTTCTTAAAGCTGTCAAGACTGACAGCTGTCACCACTTCTTCTGGCATGGAGTTCCATAGACCAGTGATCCTCTGGGTGAAAAAGTACTTTCTCTTATTTGTTTGAGAACTAGTACCCAAAAAGTTTCATGGAGTGCCCCCTAGTTCTTGTGTTGTGCGATAGGGAAAACAGTTTTTCTTTATCTACTTTGTCCACACCGTGCATGATTTTATAAACTTCAATTCAGTCACCTCTTAGACGCCATTGTTCAAGAGTGAAGAGGCCCAACCGTTGCAGCCTCAGATGGTAAGGAAGGTGTTCCAGTCCCCTAATCATTCTCGTTGCCCTCCTCTGCACTTTTTCCAGCTCCATAATATCCTTCTGGAGGTATGGCGACCAGAACTGTACACAGTATTCCAGATGTGGCCTCACCATAGATTTATAAAGAGGCAAAATGACACTTGCTGACTTATTATCCGTACCCTTCCTAATGATCCCTAGCATTGAGTTTTCTTTTTTCACTGCTGTGGCACACTGAGTTGACACCTTCATTGAGCTGTCCACCAGGACACCAAGGTCCCTTTCCTGGTTTGTCACAGAGAGTTCAGACCACATCAGTTTATAAATGTAATTTTTTTTTGCCTTAGTCTGTTTAAAGGTAGACCTGGCCTTTACTTACCTTATTTTCATTTCTTGTTTCTCCAAGTAGAACACATCAACTAGTTTTTTTAAAATCCCAATTGTAATAGCCAAATCTTCTATTCCTATATAGAATAGTAAAGGGGAAATAGGACTAACTTTTTTGCATTCCATATGAAGTAGAATGACGTAAAGTAGAAAGCATGTCATTGTATTTCACTGTTTATTTTTATACACATGTTTAACCTAGCCTATAAACATTTTTATATACTGTATTAACAAATTCTAAAGTCTTCAATAGATATGCCCATTCAGCTCTCTCAAAAGCTTACACTATATGTTAAAAAATGGTACTTGTTTCAATTATGTCAATCTGTCAGCAATATTAACTACATATTTTAATATTTGAGTGCCTCTTACATTCTGAGGTAAACTTGTTTCATCTTCATTAGTGCCTTTCACATTCACTTTCTAAGTATCTTCGCTAAAATGAAAATGATTAAATTCACTTAAAAAGGTAAAAATGTCAATTAGAGATAGGAAGAGTTGCATTATTGTCAAGCTTCTGCTTTCCTCTCATAATCTTGGTGTTAGATCCCATGTTATACAGTCACGCATAGTTTTTAATAAAATCTCAATTTGTATAACTTCAAAAAAAAACTTTTTATCTGCTATATTTTAGATTTTTTTTCATTCTTTCTTATCTCTGTTGTACTCTTGTATCTCCATTGACACTAGAGATAGAAAGTGTTAAATATCTTCAGTAGAAAAAGTAGCAAAATATAGAAAAGGAAAATCTATAACCTGAAATCTTTATCTGAATTATTGGAAATATATAATTTATGATAATATAATAAGAACTGTTTAACAACATCTTTTGGTATGTTTTTAAATCTAAATGTTTCCTTCATATAAAAATGCTGCCATATGTAGATAGCAATTTTTTAAATTTAAAAATTAAAAATAATTTGAAAGATTTCCTATATCAAATGATATTGTGATGTCCAACAATTGTTGAAGCCAATTTAACATTGATTTATTCTTTCATTTCCTGTCTTAAAGACCAGTAGAGTCTCCCAACTACTTCTGCTTTTTTAAAGGTCAAATGTTTGCTTTGAACATTATTTTAAATTGGGAATTCAATGCATAATTATGAAAAGTCATACCACTTAAATCATTAGATACTTCCTAGTATGGAACACTATCAATTGTTGGAGCAATTACTGTGATGCAGCACAACATTATACTGTGACATTTTGTTGTTAAGCTTATTTGAGGTCTGTGATGGTAGATGGAAAAAGTAGGAATTTTGGCTTAGTCTACTGCCCAGAGAATGCACTAAGCATTACGGGGTAGTATATAAGTGTAATTGCTATTGCTATTTTAGTGTAAGTACATCTGACCAAAAAAAGACAGTAAGTGGCCAATTAGGATTTCTGAGGGAAGCAAAGTCTATTAGCCATGTTTGTTTTACAGCAAAGTCCAGTAATTTCATTAACACTGAAGAAATTGAAATTGTTAAAAGTTATTCTATTATTCACTTTGGTTATCTGTCCAAATGGAGACTACAGCCACTAAGAGTAAGACTGGGAGTTGGTAGGTATTAGGAAAAGTCATCTGGTTTAAGAATGTGTCTCTGGAAACCAAGAGGATAATCTTTCATCTTGTGGTATTCCTGGTGGCTACTTACAAATATGAAAGGTGGATAGTAAACAAAGATGAGAGGGGGAAAATCAGTTCATTTGAAATGTGGCATTAGAAGAGAGCTTTACTAATACCATTGTCAGCTAGAGAAATAAATAAATGGGTCATAGACCAAATCATGCCCAAATGCTACTAGAAGCTAAAGCAATTAAACTGAGGTGGTCATGTTTTGGATATATCTTGAAATGAGAAGACTCACTGAAACGACACTTGAAGGTATTGGGAAAAGAAGACTGAACAGTAGGAGGATTGATCAAGTAAAGGCAAAGGTGGCCAAACTTTTTGCATCGCGGGCTGATCACGTGATTGAACAGGCGGCAGGACAGTCACATGGTTCCTCCTGCTGTTAAATGCACCTGCAGCTGTAGTAAATGTGTTTATGACAGCCATGGGTGCATTTATGGCAGTTTTAAGCACTGCACAATATACGTGTAGATGGTCACATTTTACTTGAACTTTCGGTAGCAGCATGGGCCGGATGATTTGGTGCTGTGAGCCATAGTTTGGCCACCCCTGAAGTAAAGGAATCCATGGCCTTTTGTTTGCAAGACTTGAGTGAAATTATTAACTACAGCACCTTTAGGGGATCATTCATTCATAGGGTTGTCATAGGTAGTTTGACAGTACATTAGCAACAAAGCGGGCCTAAAGGTGTTTGGTTGGGATCTTACATGAAATTAGTAGACAATGTTCAATTTAATTTTGTTATGTGCTGTCATGTTTTTTGCTGCTTATTGTGACTCAAATAGGATTTTCAAGGTACAGTAATACCTCGGATAACGTTTGCACCACATAATGCTAAAACCGCATAATGTTAAGGAATCAGGGGGAAATTGCATTGCACAACGTTAAAATCCTATGTAATGTATCGCATAATGTTCGCTGAAGTTTGTGCTGGTTACAATGTATTTCTGTGGAGTTTAACGTTATGTGATTCATCCCATAGGATTTTAACGTTATGCAATACAGTATCGCATAATGTTAAAAATCGGATAACGTTAAGACTCGTGGAACCAAGTTTTAGTGTTATCTGGAGTATTACTGTATGTGAGAATTTCCATGCCTAAGTGGCTATTTAAATCTATCCATGTCACTACTCTGACTCAGCATAGTTACAACCATGTTACTGACATTTATCTTTTGGCATCCTATGGTTTGTAGATGTCTGCTGTCACTTAAGATGTGCTTACAAAGTAAATTCTGAATCCATGTTTGAAGAATTACACCTTTATTTTTGTCTGAATAAAATGTTATTATCCATTCATTGAATAAGGGAGGCTCTTAACCAGTTATAGTTTCAAAGCCTCTACCAAAATAATAATACAGCAGACCCTCACATAACGACATTGCTTGGTTCCCCAAGTAGCGTCGTTATGTGGAAAATGTCATTTTGCACTTTCCTATGGGAGATCTCCCGCAGAACATAAAAAAACTGTCACTATTTGCACAACGACAGTAAAAAACCGTCGTTATTCGAATAACGACATTTTTTCGTCATTGTGAGGGAGATCACATGGGGGGCATTAATCGTCGTTAATCGAAAATGACGCTATTCAAATGCATCGTTAGTCGGGGGTTCATTGTAATAATAATAATAATAATAATAATAATAATAATAATAATAATAATAATAATAATAATAATAATTATTATTATTATTATTATTATTATTATTATTATTATACTTGTATGCTGCCCATTCGACAACGCAACTCCAGGCAGCTTACAACAAAACCACATCTAATACACTATACATATATTGCAATGCAATAAAATAAGATACAATAAAATAAAATCCATTTTTATGTTTAGCTGAGGTTGTTAGTCAGATTCCTTCTCCAGGAAAGGAAGTCTGGGAATCTTAGGAAAAGCAAATTATAGACCCCAGCTTCTTTCTGCGAGTAATGGTGCATAATGGGGAAATACCAGCTCAAGAGGCAGGGACTTTGTGCTTTGGGGAATACAGATTATATCCAAAGGAACTCATAAACCCAGTTTGAAGGTAAGAATTATCATTTTCTTTTCAAGTCAAAAATACCAGATGTGAACTGTGTTATATCACCCCTGCAATCACAGACAGCACATTTCTGTTCATAAAACTGTTCTCTAATCTGAAGTTGAACCATTTAGTTCTCATAGTTAATAGCAGTTGTTATAGCTATTGTCTATGAATTTGTCTCATATGTAGTGTGTGGGTTTTTATAGCCAGCATAAAAGGTGATTTTGTGGCACTACTGAGAGCACAGAAATTTGTAGCAGGCATGCTTCCAAGGATTGCTGGTTCACATAAAAGCCTTTCTTCATGTGACTACTGTGCCCAAAGGACCAAATGGAGGCTCTATGCAGAGACCATTCATAGGTGAAATAATGCCACATTTATGTTAGAAGTTAGCAAATTTATTTATTTATTTTTACAGTAAACAAAATGGGCATTCTCCTAGAATCAAAGACTTTTGTTTGCAAGTAAACAGAAATCTGGCTGTACAGTGCTTATCTTCATATATTACTGACATTTGAAAAGATTCAGAAAAGTGGGTGAGGCTGATGATTTCTCTTTGCAGAAGCCCACCTGAATCGTCTAACTAGATATATCATATGCTTTTTCTTTAGTTCTAATAAACCTTTTGGCCAGTTTGCTAACAGGAGGTCTGTATCAACCTAAATTTCTTGCACAATTATCTTCCCTTGCTGCTATGAAAGTTTTTTTCTTCAGAAGATTTGCCTGCTAGTTAGTGGTAGACCAAGAGTAAGGATAACAAGAGATTCAAAGCTGTGCACTTACATTCTGGACACAGCCTCCAAATTTTTCTTACAAAAGTTGTGTGGATTTTAAAAAAACCCTCAAAGAACTACTTTGCACCCCCCAGAGGCCAATTTTTAAAAAATTGTTAGAAATTGGGAGGCTGTCCAGAAATGTTATGATGTCCTCATGACGTGGCATATTTTCTTTATGTATATCAAAGACACAAGGAACTTGTGGAGTCAGAAATGGGCTCTCTCAAATGTAAAATTATTTTTTGTGGAGTGGGGCATAGCAGGAGGAGAGTTGTCAGGAAATTGGGGTATCCTATGCAGCCTGCAGGCCACATCTTCCCCAGTTCTACTACAGACTGGACACAGCTGAATGAAACCACTGTGAACAGGTGTTCTGAATGCTAACTGATGTACAGGTATAACTTAAGGAGGATGGAATAGTTCAAGCACACCATGAACTATCCATTCACTTGCCTAATTGGCAGAGATGTCTTCTCTTTTACCTTGAGGCTTTAACTGCAGTGTTGCTTATGATCTGTTACCTAACTTCTTCCATGCTGGCTGTATTTGCATTAGGTTAGTTGCAAATGTTGCATAAACAGTGCCTCGCTTAGAGACTAACTCGCTTAAATAGCAGAATTTTCTCTGAATAGTCACCTCGCTTAACAACTAAAACCAACCAAAAACTCGCTTAACAACTAAATTGGGGTTCACAGCCCCCCCCCCCCCGAAGTCACAATTGGTCACTTACGATGGTATTTCGCTTAAAGAGCAAACCCGCTTAAAGAGCAATCCCATGGAACGCATTATGCTCTTTAAGCGAGGTACCACTTTATAAAGAACAGAGACAGACTAACAGAAGCAGGCACTCCCTTTGTTAATGTTCATATTTGTTCCTTCCACCTGATACTCCATGCTACAGTGGCTGCATGGTTAGAGGGAGTTTGTGGTGGTTGTTTTCTGGTTAGTTCCATCTATAACCTGCCTTGCACCCATGGAAATCAGCATCAGTTTTGTATATTTGTTTATGTATTTTCATATTTGGCAGCATTCCTATATATAGGAATCTGTAGGGACTAGGACCCAGAACCCTGGTCTCCCAAATTTACTCTAACCCAGGGGTGGCCAACCTTGGTGCTCCAGGTGCTCTTTAGCTTCAATTCCCAGAAGCCCTGATCAGCTGGTGCACCACGGTTGGCCACCCCTGCTCTATCCTCTCTGCTACATTTGGTTTCATTTAAACTTTTGATAGAGGAAACTGCTGGCTTTTTCTTGTCTGTAAGATGATCTGCCCATCCCCTCCTTGGAGATGAAGAAGCATCATTATCATCATCTGCCCCTTTCAGGAATTCGCAGGGAACATTTGGAGTGGAGAGATTCATATGTGGAGAGAGAGAGAAGGGAGGGAAAGAAGGTTGTTGTTTATCTATTTTTGTCAGTTACAGCTGAGGATCATTCTGATTTTGTGGAGGGCAGGCAGCGACACTGAAAGTATATTTCAGCAACACCCAGGATGCAAATTTTCCTAGAAGGCCTCCTGATTTGTGACTGGGAAATCTGATTGGGGCAATCATTTCTGAAATTGAACTTTTTGTGATGTCATGTAGAAAATAGCATCTTTGCCCAAGGATATAAAATGTGCTATTTAACATGTTACCTGTTCCCAGAGATGAAACAGTTAGACTAAACATTTTGGACTTTAGAATTCTTTCAAGTTAACTTAGACCATTTGAGTGTTCAACAGATGGACCATCAGGAAGTATGTGAGGGAAAGACTTCTCCTGGAAGTGTCTGAAATTGTCTTCTCTCTTGTAGCCACTGGTAGAGCTCCCATAAATTTGAAATTGGAATTAAGAACTCATAACATTAAGCTTTTGTCTGAAATTTCTTAATTAGTCACAGAATCAAATCCTCCTCTCTAGACTCTGGTGTTATATTCCTAAGCTCTGACTTCCACCTTGACACAGTTCCTGACTCCCTTTTGTCAGCTGCTGGTGGCTCAACCCTAAAAGCACACAGTATATATGTAAATATAAGCCAACCCGAATATAAGCTGAGGTACCTAATTTTGACCTTGAAACCCAGGAAAATAGATTGACTAGAGTATAAATTGAGAGTGGGAATGCAGCCACTGCTAGTGAGTTTCAGTAATTAAAATACATTAAAATACAGTAATATTAATTATTTTAGTGATTTTTAAAATTGTACTTGCACCACCCACCAGTGGTGTCGCTGCAGGTAAAGTGGGTGAGCAGGTCAATTGCACTGAGGCAGGAAGTGTTGCTCTAGCCTAGCCTCTTGCTCCCCCTGCAAGGAAGGAGAATGGCTTCCTCCCTCCATCTTGGACTCATGGAGCAGGGACAAAGGCACGAATGTACGGTAAGTAAAATCCTTTCTTTTTCCACACCAGTTTGGAAGGGGGACACAATTGCATTGTAGAGCTTCTTTCTTCATTTGCATTTTTCATAGGAATTAACTGAAAACAAACCAAAATAGGAGAACTTGATTTTCAATATATTCTAATGGAAAATCATCTTGTGGCCAGTTGTGTAATTGCACCTCATATTCTTTTGCCGCGGAAGTCCTGAAACTTACTTTTAAAGTGTCAAATAACTTTTTTAAAACCCATATTTTTAGACCTTGTAGTTGTTGACCAGTGTATAGACCGAATCCCCTTTTTGGAACTCATTTTGGGGGATAAAAACTCGGTTTATATTCGAGTATATATGGTGGTTGCTTTGGAAATGATGTTGCTATGTATTACTTAAAGTTTAGATAAAAGTGCAGGTTTGGTTGGGGGCTTCCAGACATACATCCTTTTGTTTGTTTGCTGTAATTGGGCATTCTATTGCAATCCTGCTGTATCTTTAGTTTTGCTGTGAACAGTGTGCTCAGCAAAGTACTGCAAGCTGAAAATTGATTGCCAGTCAATACTGTGTGATGATTCAACTTGCTACATAGTGAGATCTCTGTAGAACAAGTCTGGGGAGGGATTCTCAGGTTTATACCTTTTATGGCTAATTTTATTGCAGAAAGCCCTGGGCGCTCTGAGATTCAGACACCCTGGATATTTGCTGTTGGAAAGTATCTGTTCATCCAGAAACAACTAAATTGAACAAAGATGAACTACCAGTTTTTATTGATTTGCAGTTCCTTTTCTCTGTTAAAAAAGAGAAAGAAGTTGGAGGCTACTGGTTTCCAAACACTTAAACTAAGTTACCTTGCAATATATTTTCAAGCTCTCTTGAGTTTATTTTAGCACAAAACACTGTTACATCATGTCCTAACACCCAATGGAAGCTATTTAAGATAGGAAGTGTTTAGGCCTTAATATTTTATAAAGTCTCTTTATAAAAAAGAGTGAGGACAAGCAAATGGTTCACCTTGTAGGCCAGTGGTGATGAACCTATTGCACTCATAATAGAGGTGGAGCCCTCTCTATGGGCACCCATGCAGTCACCCCAGCACAGAATTCGCCCTGCCCCTCTGCTCAGCAACCCAATGGGAGCACTTCCTCCCTCTCCCCAGCAGAGAGTTTGCTCCGCCCCACTGCCCAGCAGCCCAATGAGAGTGTTTACTTTCTCCCCTGTTGCTGTGTTAGCACTTTGCGATAAATAAGTGTGTGTGTGTGTACACACACACATACATACATACATGTATATGTGTGTGTGTACACACACACACACAATGCTTGGAGGCCCTTTTCTGTCATCATTTTGGACAAGATGTCACAGATTACAGTAAGTGTAGACTGTCAACTAAAATAACAATATGGTGCCTTACTCTTGAGTAGGCTCTATTGTTCTTTTGAGTTGCAGCTCCCTGGCTGGACAACCCAGGCATCAGATATGTGTAGATAAGGTAGCGTCGAGCCAAGTAATCGCTCCAAGTCTCTTCAGGTATTTTAAAAATATATTGAAAGCATTGCAAAATTCAGAATAAAGTCCAGCAAAAGCTTAGAAAGCCTTTCAAAACAGAAATAAAGCAAGTTGCATGTTCAAGGGATAGCCCACGGCCTCCCTTTCTCTCAAGCTTCTACATTTTGGCAGCTTAAAAGTACAGCATTCCAGAGAGTGTCTGTGTGTGTGTATGTATGAATCTCTGGGTTATATCTCCTCCCACAGGGTCCACCTTTGGCTCTCCCCCTTAAGGAGTTCAACCAATGATCTTACAGCCAGACAAGTTAATCACACATTAGGTTTAATTTCACTAAAGCCACAAGGCAACTCATGAGGCAAAGATGTTTACATATTTTCTCTCTTTCCCTGATTTGAAATCACCATTTTGAAAGAGGCTAAAGCATAGGGTATGCTTCATTCTGTTACACCTTAATTAGCTGGATTGGCGTGATACCCTAAAAGAGCCACTGTGTGCAATATTAGTATAGCATCTATACATTCTGTGTGAGCCCAAAGTTAAATAAGTCTCCATATCTGTTTATTATTTATTGGAAGTCTTTATAAATGATTCTTCTGCCTGCCAGCATCTGATGCACATTTCAAACAGTGATCTAGTATACACACAAGTGGTGATATTCAACATGTTTACCTATCTTGGATGATCAAGAGAGAGAGAGAGAATATGTTAAGGAAAACCAGGGTGCTTTTGATTAAAATCAAAATTTAAAACACTAGTGGTAAGAGTAGATTTAAATCATGATCCATTCCACTCCTAAGAGGTAAGGGATTGATTCTGTGTACATAGATTTGAAAAGGATCAGTGGGATTAATGTCTTTTTCTCAACTGTTTATTTTATAACATTTTTGCTATGAAGAAGCATGTGATCTCTGCAGACACAAATTGACAGTTTGGGGAACTGTAAAACCAAGTATCTATGATAGTTGAGATAGAAAAATTGCCTAAGAGCATGACATTGTGAACAGATTAATGGCATTCATTTACCAAAAAAATTAAACATTGCACAGTCTCATGCTATATAATTAAACTAGTCCTTATTTCTGAGTGAATAACTTTTGAACTACAGTATAATGTTTTTTAAATAGAAAACTAGATAGATTTTTCTTTAAAAAAGCATTTCATATTAAAAACATCATATTTAAATTTTAGAAATATGATTTTATTTATTTATTTATTTATTTATTTATTTATTTAAAATGATTTTTACCCACCCTGAGGGAAACTAATTAAAACCCCTGTACATCAGGCAGCAGCTAATTAACCGAGCCCCTGGAAATGCCAATGATTTTGAGTGAAGGAACTTTGCCAAGGGGCCTTTGTTGCTTTGAGGAAATGAATTACTCTAAAACACATGGGAATGTGGGCAGCAGCATTAGAACCAACTCAAGACTGTAGAGAAGATGACATTAGTTGCAATTGGTCATCTGCTGCCTTGAAAATTCTAGATTAAATGGCAGAAAACAGAGAAATGTGATGAGGAATATGACAGAGATATGTGTTCTCACCACTGCTTTTAATTTTATATGTTGAAAATAATTGCACATTGATTCAGATCATGCTTTTGTTCTCAGTATGGAAATTATCTACAGTCCCAGTTATGCAGGTGATACAGTATTGTTTGCTGACTATTTCGGTGATCTGCAAATGTTGTTTAATAAAATTAGTAGTGAATATTAAAATGTCTAAAAATGATTGTGAAGAAAACTAAGTTCTTGATAATTAGTTTTTTAAAAACCAGCCCAGGAGTGCAGTTAAGTATGAAAAATGGAAGTGTGTGATGTATTGACAAGAATACACACCTTGGAATTTAGTTAAAAGAACAGCAGGATAATACTCATACATTTGAATTCAGAACAGAATCTCTCAAGATGCGGAATGTAGAGATTTACAGCTGATCATTCAAGAGAACGGTGAAACAGACCACAGGAGAAGTTTCCCATGTGGGAAAGGAGAAGTTTCCCATATGGCTTCCAGCTTCTGGTATGGCGACTGTATCTTTTTTGGTTTTCTGTCTTTCTTCTAGTCCCAAAAAAGATTCCTGTCTATTGTCTGTGTCACTGCTTCCATCTGCCTTTTTTGACACCCACATACTTAGGAAGATACACAGACATATAATAGGGGAAAAAATGGTTCTTCAAGGCCAGTAGTTAACTTATTAAAAAAAAAACTAAAGTAGAAAGTGGGAGGGAAGAGGAATACATAGCTTTAATCTGAGGTATGTAACCAGAGCCCATACAAGACAGTTATGTATCCAACACTCATGCAGACACTCAGTACTAAGTGCAATGAAGACTTGGTGTAGAAGAGGAAGCAAGGATAATCTAGAATATAGACAGTTTATGACAGTGATGGCAAAGCTTTTAGAGACTGACTACCAAAATAGAGGGGCAGGGCAAACTCTGCTGGGGGAAAGGAGGAAGCGTTCCTATTGGGATGATGGGCAGAGGGGCAGTGCAAACTGTGCTGGGGGAGGGAGGATGTGCTCCCATTGGGCTGCTGGGCAGAGGGGAGGGGTGAACTCTGCTGGGGGGGAGAGGATGGGAGTGACAGCGTGCATCTGATTAGTGATATACATCCCTTCACTTGTTGTGCCTGAAAGCAAATTGGCTACTTGGTTGGAAAGATAGGGAATAAATAGATTCTAGCAAGGTCAGTTTGAGCTCCACCCCATGCTGCCGGCAAGCCCTGACCCATGCCACTTCCCCATCCACCCCTCTCCCACTGCCAATGGGATGGAGGGGGGGCTGAATGAGAGACGGCAGCTGTAATGAGGTGAGGCGACAAAACACACACACCCCTTCCTAGGAGATGGAGGAGGCAGTGACAGTGCACCCACGGGAGGCATGTGGACCATTGGGGGTGGGGCCTGTGCACCCTCCTGGGTCATGGAGCCTGTGCACCTGTGTGGGGGGTGTACCCACAGAGGGCTGTGCATGCACCCACATGACATCACTAGAGGTGCACCGGCGACATCACATGGAGTGCTTACCAAGGGATGTTTTTTTAAAAAAACAACAACCACCACACACTTAATTATTCATGTCTCTTATATGGGGCTTTCTTAACTTGATGAGACCCCTTGAAAAAGAATCTTCAAGCCTCATGAAATTCCCTCCCCTGAGAATACTGTTTTTTCCATCACAATCAATATAATTTGGCAAACAGCCATAACATGAAACCAATGTTCTTTCTTTTTGAGATAAAAAGCAAACTCAGAAAAAAACCAGGATGGCTGGTTGATTAGATCAGGAGTTCTCAACCTTTTTAAGACAGGGGCCAGCTCATGCTCCCTCAGACAGCTTCGGGGGTCGGACAGCCATTTTGCCCTTCCTCCACCACATGGCACTTCCTGGTGTGGTGGGGGCCCACATGAAATCGTGCCGTAGGCTGCACCTGGCCCAAGGGCTGCAGGTTGAGAATCCCTGGATTAGATTATATGTATCAGATATTATCTTCAATACATGAAATCTTTAATCATCATTTTGAATAATTTGTCTTATATG
This sequence comes from Bradypodion ventrale, assembly GCA_035047345.1. Lineage (NCBI taxonomy): Eukaryota > Metazoa > Chordata > Lepidosauria > Squamata > Chamaeleonidae > Bradypodion > Bradypodion ventrale. The sequence continues at coordinate 141,969,053 of JAWDJE010000002.1, forward strand.
TGTGCAAGAATTACTTGTGCTCAAGTGTTATTTTATGCAGTTTTGTTAAATTTGCTCAAAAATCCTCATTGCTTTTTTCTCTTTTAAAAGAGCACAACAAAATACCTTTCCCAAACTATATGGGTAGATTGCTCTTTCTTCCATGTAAGAATAAAACAAGTGAGTATTTAGAGCAGATGTTCGCAACCCCCAGCCTACAGGCATAATGTGGCCCATGCATATCATTAATCTGACCCACGATGGTCACCTGGGCACCTCTAGACCTGTGCCCCCCAGAAGTCGCATTGCATCACTTTCTGTGGTGGTTGTGCTGGGCTGAGCTTGTGTCATTGGCTTGGTTCCTAGTGCAGAACCAAGAAGTTGCCCAGCGGTGTGTTCGAGCAACCGAAACAAAATGGGGAAGCATTGGAAAATTATCCAAAAGGAGCGAAATTGCTCTGAAAAGCCTCCCGCCACCCTGGGAACCAGAGAGGCTGAGGAAAAAGCCATGAAAATGGTGCATTTGCCGCCACCGAAAACATAAGCAGTGGGTGCCAACTCGCCTCCTGCCCCTGGCGGGGAGTGTCAAAAGCAGGTCTGGCCCCTGGCAGGAAAATGTTGTGAAAGCCTGATTTAGATCCATGTAAGAATAAAACAAGTGATTGTTTAGCGCATTTTAAGGGGGGCAATTCAAGTTATTAGTGAATGACCTATTATGCTTCCTCCATGTGAATTCACATTTTAATTAATAAGAATTATATGTCTGGGGGTGGGGGGAGAGAGAGAATAAGGATTTTAGAGATGCTTAGGTGGGGCATGGCCAAAAAAAGGTTGGGAACCACTCATTTAGAGCCTTACATTTTCCATTCCTATCACAATATTCTGACTACATTTGTGAAAAAAATCTTGATGCAATAGAGATTTCATGCAAATCTCGTCATTTCCATGAGAGGAGATTGCATTGTAAGCATTGTTAACTCCTCTGAGAGATGTAGGCTTTGGCATAAGAGTAAGATAATTAATATTGTTTACCATGTTTTTGGCTTTTGGCGCAAAATATCATTTCGTGTACAGTTCCTGTTTTGGTGATAAACAGTCTATTCCCTTTGTGAAGCTAAGTGCACAGTTACAGCAAGCATGACAGGACAGGCTGACTGATAGCAAGGACCCAGCTATTACATTTTCCAGCAACAAAATTGGAAAAATGTAAAACTCAGTCAGCCCAGTTCACATTAATGCAGATCAGGTTCCAAGTGGTTAAGATTGGTCTGAATTCGTTCTAGATAATTCCAAATTGATTTGGTGATCTACTTGATTTTAGCCATAGAGCCAAGAATCTTATTGCATGCTGTAATTTTAAATGTTTCATTCTTAGATACAGTAAATTTGCAGAATGTATTTTAAATGTGAATTAAAACTTACCGTATTTATTCGTGTATAACGCGCACTCGTGTATAACGCGCACCCCTAATTTTAAATGAAACCTCGGTATAAAATTTTGTTTCTAACGGGTACCAGTTATATCGGTGAAAAAGCTTGTTCATAAGAGCACGCCTTAAAACATTGAGGGAGGGGGGGATAATCAGACCCACCTGTTGCAGGGTAAAGAAAATGCAATCCGAAACGAGCACTTCCGACCCCCAGGAGCCTCGCTCGAACTGCGAGCTACCTCCGGGCCACGCCTCGTCTCCCGCGCCACCCAATCAGATCCCGTCAATTTCTTCAAAGCCACACCCCCGCCTCCCCTTCAATAGACAGCCGGCCCAATTCTAAAAAGGAAGTAAAAGAGGCTCGCGACGGGGGTGGGACACCAGTCCTCGTTTATAATGCGCACCCAAACTTTGATTTCTTTTTTTGGTATAAAATTTTGCGCGTTATACACGAATAAATACGGTACCTGGGTACCCATTCTATTGAATTGTACTGCGTTGTTTTTATCATGTAATTTGTAATGGCCCGTGTGCTAAAGTAGTGAAATCAAACTGCATAGCATTTATTTAGTACACCAAAAGACAGTGAAGAGATTACAAAAACTGTATCATATAAGGGTAGTATGCTAGGATATGGGAGGAGGGGAGCTGGACATTGGTCTTTGTCAGCTCTGCCTTACAATTTCAGACAAGAATTTCACCATAGCTTTCCAGTCAGAAGGATTGAATGTCTCAAGTGATACTGCTTTTCTTGAACTGTTAGCAGCATATAATTGAACAAGCTGCAATGTGTTAATTTGCATAGTCCAGTTTAATCCTTTTTAGTCTTTCTAATTAATTTATTTCTATAGTAATCCGTTTATTGTGTTTAAATATTAATGTGTTAAGTCACCACATTTAGCCTTCACCAATCAGCTTTTCATCTGGTCTGGGTAAGAATGTCGCCAATAGTCTCTAGTGAACTCCATGCTGGTATTGTGGCAGTTTGGTTCTTACTGTAGCTTGTGTTAGTCATCACATCAGTACCACGCTTACAATATTCATTTCCTGTTTCCTTCCCAGTTTAGTCCTGCATATTTGCATATTTATTGCTTTATTAGTGAGTCTGTTGGTCTCCTTTTTGTACTATTATTAGATCCTGACTTTTTCTTTATCTGCTTATCCCTTTTCAATGCTTAGATTTCATCATAACTAAAGTAGGCCTATTTGAATCAATGGAACATGCAGAGGAATTATTCACTGAATCCACAATGATCCGGTGAGCCTATTCAAGTTACAGTCAAACCTTGAGATAAGAACAGCTCGACTTAAGAAAAACTCGAGATACATATGGAAATCTCAGAAAAAATCAGGTTCAAGATTTTAAAAATTAATAAGATTTTTTTGAGATACAAAATTCAGTGCATTCCTATGGGAAATTCAAGATAAGAATTTTTTGAGATACAACCAACCTCGAGGAATGAATTAAATTTGTATGTAGAGGTTTGACTGTACTATGTACTGTATGAAGCAACAGAATCTCAGCAAATGTGTTCAAATGTCATAGTACTCTAGGGGAAAAATCAGTTTTAATTTTCTAATGCAAATAAATGGGAGGTTTTATTTTCCTTATTTTCATTGGGATCCAAATGTAATGGGATCCAAACTGATTTGGAACTCAATCATTTTGGATCCCATTAAATTTGAACCAGTTCCAATTCAAAATCTCAGCACAGGGTATCAAACTGAATCAAGACCCTTGCACTTTCCCCCTTAAAATACACTGGAAAAATGGAGTGCATCTTATACTCAGATGTGTTTTTACACTAGCAAATAGGGTAAATACTTATTGAATGGATGTTAATAAAATACAGTACTGTATTTTATTTTCCATATTTTATTTTATTAACATTCATTCAATAAGTATTTACCCTATTTGCTAGAGTAAAAGACCCATCTGAGTATAAGATGCACTCCATTTTTCAAGTGTATTTTAAGGGGGGAAAGTGCATCTTACATGTCAGCAAATATGGTAATTTGAATTTATTTTATTGCAATCAATTTTCAAAATGTAGTTAACCAAAGTATTAGTAATTAATGTGTTTGTCAAATTAATACTAATTACATTATAATTATAATTATATTATTATTTTCAATTTATTATTTAATATACTTATTAAAATTTAAAACAATTACAAAGAAGTACATTATTAGAAGTCAAACTATATATTTGTATTTATCAGTTTTGAATCCTTTTTCCCAATTAAGCTTGCATCTTTTATTTTATTTATCAATTTTGATTGAGTTTTATTTGATTTGAAGTTTATTTAGCTATACTTTCTTCTATTAAAGGTGTTTACTGTTGAAACACATGAACACTGCCCATAATGTAATAAATATTTCATCAAGAGTTTGCAATGAGAATACAGATTCCTAAAAGGGACAAGGATGCAAACAATCAAAACAGATTGTTGTTGCTTTGCATCTGCATTATATCTGCAGACTTCTGGAGATCTCTTTCATAAAGGCCACCTATACTTCCAAGCAGTGGTGGGCATCAGCAGGTTCACACCAGTTCGCCAGAACCGGTAGCAGAAATTCTGGCTGGCCCCGCACATTCAAGTTTTGAAATAAGGTAGTCCTTCTACTTCTTCCCCAACTATTTTCCAGGGACTGATAGGACCTGTTGCCATTATCTTGGTTTTCTTCATGTTGAGTCAAAAGCCAGCTTTTGACTAAAAAAAAGTTACCCTTAACTTTGCAATGCTGCAAAATATACCAGTCATTGACAATTTTTTTATGTGAAAAAGGAATAACATACAGATAAAACATTCAAAAAATGTTTATTAATCACGATAGAAAAAGAACCTTTCTCAATTCACCATTTAAGGCACAAGACTACCTACTTTCTGTGGATAGAATGCCTCCAGGAGAAATTTCCACCTTGCCAGAAAAGGAGTCATTACTGTTACATCTGTCGAGTGTCAAGGAGGAGAAATGAAAGCCAGACACAATGGTGTCCACCCCACACAGCAATAAGATATCTGGTTGTTGATTTTGTGAGAATTTTTCCTATTGGAATTATATCTAAAGATCAGATTTATGAGCTTATGGCTCCATTCCCCTTTAAATATTTTGCAAATAATGGTCTAAGAAGACTAATTGGCATTGCTGAAGATGTTTAAATATAATATTACTCTTGTATTGTGTACATTCTCTCAGATTTTGCCCTGTTATTCTCTTGTCTCTTGGTTGACACCCTGGGACTTGTTACAGAAAGGGCTATTTCAAACACATTTTATACTGGCTTTTAAAACCATGGTTAGCTTGCCGCAAATTGTCACAAATTGATTTTCCTCCAGTGGTACAGATTGTATTTCAAGTTTTAAACTTTGCTGTCATCACTATCTGATTTCTGATTGGTTTTATACGGTATCCAAATTACAGCTGTTCTCAGGTCAACCCAAGGAACCTTCCTGTTTTAAATTAGGATGTCAGATCTAAACATGACATCTTTCAATGGCAGTGGAATAGGTTCCTCAATTAAATGCAGCTGAATCCAAAGCATTGTAAAACATGATGACCCTGACATATTAATGATGTAAGAAACCCATCACAAAGAGAACCCATCCTTATGGCACAAACTAGATTAAACTTTCATTCAGCCGCAGGTTCTTCTAAATCACATGGAGCACTGATTGCCTTCTTCTCACAGATTAATTTCCAATGTGAAGGAGAGTTAAAAGATTTGAATGGCAAGTTCTTTTTTAAAGGAATCTATTGGCAACATTATATTAACAATTTGTATATAGTCCACACAGAAAGAATACTTTATTTTTAGCTAAATTGTCAAAACTATTTGTCTTCAAGGAGGGTGAGATCCTGCTTGAGAGTTACCTTAATATGACTGTAAGTGTTTTGGACAGTAATACTTAAAAAGTTCTACATTGCAGTTAATTGCAAAAATTCTTAAGTGAATTCAGCTTGATAAATACCTAGTGAGAACTACACAAAATGAGAAGGACTACTCTTACTTTTCAAATCTTCATGAATCATACTCAAGGATAGATGGTTTACAGTACAGTACAGTAAAACCCCAACTTACAAATACCTCGAGTTACATAAAATTTGACTTACATAATGATTTTGTGCTAAAACCATGTCCCGATTTACACGATTTCCTATAGGTTTGCTTTGAGTTACAAAAAAGTTTCTTTTTCCTATGGGTTTGCTTTCAGTTACGTAAATAATCATTTCCCTATGGGTTTGCTTTGAGTTATGTAAAAAATAATTTTTCCTATGGGTTTGTTTCGAGTTACAAAAAAATTCAATTTAAGAAAAAGCCTACAGAACGGACTTTTTTTATTCGAAAGTAGGGGTTTTACTGTACGTGGAAAGTATAGCTCAGGTTGACATAAACTGGTTCCCCAACAGCTTCTGTTTATATACCACTGCAAGCTTTTCGGGCCAAGAAATAAGCATTTTTCATAGTCAGTGAGCCCAGCTTTATTATGTAGAAAAGAAACTGCATAATAATTAGAGACAATTGTGAACTATATCAAAGAGAATAATGTACTAGAAATGTCTGTCACTATGCTGCAAGATGTTTTAAAGGTTGTAGAATGGGACATTATATAGTACTGAATATTACCACTTAAAACAAGTATCACAGGCTTCTAGAAACTGAATCACTTTCCAGATAAAATCTCTGGAAACTCTTAATAAGAGGGAGGGAAAATCTGAAGAGTTGCAATAATTGGCTTGTAAAAGGTTTGTGTTTTAAACTTATGAGACTGCTAAAATTAATAATCTTTTAAATAATTTTAACTCATCGTACACTACATCAAAGTCTAATGAAACTAAAATTAATGATCTGATAGCCAAAGCAAATTATTAAAATGTCACTGAAATTCGTAGACTCTTTCTATGTAAACCAGTTACATCTGAGTAGTTACATAAATTAATTCAAAATTTAAAACTACACAAGGCATCTGATTTGGATGGTTTTGATAGATGTTTCTATAAATTGTTTGAGGTCGAGCTGTCACCTTTGTTTCTTGAGTTGTATAACTCAGTTATAAATAGTTATATAACTCCATCCTTCTAAAATTTAACCAAGCTAGTACTAATCAACAAACTGAATAAAAAGCCCACATAAATCAATTCATTTCGTTCAACTACACTACTCAATCAAGATGCTCAATTAATCACAGATGTGTTTGCCAATAGATTGGGGTAAACTTGCCACAACATTTATTGAAAAAGAGCAACTAAGACTTCATAAAACAGAGATAAATTTCTGATCCAATCATAACACTTTTCCATGTGATATATCATAGTACAAAAGATTGAAACAATACATATGCCATTGCATATGCCATGTGATATGTGATAATCCTATTTGCAGATGACATTGCCATTACAGTATCTAAACTAGGTACATGGTTTTTTTAAATTCTGTAAGAGTTTGGTCTAGCCTCAGAGTTTAAGATTAACCCTAGCAAATTTAAGATTCTAGTATTTAACATGAACTTAACATGTACTTAACATGTCTTCTCCTGATAGTCAACATTTATCTGACCTAACCGATAGATAAAACCAGCTCTTCAATAAAATGCTTAGGAGTCATGGATCTTTCTCATTTGACTAAAGTTAATGTCTTAAACTATAAACCACTGTTACATCTAGTTAAAAGCTCTTACAATGACAAAAATTGAATCTGTCATTACTGGGTTGCGTAATAGCAGTTAAGATGTCAATTCAGCCTAAGTTAAATTATGTTTTGCCTACAGGGATCTCAGATGTGGCCTTTAAATACTGGCAGACTATATGTATGAATTTTATTTATAGTTCAAAGAAATCAATAGTATCGTGTGCAGTGAGATTCCATAATGAAAAAGATGGAGGATTGGAAGTCCCCAATTTTAAAGTCTGTTATTTAGAATCTCAGATAAAACAAATATTTCATACACTTGTAGGCTCCCAGACTTGCCCATGTTACCATTGAAAATAAAACCTGAGGATTTGGGGGAAAGTGAACGGGCTTTTCTTTCTTCTTATAAAATTTGACTGCATACCACTGAAAATTAATGTTTTTATGCATGCATTAAGAATTTGGAAAAACCAACAAAAGAAGTTGTTTTCTGCTCATCCCCATTGATCCCCACTTGTTACCCATCCATTATTTTATGATGGTGATAAATGGACTCAAGTTAAATTGTGGAAAGACTGCAGTTTATATTGAATAAGAGATTTGTATAATAATTCTAGTCCCAAACCAAGGAAGCAACTGTTAAGTAAGTAAACGTTCCTAGTTTCAAACATTTCATATTTTTCATTTTTCTTCCCCTTAGATAGTGAAAGTGCAAGCTACTAGACAATTAACTACATTTGAAACATTGCTACTAGCCTCAGAAAATCTCTAGTGGAGGCTGGCTTTAAAATTTTATGAAATACTAATTGAATCCCACTATGGGCTGTAAATGAGGTCCCAATATGATTTAAGAAAGCAATTTGGGGATAACCATATCTGATGTACAATGGCAGGCTGTATGGAGAAGGGCTCCTCCCAGATCAATATCTTCCAAATTTAAGAACCATTCTGTTAAGCTTCTGCATAGGTGGCATTTCACACCACTCAATTGAAGCTATATCAGTAAAGAAATCAGTTCATCTTGTTGGAGGACAATATTGGGAACACTAGCATATGTTGGGAACACTAGCATATACTTTCATGTGTGGCAGACAAGCCCTCCAATCTAGTTGTTTGATGTAGAGTTTTTAAAAAATACAGTTAGTCGTAGGGCAATTTTTGGCTCTTCTGTCCTTATTTTTAGGCAAAAAATAACTCGTAATTCATAGACTTATGTCTTTTCTGTATAGCAGCATGCCAAAAACTGGGAGGAAACTTGTAACCTATCTTTACATGCATGGAGAAACAAAACATGGCATATTGTTCTAAGGGAAAATTTAACACAGCAATTCAAATTACTTAAACATCCTCATTCCCAAGATGACTTTTTCAACACATGTTTTATATTTATTTTTTATTTTTACAAGAGAAGCAAAACTTATTTTCCACCAACTTCCCGTGTCAACCTTTGGTGTAGTATTCTAATCTGATGAAGATTACAAGGATGTGAAGGAAGTACAGTATATCAGATTATACATTTCTAGTATAATCTATACATTTTTGCTGTTGTTGTTTCCATGTCCTTTCAATAGAGGTTCAAAATGAGAGAACATCAGCTTGGTGGATATGCCCCTCACCCCAATTATCCCAATAGGTTTGATAATCAGGGGCCATAGGACAATGTTTCTTGGTCCAAAATGTAGAACCCCTTAGAAGTAGCTTCTTGTTCTCTTTAGGTAAGAAGGAGGAGTTTCCATGTATTTGTATGGTCTGAAGACTACATTAACGTGAATAGAGGAAATACAGCAAGAGAAATAAAGGGTTGCCTGGTAACACTAATGCAGAGGGATGCTTGTAGGTGATGTATTATTCACAGACAATAATCAGATCATTTAATCTATCTATCTATCTATCTACCTACCGGTATCTATCTATCTATCTCAGGGGTGCCCAAACTATGGCCCATGGGCTGGATATGGTCCATGATTCCAATTCATCAGACCGGCAGCACCCTCGCTGCTCCCAGAAGTGGTTCCAGACTCCTCACTTGTGGTAAATGGATCCGTGTCACTCCCGTTAGTGGATGGGGATGCCCCTACACATGTGCAAATATGGAGCTCAAACCTTTCCCCAAGTATTTAAGTATTCTAAACAAATCAGTAAAATAATTGATTGTTGTTATTGCTGTTCTTGAGAGCTTAATGAGAATTTATACCAATTCAGTGGTACCTGAATGCGTTCCACAGGATTGCTCTTTAAGTGAGTTTGCTCTTTAAGCGAAACACCATTGTAAGTGACCGATTGTGAATTCTGGTGTGTGTGTGTGTGGGTGGGTGGGGATGGGGGGAATTGCGAACCCAGATTTAGTTTTTAAGCGAGTTTTTGGTTGGTATTGGTTGTTAAGTTGAGAGAGAGAGAGCCCAGTTTTGCTTTGCCACCTTCTTAGGCTTTATGTTGTTCTGGAAATGTTTGGAAAACATTTCTGTTGATTCTGAGACTTGCCTTAATTATTCAAGGGCTGCTGTCACTGAACACTAAGAGCTGTCAGACTCACTGCAGCAAATGGCAAAATCTGGGCAAAACGCAACAACTGTCACTTTGCAGAAGAATCTCAAAAGGCAGCAGAATAAGCTCATGTTAGAGGTTTTATGCTAGTGGAACTGTTTTTAAAGGTGCCCCTGGCAAGCATCAGGCTCCAAAAGGGATGAATGAGAAGAGTCAGCAAGGGAGAAGATTCACCTCAAGGAGTTTAGCAACAAGTGAAGACTTGGGCAGCAGCTGTCTCTGCTAGTCAAGAACAAAAAGAGAAAGCATAAAATGAAGTTCAGTATTCAAAGCTTGCTGACAATGGGCCATTTGACTTGGGATGGGAAGGATTGATCACTGACCAGCATGCATTGCAAAATGGATTATGGAATATAGGTATTTTACATGAGTTGTCTGGCACAGTTTCTCTCATCAAACACCACCCTTGCTTCTGAAGATATTACAAATAATATAGACATAGGAATTGTGTTGCTGGATCTGATCAAGGGACTAGTTCAGTGTTGGCAAACCTATGTATGGCACACGTGCCAGAGGTGGCATGTGCTTTCACCCCCACTGGGGAAGGTGATCGCTGGCACCAATGGCAGTGCCGCTTCCCCACCCACCCCTCTCCTTCCATCACTGAGGAGGTGAGAGGGGAGGCTGAAATCCAGAGCCGTAGCCAGGATTCTATATGTGGGTGGGCGAATATTTTTTTCAGGATGGGCAACAATGTCATATATACATATGTCATGTATGTAAGCAGCCAGGAGTTTGAGGATGGGCAAACTGCTAACTCATGGTGGGCAACACCCCCCCTGCCCCCCCTGGCTATGGCCTTGCTCTCCTTTTGCCGTTTTGGTACTTTGTGATAAATAAGTGGGTTTTGGGTTGCAGTTTGGGCTCTCGATCTCTAAAAGGTTTGGCATCACTGGCCTATAGCTTTTGAAGCCATTTGGTATGTGGGGGGAGGGAGGGAAATCTTCCTCATGCCCTGCCTCTGGATTAGGAAAAGGTAAAGGTTTCCCTTGCTCGAAAACCAATCGTATCCGACTCTAGGGTTCAATGCTCATCTCTGTTTCAAAGCTGAAGAGCCAGCACAATAGACGTTTCTATTGGTCATGTGGCAGGCATGACTAGACACCAGAGTGCATGGAATTCTGTTACCTTCCCATCAAAGTGGTCCCTATTTATCTACTTGCAATTTCTTGCTTTCAAACTGCTAGGTTGGCAGGAGCTGGGACAAAGACAGGAGCTCATTCCATCCTGCAGTACTCGGGAATCGAACTGCTGACCTTCCACCTCCCAAGTAGATAAATAGGGACCACTTCGGTGGGAAGGTAAACTACATTCCACGCACTCCAGTGTCTAGGTCATGCCTGCCACATGACCACAGAAATATCTACAGAAGCAGACAGCGCTGGCTCTTTGGCTTTGAAACAGAGAAGAGCACTGAACCCTAGAGTCAGATACGACTGGCTTTCGAGCAAGGGAAACCTTTACCTTTACTCCTTATTTGTTTACTTCAGATTCTTGAGTAAATTTAATTCTTATGAATAGATCTGCATAAATTCGATCGTGCCTTTTTATCTTATCACTTTTTAATTGGATAAACTGTCTATTTCTTGTTTTCCTAATATAGCCCATAAAGTGGGGGATCTTGAGCATCCTGCTGTCAAAGCTACAATAACATTCAAATTCAAAAATTCAAATTTAAATTTATATTTATATGCCGCCCAATCAGGTAACCCCGACTCCGGGCAGCTCACAACAAGTTAAAACACACATAAAACAATACAACCAATTAAAACCCAACATACCCACGCACCTACCCCATTCCTCTTAAAAACCCACATTAAAAACTACCCTCATTGACAATTAAAAGAAATGGGGGCTTAATTTATAAGCCAACAGGCGGGGGCCACTCTTCCATCCGGGCCCCACACCTGCCCCACCAACCAGGTTTTTAGGTATTTTCTGAAAGATAGCAGCTCCATCTGCTCCCGCAACTCTACAGGCAGGAGGTTCCACAAGTCCGGTGCGGACACGGAAAAGGCCCTCCTTCGTGTACCAGAGAGACGGGCCCCTCTAGCAGATGGAACAATTAGGGAGCCCCTCCGATCAGCTCTGGTTGGATGGGCGGACACTCTTGGGACGATGCGGTCTCTAAGGTATCCTGGCCCACTACCATGAAGGGATTTAAAGGTCAAAACCAGCACCTTGAACTGCACCCGGAGACAAACTGGTAGCCAGTGCAGCTCCCGAAGTAATGGTGAGGCACGAGCATAACGCCCGCACCCCATCACCACCCGGGCTGCCGCATTTTGGACTAACTGCATCCTCCGAATGGTTGACAAGGGCAGCCCCATGTAGAGCGCATTGCAATAATCTAGCCTGGAGGTGACCAGAGCATGTGTGACCCTGAGCAGGGAGTCCCGGTCCAGGAGCGAACGCAACTGATGGATGACGCAAAGCTATGAGAAAGCCCTCCTGGCCACAGCCGCCACCTGACTTGCTAGTAGCAGCCCGAAATCCAGGAGGACCCCTAAGTTGTGTACCGGGTCTGTCTGGGGCAAAACAGCCCCATCCAAGACGAAAGTTGGCAGCTCCAGGGATAACGTGGGACCCCCTCCCATCCAAAGCCACTCAGTCTTGGAGGGATTCAATTGTAGCCCGTTGTCCCCCATCCAGACCCCAACCGCTTCCAGACATCTGGATAGGACATTGACTGCATCACTGGGGTCCCCATGGGCCGAGATATATAACTGGGTATCATCAGCATACTGATGATACCTTACCCCATGGGAACGGATAACCTCACCCAACGGCTTCATGTATATGTTAAATAGGAGAGGAGAGAGCACCGAGCCCTGAGGCACCCCATACTGTAGGGGCCTAGCGCTGGACCTCTCACTCTCCAACCACACCGACTGGGTATGACCCTCCAGAAATGAGGAAAACCAGGACAGCACAGTGCCCTGGATCCCCAAACCTTTGAGCTGGTCCAGAAGGATACCGTGGTCAACGGTGTCGAAACATTGCACAATGAAAGGGAAGATAGTCGTTCCTACCTTTGCTAGGATTAAATAGAACAAATTGTGGATTGCCTCATCCCTATTCACCTCCCACCTATTCATTCTGAAAGCTTTTCTGTGGGAGATCAGTGCTCATTTGTGTTATTTCCTTATATTTTTCTAAATACAGTAATAACTCATACAAAGTCCGCTTCGTACAACATTGAATTCATACAACGTCGCCTAATTCCTTGAAAAAAGTTGCCTCATACAAAGTTGCCACAACTTTGTATGAGGCTTGGGGTTTTCCCCAGGTTGCATTGTGCCTGGGCAGTATAAAAGCCAGGATGCATGCGTGCATTGCTCTTGTGGGTTTTGCACGAGGTGAAGAGTGTTTAGGAGTGGTTTTTTAGCGCAATTTTGGATTTTTTTGGTCAGAATTTTTAGAAGCATTCCTGGGATTTTTGCAGCATTCTTCAGGTTCTTGGACAATCAGGGCTGTTTGACATGTTTTTGTAATGTATTTAGCCTTTAGACAATGATTTCTTAAAGTTCTGTCAGTTTCCTGTCTGTTTCCTTGACTTTGCCCTGAAGTCTGTGCTGTTACAGTACAATGTATCTCAATGGAAATGACGTTGTACGAGGCACCGCGGCAAGGATTTGGACATTGTATGAGGCATCACGGCTAGGATTTTGCATGCCTCATACAAAGTCCAAATCTGTATAAAGTCCAAACTTGTGGAACCAAGTTTGGTAGTTGTATGAGGTATCAGTGTAGTCTGTCTTCATAACTGGCTTTCCTGGCTTTTAGGCTTCCTATAATTAAATGCCTTTTTAAAAAGAAACCTACCAAAGTAAAGTTTAAAGCAGTGGTTCCCAATGTGGGGCTCACACTCCACAGGGTGACTTCAGTTCCCAGAAGCCTAGGTCAGTACATTGGCTGATCAGTGCTTGGGGGGGATTGACTTAGGTTTCTGGGAATTGAAGTCCAAAAACCAAAGGTTGGGAAATACTGGTTTAAAGTATTTATAAGTAGAAAAGTGGAAAAGTGGAATTGAGACTAGACATGGCATCTTTATGCTGGGAAAATGGAGAACATTTGGACCATGCTACAGTTGGTGATAAATACTGGGATGTGTTGAAGTGCAGGGTAGAATTGGGAAAGGCAATATCCAGCCTTTGACAATTTTCATTACTGTAATTTGCACAGAATTATTGCAACATGCAGTATATAAAACTCTGGAGAAGTTGCTTTACTGGTAGTTGCCAGGGAATTGATGAAAAAAGTGGTGGGTATGCAGACACATTTCCAATCTCCGCTTCTGTTTCTTCTTACTAATTTGATTTTAATTTTGCTGGATAAGCGCCTAAAATTAATGAACCTTGAGGAGCAACATCCTGAGGAAAGGATGTGTTTCTATATGTCCGTGGCTGAAATCCTGCTCACATAAATTATGCCATGTAAAGCTGATTACATCATCAGTTAGGAAATATTTTCAGAAATTAAACATTACCTACTTTTGTCTCGAGGCACCATTGGTTCCCATGTGGTCTTGTGATCATACGGAATTGGTGGATCTGCCTGAAGAATGTGTTGACTGTGAACATACTGAAGCAACACCTGTGTGCTCCTTCCACTCTAGAAGCACTATTGTATTGCTTCCAGCATGAAAGAAGAATCATAGAATAACTGAGGGCTTATGAGACCATTGAGTCTAACCCCCTGCTCAATGCAAGAATCCAAATCAATGCAGATCAGATAGAAGGTCAATCACATTCCCACAGTTGGTGGTGCTGCATAGCACTGCCCATCCCTTGTGAGAGCCTTTTCTTTTCCTCATTTTCAGTCTACTCCCATTTCTCAGGGGGAAATGTGGAAATATAAGTAGTTACAAATACCGTATTTTCTGGCGTATAAGACGACTCCCAACTTTTCTAGTTAAAATGTAGAGTTTGCAATATACTCGCGTATAAGACCACCCCTCTTCCAACGGCGGCGTCTTTGGAGCTTCCTGGGCCAGGGATGGCTCCCTTTATCTCCCCGCCGGTGGAGTGGCCGGGGAGAGCGCGGTAGCAGTGGATGGCTTTCCCTGCCGCTCAGCTAGTCCTCCTCCTCTTCCTCACCACCACCCCCAGCCGGGAGGGGGGGTGAGGAGGAGGAGCAGCAGCTGACCGGCGGGGAAAGCCATCCACCACCGCAAGGCTGAGGGTGGTGGTATCCGGGCGGCCCCTTGCTCTGGAGGCCTCGTGGTGGCAGTGGCAGATGGCTTTCCCTGCCGCTCAGCTGGTCCTCCTCCTCCTCCTCACCACCACCCCCAGCCGGGGGGGAGGAGGAGGAGCAGCAGCAGCTGACCGGTGGGGAAAGCCATCCACTGCTGCCGCCGCAAGGCTCCAGAGGCCTCACGGCGGTGGTGGCGGGTAGCTTTCCCCACCGGGCGGCCCCTGTCTCTGGAGTACCCAGCGTATAAAACATCCCCCGACTTTGGCACAGATTTTTTGGGGTTAAAAAGTCGTCTTATATGCCGGAAAATACGGTACTTTCCATTAACCAAAAAACAAATCAGTTCAAGCACCCTCCAAATCAGCTCAGAGCAAGTTGGTCCCAATTTGTATGACAAATATTTGGATGCAAATCAAATTGGATAGTATTTGCACACATTGTTCTTTTTAATGAAAGAGCTAGCTTGTACATAGCCTCATTGTGCCCTCTGAGGAAGGGACCGGTATTCTAGAAAACCTTGTAAAAGACTGACATAAAGTAGACATCATCATCAGTAGCAGCAGCAGCAGCAGCAGCAGCAACAACATTGATGTGATTCTGACACACTGCTAACATTTAATCATTAGAAAAGTAGTTCAGCATTTAAACTGGGTACTAGGGAGAAGGATACAGAGAGCTCTTGTGCAATTGGTTCAGAATAAAACAAAACTTAAGGCAAAAAAATTTGTTAGCTAAAATAAAAGCTAGAAATGGAACATAGCAGCAGAGAAGAAGGCAAGAGCTGTATGCAGAAATGTACAGAACCAGATACATTTTGAAATGGATGGACAACATGTATAGATGTTTCGATGCTAAAAGTTCACTGAAAAAAATTTCAGCTTTCTTCCTTTACAGCAGGGATTGGTATCGTTTCATCAGGCCCATCGCTGCTGGACCCGGAAGTGGAAGCGGATGCATTTGTCAGGCACATCATTACTCACGAGTAGGACTTCTGCCCACAAGTGGGTCATTCCTGCTTCTGAGCTGCTGCCCCTCTAGCTTAGCAAGCCAGGATATTAACTTAGTGTAAATAAGGTAGCACATAGCCAAATAAACACTCCAGTTATCTTCGGATATTTTAAAAGTATGTTGTAATCAAAGTAAGTGGCAGAATAAAGTTTTTCAAACGTTTAGAAAGAACATCAAAACAAAGAAAGCTTCTCTAACTGGGGAAGCCCAGCTGCCCGTTTTCTGGCTTAAGCACCTACATGTTGTCTCAGTTCACTGCTCACCCTCCGCATGAAGCATCGGATCAAGAGAGCATCTTGGCTCCTCCCTCTGGGTTTTATCTTCTCATATATGGTCAACCCCCTTTCCATTCCCCTAAAGAAATCCAGCCAATGACAATACAGTATCACATGTCCATCACACATTAGGTTTGGTTTCTTCCAAACCACAAGGCTAGCATGAGTTTTAATGCCAATCCTTCCTATGAATGTGCCTCCGCCCCCCCTCCCCCCGCCCTCCACTTAGAAATCTCCATTTTGGCACGGGGCTGAGCCCAAGGTACAAATCATACCCTGACAGCATTTATGACAGTCGTAAATGCACCTGCTTCCACTTCCAAGGATGTTGTCCGCCCCCCTCAGTTGTCCTGGGAGTGTGGTCAGGCCCATGGAGGAAAAAGGTTGGGAACCCCTGCTCTATAGGGTTTCCTAAAAGTCACCATACATAACAACAGATATCTTGGAACATGTTCGCCATGAGTAGGGGTGAAGACTTGGTGTGTGTATGTGTAGAAAGAGGTGGCCAACATGTAGAGAATATTTTGTAATATTTTGTAATGAATATTTTGCCAATGAAGGTGCATTTAGTTGCAATTTCCTATTTTCCCTATGTATGGTGGCCTTTGGGATACCCTGTACAGTAAAACCCTGGTTTACAAACACCTTGGTTAACATTTGCCGCAGTTTATGATGGCAAATTCTATAAAAGTGTCATCTTGATTTACAATTTTTTTTTGGTTTATGACTGGGAATTGTGCCATTTTAAATTCTATAATAGGAGTTGGCACCATTTTAGATTCTAAATTGGGGAAATCAAGGGAACGTTTAAAGCAAAAATGACCATGATAAGGGACAAAAACGGCAAGGAGTTAGCTGATGCAGAAGAGATAAAGAAAAGATGGCAAGAGTACACAGAGGAACGATATATCTTTCTTAACCTGCCCAGCTCTGTGCCCATTGTGTCTACAATACCTAAGTAAGTAGTAAGTAAGGTCTTCAGATGCATTAGTTCTACACAGGCAAACTCCTTTCTCCAAGGAAATCAGTTGCTATTGTCCCTCAACCGCTGCAGAATTAAGAAACTCTTTTGTAAAGCTGTAAAAGCATTTTTTCATTTAAAATTTGGTATTCTAGTTAGGTTCTGTGGGTAAGTTACTTGATGCACGTTTAGATAGAAAAGCAGAAATACAGTCAGCTTGAAAGGCATGTTTTAATATACGGGACTTCTAGTAACGTGTTGCCATCTCAGAATTTAAAACAAACAAAATGTTACATGAGTCCATAAGTATCAATAATTTGTAGAATTTTCTGGTCCTGTGATAAAACTGTCCTATTATTATAATTCAACCTCTCTAAAAGCAGACAATACTAAATCTGATCCTTTCCTGTTGTTAAATTTCAACCTATATTTGATAGCATCTATTGTATGAAGGCCTGCTTCCAGTCAGAAATTAAAATTCTCAGTTCCTTTGGACAGGCCTAAAATAGTTCATAAATATTGCTTCTGGGGTATTACTAAATGCATTTTCTGAGTGAAACCCCATATTTCTGCACCATAACACATTTGTGCTATAACCTAAGCTTCAAAAATTTTAAGGATGAATGAGATATGTTTACTACCTTGGCACAATAAAACCTTAAAAGGGAGTTAACTGTATTAATGGTAAAATTTCCAAGGCGACTTTTCCAAGATACAGTTAAATAAAAGCATAGTTTCACTTCACTTCCACTTTTTATTTGTATACTGCTTTATTCGGCCTGAAGGTGTCTCAAAGCGGTTTATACCAATGTGCACAGCAGACATCAGCAGAAAATAATAATAATAATAATAATAATAATAATAATAATAATAATAATAATAATAATAATAATAATAATAATAATAATAATAATAATAATAGTAGTAGTAGTAGTAGTAGTTTATTTATACCCTGCTCTTCTAGTGCACGCACCACTCAGAGCGGCTTCCAACAATAAATAATACATAATATACAGAGCAACATAATAAAAATACAATGCAAAACATAATAAGCATAATATTATACATAAGGTTACAATTAAAAAAGTCACATCAGCAATATAACACATTCATTATAAAAGATTACAAAATTAGCCTCAACCACCCAGCAACCATCAGTAACAGAGCCAGGGAGAACTGGCCCCACCCCAGCTGTGGCGAGAGACAGATGAGCTTTGATCCATGAAAGTCTCAATGACTCCAGTGACGACAGCTCTTGGAAACATCTGTAGCTGGCATCGCCGCTCCCACCTCCCTAGGCCAGCAGGGCCAGGGAGGGAGCCGAAGATGTTGCGATGGCGGCTCTGGTGTCGGCGGCTTTTTCAAGCCCCGTGGCGGGAAACGACTGTAGTTTGCATCACCGCTCCCTCCATCCTAGGTCGGCTGGGGAGGGCCAGGGAGGTCTGCCGCATCTTTTAGACCCTCCGGACAAACGGGGCCGGGAGGGTGGCGGCAAAGGTCACAGCCATTCTTCATCTGTAGCCGATGGTTTGGGCTGCGGAAAAAGGCAGCGAAGTTCTCCCGGGCAGGGAGGAACCAGTCCCGGGAGCAGCTGCAGCGGTACAAAATACAAAATACACTAAACAGTGTAACTAATACAAGACAAGGAATACAGTAGGAATCAATAAAAAGTTCAAGCAGCAAGTACAAGCCCACGCTTACATCACGACAAAGACCAGACAGGCAAAAATCTTCGAGAACAGCAACAAACAGCAGGCATAGGCAGCTCCCATTCCCAGAGCGATGGCATGGCTCCGGGGACAGCGCAGGACCTCCCTGCGGCAGCAGTGGCTTTTCTCTCCTCCGGCCAGGCGTGACTCGGAAGGCCTTCTGTTGTTATATAGGATGTACATCCATTTGCCATGCATAGTTTTAAACCTGCTGGCAAGCACTAGTATTTTAATCTAATCATTATTGTTTCTTATTTTTTCCTGATTTCTTACCAATTGAGTAAATGTTTTTAATAGCCTCCTTAGCCCTTGCTGTTTTTGTGGCAATAAGATGGTATCATGAACATACATAAGCACTGTTATTTTTCGCAAAGGGTCGGACTCGACTATGCGACTAAACAACAAATTTTCTAGATCCCAATGTAGACAGCACATAATTGTTATTATGCTTCTGTGAGTAATTAGTGAATTAACATAAATGTTAAACAGTGCTGGGGTTAACAGATAACCTTGGCAGACACCTTATGTAGTTAGTATCAAATCTGAGAACAGACTTCTACAATATATCTTGATTTGAATATTAATGTCAGAGTGGAGTTGTTGTATTAGCATCAACAAACATTTATCTATTGAGGTTTTACTTAATTTACCCCAAAGATGATCCTAAATAACAGAACCAAAAACTGCTAATAAATTGATAAATCCGTTTCAGTTTGTCATCGTTGTATATAAAGTAAGGTAGAATAAAACAGTGATCCACTCTTAAACAATTACACTGAAAACCTGTTTGGTCTTCTGCAATTATCACTAGACTCAAGCCAAATGTTTAAATTTTTTAGGGCAGAATTTAGTTGGTTTGCTTGAGCTACCTTTTTTAAACATCTGATTCTGAGAGCGCTGAAGTTAGAGATGCTCTTAATACTTTCTTCCTGTGGTAGACAGATCTTGGATGTCATCAAAAGTGATAATGGAAATGGTCACTTTCTAGGTAACAAACCACTTCAAAACCACTTACATCTGGCATCAAGTCAGAGATCACTATAACCAATAACACTTCTTCCTCAAACAACAAAGAAAGTTAAATTAGCAGGTCTATTGTTAGGATCATTGCCTTTAAAGATGCAAAAATTATATTTCACAATTGTGTTAATAATGATAAATATTGATCACACTATCTTTTGGTTCTCTTCCTACATTAAAAGGTGTACATTCTGCCTGTTGAGATTTCTCTTAAAACACGCCTCATTTGATCCAATATGGGCATTTTAGCCTCCCATTACATTTATGGATGTGCCATTGGTTGTAAATCTGAGCTGTTTGGTAACTCTCCTCAGGAATTACTACAATTATATTTAGAGCTCCTAGATAGTATATAGATAATTATCAGATAATTATTCGTATAGGTGGCCAAGTATATCTATATCTATATATCTATCTATACACACAGTGGAACCTCGTATAATGAATGTATCACATACAACAACAACAACATTGTACAACGAAGAGAATTTGAAAAAATGTTGAATCGTACAATGAAAATCTCTATGGGAAAAATTGTAACAAATATTTTTCTTTGTACAATTTTCCCATATAGATTTTTGTTGTATGATTTTTTCCATCGAGATTTCTGTTGTATGATGCATCCCATAGGAATTTTCATTGTGCAATGCATCATCGTACAACGAAAAAAATCGTATAACGAAGTGCCTTGTGGAACCAATTATTTTTGTTATACGAGGTTCCACTGTATGTATGTATGTATGTATGTATGTATGTATGTATGTATGTATGTATGTATGTATGTATGTATGTATGTAAATAAAAAGACATTGAAAGTTGGGGATACTTAAACAGACATTAGCACAATTGATGTTATATTGGATTGATTTTTTTTGGATATACTGTATTTTCTGCCGTATAAGACTACTTTTTAACCCCGAAAAATATGTGCCAAAGTTGGGCGTCGTCTTATAGGACAGGTACTTAACTGCAGCTTGTTTCCCCTTGCTTCATATGTCCGGCGCATATGGTGGGGGGTGCCGTGGCCGAGTCCCTGCTCTGTGTGGGGAGTATGAAGCAAGGGGAAGCAAACTGCACACATCTTCCTGTACCTTGAGGAGTAGAACGTGAGCGTGGATTGGCTCTCCACCAGAACCTGCCCATTCGACTCGGAGGGCTGCGCGTCTTTGGGTTGAGTGTGGGTTAATTTTTATTTGGTGTGCATTGGAAGAGAGGTAGCCTTATATGGCAAGTATATTCCAAACTCTATATTTTAACTGGAAAAGTTGGGGGTCGTCTTATACGCCCAGTCGTCTTATACGCCGGAAAATACGGTAGCTATCCGGAGTATTATAAACCATCTATTTGCTGCTTTTCCTGACAAGTACATAACAGAAGGAATAGTTAAGGGGAAATGGGGTGGGGGGAGAGTTAAAAAGGAAAGACTGAGCTAGACAAAAATTTGTTGTGTGCCATTAAGTAGCACATAACAATTTTAATATACCGGTAGTTCATTTATTTAATCCATTTATACCTCAACTACTAGATACATGAGTTCTGACTCTAGATGGGTTTCAAGTTATATAAAAGGTTTTTTTAAATGGTTTACTCTTGACACACACCCTGGTGGGTATTGCGACCAAGATGAGATTTGAGAATTGAACAAATTTAATGTATGTACTGTAGATATAAATACATATGTAAATATAGATATATGTAGTTACTAAAATGTCAAATTTTATATTGTTATTCTAAAATTTCCTTTGTGTCAGTGATAGTGCTGTTAAAGGTGATAAATTTGTAATGTCTGTTAAAATGTCTGATGTGAAGTAATTTTAACTGTACTTTATATATCTTATTTCAGCATTTGTTAAATTTTATTATATTGTGGGCTTTCTCGAATTCTAAGATGCTTGTTCTTACCATGCTACCACTTTTTACTATATTATGGCAGTAAAATGGAAGTCAAAAGCTCATTCTTCACTCTGTTGCAGTTGTGCTAAGTGAAAAGTGTGAATAAGATATTATTGAACACATGTACAGCTGGGAAACTGGTCAGTGGTGGGCTCCAAAAATTTCTACTACCTACTCTGTGGGTGTGGTACGGTGGGCGTGGCCAGGGGGAAAGCCCTGCATTGCACCCGAATTAGGACTACCTTATTTCAAAACTTGAATGTGTGGGGCCAGCCAGAATTTCTGCTACCAATTCTGGCGAACTGGTGCGAACCTGCTGATGCCCACCACTGAAACTGGTGGTCTTCCAGATGTTGTTGAACTTCCTACCATTCTTAATTGCTTTGCATTCTCCATGATGTTAAACATCCCAGGACAAAGAGGTGTTTTTGTTGGTGAGGAATGGTGAGGAATGCTAAAAAATCAATGTAGTAGACTTTGGAGCACCCACTCTGCTTTACAAAAGATTTGGATTTCCATCATAAAGATGGGAAAGCTTTACTGAGCAAAATTGGCAGTTTGTTGACATATTATGGAAACAAAAAATGGGATAGCGCTTGGTGTACTATTGAAGACTTTAAAATTTAATGGTATGTTTGCTTCATTTATCCTGGTGGAAAACAATACTGTATGTGATTTTTTAGTACTATACAGTAAATGTAACTATAGTAAATGATGTCAAAGCAAATAATGTAACAGTTTCTGGACTACATCCAGGCAATCTACATTACTGGGTTTGTTTGTCTTTAAATTACTTATTATTCAAATAGTTAGAAGCTGCTTTAAGATTCCTCGTCCCACATTGGCAACGACAGTTTCCCCTGTCTCTTGTTATCTGTTATGTTTTTATGCAAACATAAAAAAGGGAAAAAATCATTTGAAGATTCATTTGAGGGGGGGGGGATTAATTTTAACCATTTGAGTGAAAAAGTTAATCTCAACCGTTGGCAAATTACAAAAAAAGAAAGAAAAAGAAACAGGGAAAAGAGGAGAAAAGATGGAAATTCTGACATCTTTTCCACAATAAAAAAGGAATGGAAAGAATTGAGAGAATCCAAATGATGAGAATCAGCACATGAAGAAAGAAATTACATGTCCTGTCAATTGTCCCTTTCCTCTGTCTGTTCTGCAAGAGGTAGTGTAAAGGTGAGCTAGGATTTCTGAAGTCTTACTGTTTGTTCCCAGGGAGAATTAGCTTGGGTCCAACATGTGTTTTTTTTTAAAGCCTGCTGCATAGAAGATTGTAAGTCAGTTTCCTTAGCTGTTTTACACATGGGTTCCCAACCTAAGGCTTGTGGGTCAGATCTGGCCCATGGCACCATTTCATGTTCCCCCCACCCGTCCAAGGGCATTTGAGAAACAAAATGACCACCCCTTTGAAGCTGTTGTGACAAAATAGCCACCCCCACAGTGCAGGTAGGGCAAAATGGCCATCCGCCCCTCGAAAATTACTGAGAGCGTGATCCGGCCCCTGGCTTGAAAAGGTTGGGAGCCCCAGGTTTAACACCACCATTGGGCTGCTTTGTCCACAGCCATAAGGGGAGATCCAGAAGTGTAAAAGCTGTTCATTTTTAGCTACTCTCTAGCTGTTTCCTGAACCTGCCATAAGGATAGCAAAGATTTTTATTACATGAGGACTGCAAGTGGTAAATCAGTGTCACAGGGCTAACATAAACCAGATGGCCCTTTTCCAAACAGCTATAGTTGCAAAGCAGTACAAAGAATTGGTAAAAAGCAATCTGTTTCCTCTGTGTCTAATAAATTATTTTTGTGTAAAATACTTACTCATGGCTTCAGTCATTGCTGTATCTTACTATCTGCAAGAATTAATTAATAATTGCTTTTGTTGACAGATACTAGCAATGTAGATTGAATGATACAAATGATCGAATAACTTGTTAGAGATACTGTACAGGTATGCATGATTTAATCCTTTTGCTTTCTGTAAAAAAAATATCTCCCTCTTTTGAGTTTCTTTAAAAACGGTGATGTACGGTAAAATACGGTAGTTTTGACTACAGTGGTACAACTGGCTGTGGTCCCCTGGGTGGCAACACTTTGCTGTTTTCACCTACATCATGGTCCGATCTCGTCTGTGTCCAGCTGCTTGACCACTACAAGATGGGTGGGATATAAATCAAAATAATAAATAAAAATCAAGATTTTTTTCAAGGCAGCTGAGTATGTTATTTACAGGTGTTCCTTTCTATTTGAAAAGAAAGAGCTTGCTGTTTTACCAAATGTTTGGTAAATTTTTATAATGAGTTTATATTGAATTTGCCTTTGTTCTCTATTTTTAAATTTTATTGTATGCTATATTATAAATTACTCAGAAAAACTTTGCTAGGTAGGCAGTATATACATTTAATGAATGAATGAATGAATGAATAAGTAAATAAGAATCGAATCAAATCGATGGGGAGAGCTAATTTGTCTCAATCCCAGAACATGGGCTGCCTATGCTTCAGCCATCTTGACTACAGAAATAAAGTGGGGTTTATCAGAGTCTAAGCCAGGGATTCTCAACCTGCAGCCCATGGGCCGATTGTGGCCCATGACACCGCCTCCACCGCACCAGGAAGTGCCATGTGGTGGAGGAAGGGCAAAATGGCCATCCAGCCCCCGAAGCTTTCTGAGAGAGCATAACTCAGGCCCTTTCTTTAAAAGGCTGAGAACTCCTGGTCTAAACACAACTGAGTAAAGATATTTTTATTTTGGTAGAAGTGTGTGTGTGTGTGCGTGCGTGCGTGTAGGCTGTTTACCTTCCCACCAAAGTGGTCCCTATTTATCCACTTGCAATTTCTTGCTTTCGAACTGCTAGGTTGGCAGGAACTGGGACAGAGATGGGAGCTCACTCCAATGTCCAGCACTCGGGTCTCCAACTGCTGACCTTCCATCTTCCAGTCAGAGCCTTAGCCACTTGAGCTCAGTGGTTAAGAAGCTTGCCTTGTTAGCTGGAAGGCCTACATAACCATTTGAGCTCCTGTCTCTGTCTCAGCTCATGGCAACCGCAAGTTGATAAATAGGAACCACTTTGGTGGGAAAGGTAACAACATTCTGGTGTCTAGTCCATACCTGTCAACCCGCGACTCCAGAAAAACGGGACCTGCGCACATAGCTTGTGCTCAGGTCGCTTTCCACGTATGCATTTTACCCCTTCCACGCATGCGTGGAAGTGCTACGCCGCTTGCGCAGCCCCTACGTAGGGGCTGCGCAAGCGGCGTAGCACTTGTGCGCATGCGTGGAAAGCGTTTCCCCTCGCTGCCAAATTACAGGGGTTTGGCAGCGCGGGGCGGGTTATGACGTCAATGGACGTCAAATTACGGGGTTTTCCCAGCCAAATCAGGATGGTTGACAGGTATGGTCTAGTCATGCCTGCCACATTTCCACAGAAACATCTACAAACAGACAGTGCTGACTCTTTGGCTATAAACAGATGAGCACTGAACCCTAGAGTCAGATATGACTGGCAGCTTTGGATCTAACAATAGGTAAAGGTTGCCCTTGCTCAAAAGCCAATCATATCTGACTCTAGGGTGCAGTGCTCATCTCCACTTACAGCCAAAGAGCCAGTGCTGTCTGGGTTTGCAGATGTTTTCATGGGCTATGTGGCAGGCATGACTAGATTGGCCACCCAGTCACATGCCCACCGATTAGGTCACACCCACCAGTTAGGCCATACCCACCAGTTAGGCCACGCCCATGGTGTGGTAGAAAAGAATTTTGGTGCCCATCACTGGTCGTCATGATTGCCTTCTGACTATGGACTGCTTTTGAAAAGAAGGGGGAAAGAGTATTTGCATGACTAGCAACAACACCAGGAGTTTCCTAATGCCCATCTGCTATTCTGTAAGGGGATCCTCTGAAAGAGTTTGGATCTGTTCCCCCAAATTTTGGACATGAGATTTAGCTGCAGGGGTCAAAGTCTGTTCTGTTTTAAAGAAGAGAAAAAATTGAGTGGAGACTGTAGAATTCTACACTTAACCCCACCCTGTGGCCTCTCTTTGCAAATGCTTTTATCTTTCCCAAATCCCTTTATCAAGCAAAGGAAATACAGTATAGTACAGGCTTAAAAGGGGTGGTGTGCACAAGCATGTGCTCAGACTGCACCCACCCACCCTAAGAATAGAATGCTCACATTTTATGGTCATTTATTGGCAAAAGTTTTAAGGACGTTACAATTTCAATAGTATTGCTGGGATAAATACAAACAAAAACAGTGATCCGATTGTTCAATGTTATGGAGACTTTACAATCCTAGCCACAGTGTGGGTGCAAGTGGTAGAGGACCATTGGCCTAACATAGCCCTGTAAAAGGAAACTTTTAGTACTGGTCTTCTTTGAAAAGAGAAAAGAATTCCTGCAGTTGAATATCTGAGCTATATAGGATTTCCAAACCAAAGAGTGCAAAAAGAAGAAATAAAAAAAGAACACCAGGGGAAAGCCCAGTAGACTCTTGAAGAGGAATGACATTTGCCAGGTTTCATTCCTTAATTGTCTTGCACGAGTAGACATGTGCTTAACTGCTCAGCTGTGAATATTCAGTAAAGAGATATTCTAAAGCAGGTGCTTCTTTTTTAGTAAAACTGCAGCTTAAATTCTTGAAATGAAATGCAGTTGCTCTGTGGACCTGAGGAGAAACATATTCTAAAAATGTCTCTTAATAAATTTATTTTAAATTACAGAAAATACACTTTATGGTACCTCTGACAAGAAGCAAATTTGTTTTGAGAAGAACTCAAAGGGCTATCTGTCAGAACAAGCGCTTGAGCTCTTTGTACATTCACAAAGCAAATCTGAAAGCAGTTAAGCTTGTGAGGACAGAAGAGATGGAAGTAGAGCAAGAATTGCTAAAGGCAACGTGGTGCTGGAAGTGTTCCAAGTAATTCCAGGGTTAGGGAAATGAGCTGTTATTTCCTCATAAGGCAGGAGTGTTGAAATGAGAAAAGGCAATCCATATATCCTAGTTTCATTAATCAGCTAACACTAAGTAAAGCCCAGATTCGGAGCATGGCTGGTTTTATATTTTATTTTGTAATGTAGAGGATCTCTTACTCTTTCACACACACTTTGCCACTCTTTGCTATCTCCCAAGAAGGATGCCCTGTAAAGGTCCTGTTTCTGCTGCTGAATGTCGAATCGTTTACAGTGTTACTGAAATGTATTATTCTAGACAGGTATATGGCACTGTGTACATTTCTATTATAATATGGCCATAATGGTACGGACTAATGTTTTTATAATAGTCAGTTAATACAATCCATATCCTAAGATGCAAATAACTGTTTGTAACACTGTAGGTTATATGCAAGTGGTTTTAATATTTTATGTTCTGAAATCTTTGCAGTGGCTAACAGCTTTATTCAGTATGCAACTTTTGCTGTGCTGTCTTCTTTTCTAAATTGTGCTGTGGCAGCATTTGATGAAGTGGGCAATGATCCACGAAAGTGAATCTAACATAAAATAGATTTGTCTTTTGAAGGACTCAAGCACATTATTCCAGATCAGAGACATGTACCATACAGTTTTCTGTTGCCTTTTTCCAACTATACATCCCATTCACAAGTTATAGTGAATTATAACAGTAGGTTAGCTGAACGATCATGAAGTAGCACCAAGTACTGTAAATGAATAATGTTACTCTAGTTCATTGCAAAGCATAGATCCCATATGAAAATGTAATGTGCTTTTAAGGAAATTGTGTTTCCTACACTAAATTAGAGTTTTGTTACATTTCTAAGAAAGTGCTACGTTAAGATAATTAACAAAACTGCTCTTAATAACTGCCCTGAGTTCTAGGAATGGAATATGTTTGAAATCCAAATACAGTACTGTATATTCATCAACTAACCTACTGAGTAAAATAGAATCGCAGCTATGCTAAGCTCTTCAAATGCAGAACATCACATTCTAGGATGTACACTATGTGTATTCTGAGACATCCCCTGATAAATGAAATGTGTCTTTGGCAAATATTCAGCACCACTCAAATGTTGATTGAAAAAGTGTTGAGAATTCTGAAATTAGCCCTTGAGATTCCTTTATCACATAGTTTAATTAATTTTGGTAATAGCAAAAAGCAGTAGACTCTTGAAAGGGCGAAGAACCATCTGCCCAAACTGTTAAAAGCACAGCAAAGGCGTCATTGTTTGAAGGCTCGCTCACATAACTACCATTTAGCCATATACGTAAAGAAATAGCTAACCCAAATTATACTCTTACAAAATATAGGAACTATGGTTCAGCAAGGTAGGTTATTCTAGGTATGTGCTCCATAATTAGCATGTACAGTAAAAGTGCGCATAAAGAGCGCCTCGCTTAGAGACTAACTCGCTTAAAGAGCAGAATTTTCTCTGAATGGTTGCCTCACTTAACAACTAAAACCAACCAAAAACTCGCTTAACAACTAAATCGTGGTTTGCAATTCTCCCACCCCCTACACACACACACACACACACACACACACACACACACACACACACACACACACACACACACACACACACACACACACACACACACCATAAGTCACAACTGGTCACTTACAAGGGTGTTTCACTTAAAGAGCAAACTTGCTTAAAGAGCAAATCTGTGGAACACATTATGCTCTTTAAGCGAGGTACCACTATATTTTAAAACAAAGGGAAACAGTGATACTTATTAGTTTCTGAACTGATACAAAGCAAATTGCAGAAGCCTGAAGTGGCACTTGAATTGATCTTTGGAGTGCTTAATAATTGATTCATCCTTTTGAAAGTTTAAGAAAACAAGATATTGAGAGGGGGAGGTGTCTCATGAGGAAAACAAAAGTAATAATTTAACAGATTCAGGTGGCCCAAAGCAGAAGATGGTATACAGTTCAAGTGGTAATTCCCAAACTTCTTGGAACCTCAGTCTCTGGAAGGGCTCAGACAAATTTCCACACCCCTGTAACTGAGAGTGGTTTTGTGTTTTGGCACGGTAAGTCTGTATAAAATTGCTATTCATATTACAGTAAAACTCCGGCATATGACGGCCCTGGGTTATGTTTGTTGCACCTTACGACCTCACATTTAATTTTTTTAAATCCCCAGATCACGACTGATTTCTGGGATATGATCGCCACCAACCAGTGGTACGCTCCAAAAAAAATTTGCTACCACACTGTGGGCATGGCCTACTCTGTGGGCGTGGCCATGTGACTGGGTGGGCGATCTAGTCATCTGCCCTGTGGTGGGATTCAAAAATCTTTACAACCTACTCTGTGGGAGTGGCATGGTGGGCGTGGCCAGGGGGATGCCCTGCATTGCACCTGAATTAGGACTGCTATATTTCAAAACTTGGATGGGTGGGGCCAGCCAGAATTTCTGCTACCGGTTCTGGTGAACTGGTGCGAACTTGCTGAATCCCACCACTATCCCCACTCTCACAAAACCAATGGAGCAATCCACGCCATTTGGGGACCTTATCCGATGACAACGATGGGACCTTCGGAGCAATAAACACTGCATTCTGAGTTTGGGTGGGGTGGAAGACAGCCATATTATGTCCCAAAATGGTGGTGTTGGCCATTTTGTTCTGCAAAGATTTCTGGGAAATGTAGTCCTGAACAACAAAATGTCGGATGCCACCGTTTTGGGACATAATATGGCTGCCTCCCACCCCACCCGAACTCAGAATGCAGTGTTTATTGTCCTGAAGGTCCCATTGTCATCATTGGATAAGGTCCCCAAGCTTCATGGAAAAGGTAGGGAGATTGCTCCGTTAGTTTTGTGGGGTGGGGTGGGAGACATTCACATCTGACATTTTTTTTTGTGCTTTTGTATTTTTTAAAATATTTTTGTTCCAGTCGGGTTTTTTTTTGTTTGTTTTTTTAATTTTCAATTCATTCCTATGGGGAAATGTGCTTCAGGTTGCGTTTGCTTTGGGTTACAACAGAGGCTGTTGGAACAGACCTCCATCGTGACCCAAGGTTTTACTGTACTTTAATTTTCAGTATGATGGATGTGGATTGGAGTACTGCTCCCTTGATTTCTTTTAGACCAGGGTTTGCCAACCTTTTTCAGTCGGGGGCCACGTCACGCTCCCTCAAACAGTTGAGGGGGCTGGACTGGTAGTCCCCCTGCCATTTACGATAACCATAAACGAGTCCATGGCCGATTCTGGCGGCAGCGGTGGCTGGAGCTAGGGTGGGGGTTGCATTATTTGGTGCTGTGGGCTGGATCCAGCCCACAGGCCATAGGTTGCCAACCCCTGTTTTAGACAGTAGGAAATCTCATTTTGCATTACACTTTAGAATCCAATCCATTGAGTGCATGTGTGTGTGTGCGCGTTATCTTGAGTTTCTCAAGTAGAACTTGAGTGGTATAGGTTGCGATAACGTAAGCAAGAGGACTAATGTTCCCAGACCCCATTTTGTATTTTCCTTCTTTTCAATACTTGCTGCGAGCTTTTACATTTGCAGCACTTTGCCTTTTTAATGTATTCACTGTTTTTGCCTATGTGCTACATTTGGTGGCAAACATGACATATAAAAGAGAAATCAGGTACTCTATCCACAGAGGCAATGAAACTACTACCTTGGAGTATTCCTTCCCCTTTCAATAAGCATTTTTGTTGCTTAAACTGGAATAAACTGTAGCTTCTGGTAAGAAGGAAGGAACAGTGAATTTCAGTGAATTTCACTCCTCAACCCTTGTCAACTATCTATATTCTTTATTATTTGGAAAAAGAATACAAATAATTTCAGATAATCATGTACAAAACGAATCATTTGACTACAAATTGGCTTAGAGTTGTTGTTGACCTTCTTTCGTGTCTAGGCCAGATGTGAAACTGTCAAAATGAAGCTACATTTTGGTGAGTTCATTCTGCAGTTCCTTTCTCCTGACCTAGTGTGAGACCAGGTTATAGTTGCACTTCCCTAATTTAGAACCTGGAGTGAGTGGTCTTAATGCTGGAGTTTAGGCGGTCATATGTATTACTTTAAAGTTAATTGTGAAGCACACAATGAACATTTATCTCATCTGATTCCATTTACAACTGCAACATTCCGGATGTATCTAAAAAAAACCCCCAATACATATGTTTGCTCTCAAAAGAATTCAGCTGGGCTTATTGTGATCAATAACAGGATTTATGCCATGGGACTAGTTATGTAGGTCTGAAGGAAAGGCAATGTGTGTGTGCTTAGAAGCACTAATCATACTGTTTTATATACTGTAGCTGTTCTTGTTGTTGATCCTCTTTCACTGTAAGTTGGACTTCATCAGTGTTAAGAATGCAGAAGTTGTAGATTGGGGCAGCTCCCCTGGTGGTTTATTGGTTAAGATGCTGAGCTGAAGATTGGAAGGTCGGGTTTCGATACCCAAGAGCTGCACTTGGGGACAGGAAAGGAGCTTTATTCGGGCGTCCCCTGAGTGGAATTTCTCCAGCAAAAATCCTTTCAACTCAGCGTAATCTCTGACATGAAATTATTATTATTAGGGGTTCCAAACCTACGGCCAGTGGGCCGGCCCCAGCCATTCTATCTAGCCCATGGCTGTCTCCACCACATCCGGAATTGGAAGCGGCCGTGTTTACATCAGCTGTAAAATGTGCATGTGCAAACGCACCCATGGCTGATTTAAATGCAGAAGTTGTGGTATTTACAACAGCTGTAAATGTGCCCGCTTCCAGGGGCATGGTCCAGCCCACTCATCTGTTCCAGGGGCATGGTCAGACCCGTGGCAAAAAGAGGTTGGCCACCCCATTGTAGATAATGTTGTACTTTATATAACATAACCAACATGCTGTATATACTCAAATATAAGCCGAATTTTTTAGCCCCAAAAAGGGGGCTTATACTCGGGTCAATGACCATGAGGGTCCCAGAACCATGCCGGATTGAGATATGCTACCAATTTAATTAATTTTACCATATTTTCATGTATTTTGATTATAGAAACTCACTAGCAGCTGCTGCATTTCCCACCCTCAGCTTATATTTGGGTCAATCTATTTTCCTGGGTTTTCTGGTCCAAATTAGGTACCTTGGCCTATATTCGGGTTGGCTTATACTCAAGTATATATGGTAATCTAACTTTAGTAAAAGGTGAAAGATTTATGATTTGAAGAGAAACTAGTACATCTACCTTTTTAAGTATTTTATGAGTTTCATTATTTGTTCTCCTTAGTACTTCTTCAATGGTCAGTTTTTCTCCAATCCAAGATATTCTTAGCATCTTTTAGTAAATCCACAGTTCAAATGTTTCCATTTTTATACCAGCCTGTGTAAATTTCTGTTAGTCTGTGCCACTCGGTAGAAGAGAATATGCAGCACAATATAGTGTCAATTCTCAAAGTTAGTTTTAATTTATTTTTCTAACCACGAAGCATGAAGTTGTTTTGATTAGTAGCTTACTTAGACTTAAATCCTCCCGGGATTTACAAGATTTGAAGAAATGGTTAAGCAATTAAGACAGTAAAATATATCACGGAAAGGACTGGTAAGCAAACTATATGCTATACAGTACTTAATAAAGGAGGAACAATCCAAAATACATTAAGAGAAATATAGGAATCAGATATTGAGGTTAAAGTAGACAAATCAATGTGGAAGAATATATGATCAGAGAGGATTATGAAAAATTTATCTGTGAGAATCAAGGAACATTGCCGCAAATTGTTATGGAGATGGTACATGATGCCAATTCGGATGTATCAAATAGATAATACTTATTCAAAAAAATGTTGTAGATGTAAAATTGAAGATGGGACATATTTACATTTATGGAGGCATTGCAAATAAATGAATATTGTTTGGGGAAAAGGTTTTTATGAAATCAATAAGATATTATCATTAAAACTATGTATGAATCAGAAGATGGCATTACTGATGGATTTAAGTGTTATTAAAATTGATAAAAATAAAAAAGAGTTAGTTATAATAATGGTAACACCCATGAGACTCTTGATCGCAAAGAATTAGAAAATGAAAATCTCCATAGATATAAAAGAGTGGTATAAAGAAATTTAATTTTAATTTTTAATTTAATTTAATAGTCATATTTATATATGCCGCCCACTCAGGTAGAACCTGACTCAGGGCGGCATTACAACAAGTTCTAAAAACACATAAAAACACTTTAAAAGCCCATACCTGTGATGCTCTGTGATTTTGCTTTTGTAATGCTTTGTTTACTGTGATATTGATTTTTGATACTTATATTGTGATGTTGTTATGATGATATTAATATGTTGTATTTTTTGTGATATTTTTGTGATATTTTTATACTGTAACTTGTAAATTGTACTTTGTAAACCGCATTGAGTCTCCCATTGGGCAGAGAACTCCGGTATATAAATTAAAAATCAAATTAAAATATCAAATCAATATCCCACCCACTTCAAAAAACCCATATCCCACCCACCCATCCCACCCACTATAAAAAAGAAGAGAGAGTTCTTAATTGTTTACATAAGCCAGCAGGCGGGGACCGTGTTCCCATTAGGGCCCCACACCTGCCCTGCAAGCCAGGTCTTCAATCCTTTCCTGAAGGGCAGCAATTCTCTTTGAAGTCTTAGATCTGTTGGCAGGAGGTTCCTGAGAGTTGGTGCGGACACGGAGAAGGCCCTCCTTCGGGTGCTGGATAGATGTGCACCCCTAGTTGATGGAACTATTACTGAGTCCGCTCTGGTTGGATG
Organism: Bradypodion ventrale; assembly: GCA_035047345.1. Taxonomy (NCBI): domain Eukaryota; kingdom Metazoa; phylum Chordata; class Lepidosauria; order Squamata; family Chamaeleonidae; genus Bradypodion; species Bradypodion ventrale. The sequence continues at coordinate 142,002,403 of JAWDJE010000002.1, forward strand.
GGCAGACACTCTTGGGATGATGCGGTCTCTAAGGTATCCCGGCCCACTGCCATATAGGGCTTTAAAGGTCAAAACCAGCACCTTGAATTGAAATGAATAATAAGGAAATTATGTGTGTAGAGGTTTTCCACTCTGTTTTCTTATTTTGTATGTTTTTGTATATTTTCTGTGCATTTTTATTATTGTTATGGTTGTAATGTATTTATATTTTAATAATAAAAATATTATATAAAAAAGACTTCAATCCTCCCATGCTATGTAGCATATTGGGCAGCAAAAGATCTTCCATTGTTTCATCTTGGGTGAGTACTTCAGCATCCTCCCATGTCATTTTCAGGGTCTTTACATCAGTCATGAAAGTTCTTCGCCATGTATTTCGAGGGCATCCTCATTGTCGTTTGGCATTAAGAGGGGTCCAACTTATAGCTAACTAAGGGATCCTGTTTTTCTCCATGCGAAAAATATAGCCTGTCATTTTGAGTCTTCTTCATGCAATGATGTTATTTAATTTTCCTTAACCTCTCCTACAAAGCACCTCCTCATTGGTTTATGGTCAAAATATGGAACCTTTAAAATCTTTGAGCCCTACGAAATTGGGGAAGTAGGGGGAAATGGCACCAAAATTAACACTCAAACCTCCTTGAGGCATAATTATCAGACTTGGGGCTAAAAGTATTTTTGGCAATGGTGTGCTTTGTGTTTAAATAAAACATAAGATACAGCCAGTATCTGTAATCAAAGCTTAGGAAAAGGCAGACGTTACATAAATGAGTAAAGTGCCTAGCTGAGTAATTTTAGAACTTTGTATAGGCAGGAGCAGAGGTAATGGAAATTAGTCAAATGTCCAATTTGGTTAGGAGGCTGCAAGCTGGCCACAGATGTTCGGTGATGCCAGTTAAAGGAATGAAAAGTACCTTTGACATACGTAGGGCACAGACAAAGGAGTGGAAAGAAGCAGTTATAACAGGTTTGTGTTCAGATTTTAACTGTATATTGTATGATTTATGTTTTTCTGGAAGTCAGTTTAATCTTACCAAATCCAGAACTAACCATAAGAGCAGAGTGCCTCTTGTCCTGGAAGTGGGGGACATATGAAAATCAATAACCAATTATTACTGTAGCTTGTAGATTAATTATTTGACGTTAGCATGATTAATTGACGCTACCTTTGCCTGTAGATTTGCATCAGGAATAATTAAAAATAATTGTTCACAAAGACTTTATTGTTGTCTCTGAAACCCCCGGAATTGTGGTCAGATCGGAGGAATATCCAAATCTGTCATTTAAAATTCAATTCTAGTTTTGTACATGCTTTGTTTTATCTGTGACGTGAGTGTGGAATTTCTGAATGTTTCTCCATCTTTTCTCTGTGGTGTTTTTCTAAAGGAATATACTTGAACTCAGTGACAGTGTCTGCTTAGATCTTCAGAACCAGCAGGGTGGATTATCCAGACCCTAAAGTACTCACATATACTGTATAACAAATATTCATTTTCCTTAATTATTTAGATTACCAGCCTTTACAAATATTCCCTAATGGCAAAACCTCTGGCTGAGGGCATCATTTGTAAAAAACAAAAACAAAAAAAACTTTAGCTGACTTCCATTTTAAACCCCACTTATTTATTGCAAGGTGCCAGCATGGCAATTGAACCTGTTTAGAAAAAAAGAACTCATCTTCGCCACAGACTCAACAGGCTGCTGTCCATGCTGCATCCTCACGCTGCATATGAGCCGCCCGCCTAACCCCAAATGGAAGGGAGGAAGCACTCCCATTGGGCTGCTGGGCAGCGGAACGTGGCAAACTCTGTGCTGGGGGATGAAGGAAGTGCTCCCATTAGGCTGCTGGACAGAGGGATGGGGTGAACTCTGTGCTGGGGGGAGGGAGGAAACGCTCCCATTGGACTGCTGGGCAGAGAGGTGGAGCGAACTCTGTGCTGGGATGACAGCGTGCATGACCACATAGAGGGCTCTGAGTGACCGCTCTGGCACACGTGCCATAGGTTCATCACCGCTGCCCTAGAGTCAGATATGACTTGCTTTCAAGCAAGGGAGACCTTTACTCTTAGAGTGCCATTCTTGACCTACTGAGCTGCATACAGGCCTTATTCTACATAATCATACTTAAGATTATGCTGTGAATCATACCTGTCAAGTTTTGGATTTGGAAATAAGGGAAATTTCCTGGCAAATACGGGATACTTGACAGCTATGCTTATCCTGTGCTGCCCTCCAATGGTGGCAATAGGGCATTGCAGTCTAATTAATAAGGGATGACAGCAGGAAAGAGGGTAAAATAAGGGGTTTTCCTGGCCAATAAGGGATACTTGACAGCTATGCTGTGAATAGCTAGCTCATACAGAATATTGTTTATTAATAACAAAATCCTTGATCAGCAAACGGGGCCGAATTCTTTATTTCTCCAAATTCACACAGCATGCCATTGTCTGCCAGCAGCCCCCACTTGAATGTGTTTGTCTTACATGTAGGGACTCTAATTCTCAGCCCATTCAGGGGCCTCCAATTGATATAGGGGAGGACCAGTACCTCCAAGATTTTACTCATCTGTTTAGCACATTGCTTTTGTCAATACAGAGAAATAGTGACACAGATACAGTACATGCTTTTCATGTTTCTAGCATGCATAACCTGCAACTAGAGCCATCGGCCAAAGAATTAACAGCTCCAGAATATGTGGTCCATCACCCTATAGGTTCTTTATCCCTGCATCTCAACTGGAAGGATATACTCAAGTTATCATTTTAGCGTGTTTGTTCCCACTGCTTCTCTATAGTATTTAAAGCTTTCCTTAGTGTTTTTAGAAGAGATGACATTCACAGTTATCATAAATACTTGAATGTAATGTGACTGAAAGCAATTGGACCAACTGTTTTCTACAGAAACATATAAACTGTTCTGTTATTGTGACAATTTCTTGGAGTCTAGCGCATATAAGCATAATTTCTTCTTTTCTCTTTTCCTCCCCAGAAGTGCTGGATTTGGTAGCCTGCAGAAATAATGTATGGATTTTTAGTGGATGAAGAACAAATTCAGGTAATTATAGCATTTATTCTAGTACCTGTGGATTTAATCGCTGCATAATACTTTTGAAGAGACATGAATTTACTCATACTGCATATCATACCATAATTTATAAATTTCATTTGGTGGATGTAGCCACATATGTTTTTGGGGAGTATCTGGAAATTTGTGTAGCTCCTAAAATATGGTATAGTGCAGGGATTCTCAACCTGCGGGCTGTGGGTCGGATGCGGCCCCCGATGTCATTTCATTTGGCCCCCACTGCCTCCACCACACCCAAAAGTGCCATGTGGTGGAGGAAGGGCAAAATGGTGGTCTGGCCCTTGAAGCTGTCTGAGGGAGCATGACCCAGCCCCCAGCTTTAAAAGGTTGAGAACTTCTGATATCGTGTGTGCATATGAAGAAATGGTTTGAAAAGGTCTTGTGCAATCTACATAGTCATTTAGTTTTTGCTGTTGTCTTATATTAGTTGGTTGTAGTGGACAATATCAATATAAGCTCATAAAATAGAGGATTCTTATGGCCTCTTTATATAAAAATAATAATCTTATTTCTGGCAGGGGAATAGCTCCTAGGAGAATTGGTTATTGCTTTCAAATATGAGAATGTTTAGAGTATTTATATTAAATTTTCTATGTTTATAAAATGTACTATGGTGGGTCAACTATTCTACGAAAACTGAAAATCTAGGTTGCTAAGAGGGTACAGTTTAAAAAGTACATTTTCTGAGTTCTTCAGTTTTTTTGCTTGGCTTCTTTTAGTGACTATCTTTATGCAAAAGATCACATGCATGAAATTAAGATTTACAAAGTGTTGCTTGCAAAAAACACATAGGAAAATTTTATGTTACTGCAGTGTTATAATTTGTATATATCTAATTTTCTGTCTAATGAGCGAAGATATAAAAATATTCAAATCTTACACCAAGACTAATTTATTCCATGTGTCTTAATCTTTGGCTGCAATCCAAATTTAGTGATACAGTATCATTAAAATACTGCATATTAGTCACATTGAATATGAGGCCTGATCCCTAACATGCTGTCTAACCACCATATAAAACAATTTTAGAGAAGAACGGTGTTATTTCACACATTATTTCTAAGCGTTGATGTATTTTAATGATGAATATAGAGATTTTACATCTCTTTTGTAGTTTTTTAGCATTGGGTTATCCGTTGCCGGCTTGCTGGGCCTGTCACAATTTCACCAGAGCCCCTTTGGCTAGATATTTTCGGGGTAATTGGAACGGAACCTATCTTTGCACTACATACAGAGACAACAAATAAAGTGGTTTCCCATTTGGAGAGAATGTCTTGGAATTCCATACCTTACAAGGTATATGTGGAAAGAGGAGAAGGACAAAGACCACGAGGCAGACTCAGAGGAAGTTGGAAAGATAGCATCAGAGAAATATTACACCAAATAGCACTGGTGGTAGCTGCTAGAAGTGTCAGAGCAAGAATCTTGCATCTCCCTTGAAGCGAAGAAGAAGAATATAGAGAGTGCAATCTTTTCGGGTGTAATCCTGCTGCAGAAAAGTTTTAATTAGGTCCAGATGAGTTCCTGTTTTTCTAATACTCTCTCTTCATGATAGGAATACATGAGAACATACAGTTAGCAAGAATGGAGGAAATGGGAGAATGATCTGAATGCATCTCCCACGTCCTCATTCAGCCTTTTGCCTCAAAGCCATTCTGACTATTTGTGTTTTCTGCCAAGGATAATATACTGGTGCAAGAAAGGATGTGAAACATGTGTGTCTGTACTTTCAATTCCTTGCAGTGCCTTATTGTGCTGTTTCTGTGCTTCTTTGGGAAGCAGACTATTTTTAGCCTGATGGAATTGCTGTCTGTTTGGGTGCCACACCATATTGGATTGAGATAAACTTTACACATATATGTGTTTTTATAAGATGCTTAATTTATTGGCCTCCCACCAGCTGCTGTTTCTGAGTAGACCTGAGCAAGTTAAAAAGGATTTTTCCTTTTACATCTTGGAGGATGGCTTGGTTAAACTGCTGCACTGCAATCAAAAGGTTGTGAGTTCAATCCTGACCAGGGCTCAAGGCAGACTCACCTTTCCATCCTTCTGAGGTTGGTAAAATGAGTACCCAACATGTTCAATTCCTAGAAGACCTGATCAGCAGGAGTGCTGACCTGGGCTTCTGGTAATTGAAGTCCAAGAACCACCTGGAGTGCCAAGGTTGGGCATCACTGCATAAGGTTGACATACAAAGACATAGTGAAACTGTGGTGAGAGTGGGGGGGGGATGTAAAATAACCTGCTAGAAAAAAAGGGAGGAGGAAGAAGAAATGGAAGTTCCTGTTCAAGAATTTACACTGTGCAGGTATATTGAACCTTCCATTTGACGTATTAAAAGTAATGCAGAATAAAACAGCTAGGAAAGCCTTCTGGGATCATAAGGTGAAATATGTAATTCTCTTGAGTGTTATACAGAACAATCCCATATATTATCAGATAGCACTGTGAAGTCTAAGAACAGTTTGCATATTGAGACCTAGGAGACCTGAGTCGGCCTACAAGCTGAGTAGGGCAGGGTATAAATTAAAAATCAAATCAAACAGTAACAGATCAATAGGTGAACAGGTATTCCAAATACAAGTGAGGATAAATCAATTTAGTTTATAATGCAAAGAACTTCAAACTGCCCAAACAAATCATAGTTATATTTTGATTTTCATTCACCATATTTCCATGGAATTTTTCCTGATATAGGGTCCCCATGTGGCTCACAAACAGGCACAACTAAAACACAAGTTTCAACATTAAAAACAACAACAACTATTAGAAGACTAATAATTTTAAAACACTTTTACAAAATGCTGTGATTACTGTAATTGTATAGTATTTCACAAAAGGAACAATAAAAAGTACAGCATTCCAACTGCCTTCCCTCTAACTGAATTGCTAAGAGCCTGATTAAAAAGACAGGTCTGTTCTGGAAGGAAAGTCTGGAGTAAGAATGAAGAAGGCCTCACTTCTGTCCTCATCAAATGTTCTTGTGAAGCTTGCAAGATCAAGAAAGCTCAGGGAGATACTGCCTTTATGAAGGCTGAACCTAAGTCCTACAGGTAATAAGTAATACTTTAAATTGTTTACAAAGAAGGAAGTTGTGGGACAGTGTATATTTTGGAAAACAGAAGTTACTTACTCCAGGTAACAGAGCTCAGTTAGCAATCTGGCTGCAGCATTTTGAACCACATAAAGCTTCCAAGAACACCTTATATGCTTCATGAGAAATCTGTACATGAGTCAAGAAACAACAGTTAGGACAGGATATGGAATGACGGAGTCTTTTGGAGAAGGAAAAGGAGTAAGACAAGGCTGCATTTTGTCACCCAGCTTATCTTTACCTATAAGGAGGGACGTTAACTGTTGGAATCCGGGAAACACGGCTGCACCCATCCATACTATCCCATACCAAGCCCCGTACACTTGCCTTTTCACTGACCGACCATCGCCGCAAGGGTCTGGCAGCCACCAGTGGGGCAAAAAAATCGAACTACAACTTCCAGTGTCCTCCACACTGTGACCACTTCAGCCAATCAGGCTGAAGGGCACGAGCATGTAGAACGTTGAAAAAGCCGGCACGCGAAAAATAAAATAATGCCTCACGCAACGGGAACACAAGGCCACCAAAGGCGGACGCAGCGCCTCACACAATGGGAACACAAGGCCGTCGAAGGTGGACCCAGCATCTCACGGCCTCGCTAACCCAAACCTGCAAAAACCACAGCGAGACAACCACCGGTTGTCGCTGATACAGATCAGTGTTAGGGACACACCAAGTGAGCCGGAGGCGGAAAGGATGGCAGAAGCGGCAGATTCCCGCAGCTGCCCGCATCCTTACTGGGTGCTTCTCTGGCTGAACACAGGCAAGGAAAGTCAGGACCCCTCCTTCATGCACAGCAGGCTGATAAGCAGGGAAGTAGCGGCAGCGGCATGTGTGTGGGTGTTTGTGGGCCAGACTGGTGGGGTGGGGAAGTGTTTACAGTGGGGGTGGGGGTGGGAATGTTGGCAGTGGAGGTGGTGGCAGCATGGGGAAAATTGTTGGTGGGCCAAACTGGTGGTGTGTGGGGGAGCATTGGCAGTGGCGGCAGGATCACTCCCTGTGCCACCACTGCCAAAGGTGGTGCACTTGCCTGCATGCCGCCTCTGCCTCTTTCGGCACTCAGTCTCTAAAAGGTTTGCCATCACTGGCATAGACCCAGCAGCCTTAAAGATAATGGGTGATGATCATTCAGACCCATGAGTTGCCTCTGAAGGCACAATGTCCCTTTGCCTTCTATTAACTATACTTTGAGTAGTGGTTTTGTATTACCCCTCCTCAGTGAGTTTTCAGGTTCAAGTGGTTGTTTAAACCTTGGCTTTGGACTCAAAAAGTCCAACAATCTGTTTACCTCCACACAGTGGCTCTCCAAAGCTACTTACTCTGAGCTAATTCTTGCAACAGCAGTAGACAGACTGCTTGTGAATGGAATGCAGCTCCACCCATCATAAGGATGGCTTAACATCCAAAGACACAAAGCTCATTTTAACTCTGCACTGGTCTTTTAGTATACTTTTGTTGTATTCCCATTTTTAAGTATTTTTCAAACCCTTATATCCAAACGAGTTTGAATGCAGAAGATTTAGATTCTAGACACTTATACTCAAGCCTAGACAAAGATTTTAGTTTCTAAGAACTTATGCCCAATATCCTTAGAAAAGAGTTAGGTCTTTGGTGAGTCCTGTTTTAACTCACCTCAGGCCGCAGCTCATGTGCCAATCGCGAACAGCACTTCTCTGCTTTTTCAAACCTTCATGATCCAATTGAGTTAGAAAGCAATCAAGGAGAAAAGTTAATTCAAATCTTAGCTTTTTATTATCGATCGATATTAAGGAAGCCCTTGGCACTCACTTTACAAACCGGAGTGTTTGTCAGAATAGCACATCATACAAAGAAAAGTTACAGGTTTTATACATTTTCCCCTTCCTTTCCCCCCTTCCAAACTCAAAGCGTGTTGGGCTAAGAAGCAATTAATGTTCATTTTGAACTTTAGGTAACAAGAGTTCTGATAACTATTCTCCTTCCTGATTGGTCCCTTCGAATCTCTCAGGTGTCACTAAGCGGGAATTGAAACTAGGCAGCTAGGAGGCTTAAGACCATTCGGTGATCTGGGTGATGGGAGATAATGTCCCAGCCTTGGATGTTCCTGAAACCATCACATCTGGAGTTCACTCCTTTTTTTTCTTTTCCTGTCATAAATCTGTAACAAAACTGATGGATAGTTTGTGGGTTCCGGTGAAGGGATGGGTAACACGATTTAGAAAAACATTTTACAAGCCTCCTTATCTCTTAACAACCCAAGGATGCTTACAAAGGGCTTCTTGGTTCCTACTCCCTTTTATTAAATGTTACATTTTGGTATCCTATCTTTATGATACTGAGAATATAAAATATAAAGTATCCTTTTATAATGTCTCTGAAGATACTGGTATAACATTCTGCTAAATAGCGAGTAAGTGAATAAATGAACATAGTATTATGTGAGTGTGCTAAGTAAAACATAAGAATAAAGAAATAAAGAAGTAAAAGTTAATGTTAATGGAATAACACATAAGAGTAATATAACTTATTTGTGCTTAAGTATATAAGCTAACATGTGTAAACTAACACGTGTATAAACTTGCTACTATATAAGAATATTGTTTTGTTGTATAGTATATCTAAGAATATTGTAAGCTATATCTCTAAGACTATTAGTATAGTGTTTCAAAAAGGGTAGATACAATAAGAATAAATACAATCTCTGTGTTAAATTTAGTATATTTCTATGTAACTATAATATATTTATTTCTAATGAAAATCAGTCCTCATCACTTTAATCCCCATCAGTCAATAAAAACTCAGTTCTGATAGACCTTTTGGACCAGGTGAAGTTACAAGGTTCCCAGAGAAAGCCAACTGGAACGAATTAGCAATTACATTCCTGGTCAGACTACCTTGGCTAGAACATATCAGAGAGTAAACAAAACAAAAAGACAAAAAAACATTGTGGCACTTTAAAGACTAACTGCTGTATTTTAATGTTAGCTTTCATGGATCTCTGATATGCTTGAAACACAGACTTACATGGCTAACAATTAAAAAAATTGCTAGAACACTGCAAGATAATGCAGGTACAGTAATACTTCATAAAACATCCACTTCATACAACGTTGGATCCATACAATGTCGCCCAATTCTTGGAAAAAAGTTGCCTCCTACACTGTCGCCGGACGTTGTATGAGGTATTAGGTTTTTTACATTAAAAGTGCAGTTTTTTTTGTTGTTCAGTCGCACAGTCGATTCCGACCCTTTGCGACCCTATAGGACCCGTTGGTCCTCGCCCAGCTGTTCGTCGGGTGGGGAGGCCCGCAGCAAAGACACCGACCATTGCCCGGCACCGGGGCCTGGAGGCCCCACGGAGCTCGACTGGCAGCCGGCCGGAGGAGGCGGGGAAGAAAGAACTCGCCGCACTTGGGGCTCACCTCTCCGTGGCCCCAAAAGTGGCTCCCCACCTCCAAAGGACCCAACCGATGCCAGGGCTTGGAGGCTCCATGGAGCTTGACCAGCAGCCGGCCGGAGGAGGCAGGGAAGAAAGAACTCGCCGCACCGTGGGGCCTCCAAGCCCTGGCATCGGTGGGGTCTGTTGGAGGCAGGGAGCCGCTTTTGGGGCCATGGAGATGTGAGCCCCAAGTGCGGGGAGTTCTTTCTTTCCCCGCCTCCTCCGGCTGGCTGCTGATCGAGCTTCGTGGGGCCTCCAAGCCCCGGCATCAGTGGGGTCCATTGCAGGTAGTGAGCCGCTTTTGGGGCCACGAAGAGGAGAGCCCCAGGTGCGACGAGTTCTTTCTTTCCCCGCCTCCTCCGGCCAGCTGCCGGTCGAGCTCCGTGGGGCCTCCAAGCCCTGGCATCAGTGGGGTCCGTTGGAGGCGGGGAGCCGCTTTTGGGGCCATGGAGAGGTGAGCCCCAGGTGCGGCGAGTTCTTTCTTCCCTGCCTCCTTCGGCCGGCTGCCGGTCGAGCTCTGTGGGGCCTCCAAGCCCCGGCATCGGTGGGGTCCGTTGGAGGCAGGGAGCCGCTTTTGGGGCCACGGAGAAGTGAGCCCCAGGTGTGGCAAGTTCTTTCTTTCCCTGCCTCCTCCGGCCGGTTGCCGGTCAAGCTCCGTGGGGCCTCCAAGCCCCTGCATTGGTGGGGTCCGTTGGAGGCGGGGAGTCACTTCTGGGACCGGGAGCCATCTGGAGGAGGCGGGGAAGGAAGAACTCACCGCACCTGGGGCTCGCCTCTCCGCGGCCCCAAAAGTGGCTCCCTGCCTCCGGAGATGTAAACCGCATTGAGTCTCCCTTTGGGCAGAGAATTGCGGTACAGTATATAAATAATAATAATAATAATAATAATAATAATAATAATAATAATAATAATAATAATAATAATAATAATAATAATAAGAAGTATTATTAGTATTATTAGTATTAGTATTAGTATTAGTATTAGTATTATTATCCCCCCCGCGGTGGAGAAACGCACCCCTCTGGCCCCTCTTAAAGTTCTGTCAGTTGCCTGTTTCTTTGACTTTGCCCTGCAGTCTGTGCTGTTACAATGTATCTCTATGGGAACGACATTATACAAAGCATCGGTGGCAATAATTTGGACATTGTATGAGGCATTGCGGCTAGGATTTTGCATGCCTCTTACAAAGTCGGAATTCATACAACGTCCTAACTTGTGGAACCAAGTTTGGACGTTGTATGAGGTTTTACTGTACTCTTCTCATGAGAATGGCATTTCTCCAATTGGCATACTCTCATTCCCTCAATGGTTAAGATCTCACACCTAAGACAGGAGCATTTAAATTCTTGTTTTTTCACAGCTTCTATTTCATATTTATGTAAGACATTCAGTCAGTATTTTTAGGTAGTTATTGATTTAGAAGAGTCCTACCAACCCTTGGTATTTCAAAGTCACTAGTTATTTTATCCAATTTAACTTCTTAATTAACCCATGCACTGTTTGTACAGTCATAGATCTGTCCTACCAAAATAAGATATTTTAGATCTAGCTCTTGTCCTTGTCTTCCGAGATATTTTACTTATTAAATTTCCCCTCATTCATTTTCAATTTTATTTTCCTAGGAATAAAAAATAACATTCCCAAAGCTCTACTCTCAAATAGTTTTATGATAATACTAGCATTTTTTGCCCGGCCTTGCCGGGCAGTTTTTATTTGTGTTTTTTCATTTTGGGGGTGATTTTGGGGGGCACACACACACACACACACACACAGACACACACAGACACACACACACACACACACACACACACACACACACACACACACACACACACACCGCAAATGCACAGACAACACAACTACACACACAATACACACACCCAGCCCTACACACATGCACAACCACACACAACACAACCACACACAGAGCACAATCACACACACAACCCCACTCACACACAATGTACACACACACACAACCATTCACACACACAATACACACACTGCACACAACACAATCAAACACACTCAATACACACACACACACACACACACACACACTCTTGCCGAAGCTGTGAGGGGGGAGGGTCTCTCCCTCTCTCCCCTGCACAGCCTCGGAGAGGACTCCCAGGAGGCCCAGGTGCAGAAGGCGTTGCTGGGAGGCCAGGCAATGGAAGGGCCAGCCAGCATCAGGTAAGTGGGGCGAGGGACAGGGACTGGGAGGGCAAGGGGGGGCTGGTGCGTGGCATGGTTCCTGGGCCCTTCCCCCCCTCAGTCCCTCTCCCCCATCCAACTTACCTTTGGCTATGGTGGGGGGGAGTTCCTTCCCATGACCTGGTCTCATATTTAATAATCTGAAGGTAAGAACTGTTGATACTTCAAAAAGGTTTGAGTCTCAATCTAAATTGTGCTAAATTTAGCACAATAGTTAAGTGTTTCTGAAAACGTGTAATTCTTTTACATTCTCGAAATGCCGCTGTCACACCTGGTCTTTCATGTCATACAAATTTTAATGTAGACAGTTAAATAATTCAAATTCCCACATGTAATGCTATAAAATTCCTTTAGTCATAGGAAATCTAATAATCCTAATTATTAGGAAACCTAATAATAATAATGGCTGCTTGTATATATTACTAAGAATTAATATTGTAAATAAATAATTTTCCATAAACATTACTGAGCTAATTTAGGTTTTGCTCTGCAAGGAAGTGCAAGGATGTCTGACATCTCAGAAATCTGATTAAAATCTGGTTTCCATTTCTGGGAGGAAACAAAGGTGACCATCTTGCATTTCCAAAACTCTAACACTGGCTTGTAACTGCAACTGAATCAACATAGACCAGTCAGGAAAAAATCCCTTGAAGTATTAAAGCTGGAGAATATTCCTACACCTCATTGGATCATTGCTCTGCAGGATTAAAGCTATCAGCATGATGAAAAGGAATGAAAATGTCCCATTGCTTACATTCGTAAAGTCATAGAGATTGGTTTTACAGTCTTAGGTCATCCCATAGAGACATTAGGGGTGTTCAAATAAATCACTCTTTCCCACTACTATTACCACCACCACCACCACCACCACCACCACTTGTTGTTGTTGTATACAAACCAACCATTTGGTTCACTGTCAAGGACTGGAATAAGATTAACTGTTCAAGCCCTAAAAACTGTTAAGGTAACGTCTGAGTATATATGCAATTCCTAGTAGAGTTGTTTTTTGTAGAGTTAGGATATTAAAGTCCGATAAGTCCAAAATTTCCAAATATCTGGGGAATCCTTTGGATATTGCTCTAAGGGCTCCAAAAACTATGGGTACAACAGCAGATTTCTTCCCCCATTGACGCTTGAATTCAATTTGCACATCATGATATTTTGTGATTTTCTCCAGTTGTTTATCTTCAATTCATGCATCTCCCGGTATAGCAATGTCAATAAACCAAACCTTTTTCTTTTCTACAACAGTTATATCAGGTGTGTTATGAGGCAAATGTCTGTCTGTTTGAATTTTAAAGTCTCACAGGATCTTGACTCTCATTTTCTAAAACTTTCTCTACTTGATATTCCCAATGATTGTTACTGCATTCAAATCCAAACTTCTGGCAAAGTTTACAATGGATAATTTTTGCAACCCTTTTATGATGTTGCAAATAATCAGTCTCTGAAATTTTGCTGCATCCGCCGATCAGATGCTCTACTGTTTCGGCCTTTTCATTACAAAGCCAGCATTTGCTATTTTTGGATACGTGCTGTATTTTTGTCTTCATGCAATTTGTTAGCAAAACTTGTTCCTGAGCAGCCAAGATAAATACTTGTTTCCTTATTCAAAACTCCTGCTTTTAACCATTCCCATATCAGCTTTGGGTCAGCATTTCGTCTATGTTTTTCAAGTATTGACCATGCATAGGCTTGTATTATTATTATTATTATTATTATTATTATTATTATTATTATTATTATTATTATTATTATTATTATTATTATTATTATTATTATTATTATTCCATGTTTAGACTAGACATGAAACTACCAAAATGAAGCCACTTTTGGTGAATCTATTCCGTAGTACAGTACCTTCAAAAGGCTTCTGGCAAAGGAGAGAGAAAACCCTTCCTCTTTTAAAAATCTTTATTTTTTCCTTTCCCCTCTTGCATACCTGTATATTGGAATGAAATTCAGAAGACATTCTGGCTCATGTGATCCACTTTGAAGTTTTGCCAAAGACAGGAAGTGCATGGGTCTCTTTCAAACGAGGATATTTCCCCTATACTGCTTGGAATGCCTGCTTGGCTTAACAATTTTGACAAACTGCTTCATTGGGAACACAATTTTCAGAATCAATCAATTTGCTCTGTATTGATTCAGAAACAAAATAAATCTATATTCAATTCAAACTTGATTTTCTTTAGGCAATATGGAAATGTTTATATGCTTCTTGTTTTACTCTGGTTTTTTCTCTTTATGTGTAAGCTCTGAGCTAACTCCAGATACTACTGTAGTTGCAACTGGAACAAACAAGTCAATATTGTGCCTTTCATTCAATATGCTCTTCTTAGAACTAACAAATAGATCCAGCCGTCTATGAATGGGCAAATTTTTTTGGAATCGAGCCCTGGGGATTTTGCAGTTATATTTTCAGTTCCTAGAAGAAAGGAAGGTGAAGTAGAATACGTATAATAAGGGAAGTGTGTAACAAAGATAACTGCATTTTGTGACATTTGAGAAGAAAGGTGTGACATTATTTAGAGGCATTTCAAAACCGGTGTGCGGCTCTGCTGTGTGCTGCCTTCATGTTTTTATCAAATATGTCAAATTACTTATTCTTGGCAATGGAGGCAGCCAAACGTATGTAAACAGCAATTTGAGAGCCCAGACCCCAGGATTAAAATTTTGTAAACACTCCAGCTAATTGCATTCTTGTACGTCGTGTACCAAAGGCACAATTTAGCCAAAGCATTTGTTGACTGAATTTTGTTTATTTTAATGAACGTGAATCTTGTGGTGCTCTGACTGGGGAAATTGGAGGATCAGTGTGAAATGCAAATTAGAATAGATGTTTACATCTACAAGTGTTTACATTACATGAAACCCTATTTAGAATAGAACCTTATGTTACCTCTTTATGACATCTTTAGTGAACATTTGTTCTTTCATCAATATAATTCAGAACATTAATAAAGTTTTTCATTATGCTTGATATACTATTTGTAAGTGTATACCTGATAAAGCACAGCAGCCGTTTATTAGAATAGAATATTTTGTGTGTGCGCTTCATTTCATTAGCTATTTCAGTTTCCAAACCAGGATGTATGACACTGATATTAAGGGAAAAGTAGTACTCTATTCACTATTTTTCAAGAGGCTGCTAGTTCGACCCTCATGCCAAAAAAAAGAGAGAGATGTATTTAGGCTAGTAAACTAAAACATATGTAAATAAATGTAAAATGAGCAATACAAATATCATTCAGAATAATATTTTATTCTAATCTTTAGCTCCATCACTCTATCCACTACAAACATCTCACCAGCCCTGGCAGAGCTGCATTGGTTGCCCGTTTCATTCCGTATCAGGTTCAAGTTGTTAGTTTTAACTTTTAAAGCCCTAAATGCAGTGTTGTACTGTGCCTGGTTCTCACCGGTTCTGGTGAACTGGTAGTAGAAATTCCAGGCCACGTCCACTTGGTCGGCCATGCCCACCTCTTGGCCTCCCCTTTCCAGCGCTGCAGGAAACGCGGCCCATTTGTCTTGCCCAGGGCCGAAGGCGCGCTTTCATCTCCACACTTCCCTTGCGCCTTCGGCCCTGGGTGAGGCAAATAGGACGCATTTCTGGCGACGCTTGGAGGGGGAGGCCAGCCAGTGCCTGCCCACCCTGCTCACCTCCCAGCAACACCGCTGCTCTGGGACTCCTCCTCCTCCTCATTTCCACAAAGCAAGAGAGCAAGGTAGGTTTCTTTTTTTTCCTGGGGGGGGGGGGTTTGAGGCCACACCCACAGATAGCCATGTCCACAGATAGCCACGCCCACCGAGTGGGTAGTAAATTTTTTTACAGTGCATCATTGCCTAAATGGTTTGGGACCATCCTACTTGACGGAGCATCTCCCTCTTAGAACATGTTCCTGCTTCACTCAATCTTTCGAGACAGGTCAGCTCTTGGTGCCAATGCTGAAAGAAAGGTGATAACCAGAAGAGCCTTTTTTGGTGGTGGCGCCATCCCTATAGAACTCTCTTCCAGCGAAATTGTGACAGATCACTTCTTTGCTGACATTCAGAAGACAACTTAAAGCCCTTCTGTTCAGGGAGGCATTTGAGTAGGGGCACTCACCAGACTAGTGTTAGGCTTTTTCTGCCGGGTTTAATTAGGTTTGATATTTGTATTTTATTAGGTGATTTATTATGTGTTTTTAATGTGTTGTTGTTAGCCGCCCAGAGTGGGGGTTACTCCATATGGGCAGGATATAAATGGATGATGATGATGATGATGATGATGATGATGATGATGATGATGATGATGATGATGATGATGATGATAATAATAATAATAATAATAATAATAATAATAATAATAATAATAATAATAATAATAATAATAATAATAATAATGGGGAAATCACCAAGTAAAAGCTAGTATAAGCTAAAATATAACTTTTCGGTACCAAGGAAAATGATTTAAATCATTCCAAATGTGCTCTAATGCACTCAGAGATATTTTTAGAAAAGAAAATATATATCCTAGACAAAAAAGACAATGAATAAATAACCATTACAGAATATGAAATCTTTTTTTTAAAAGGCAGAGGTATGTTATAGTGAAATATGTCCAAATATCCAGGTACATTGATGTCTGAATGCTTTTGCATATTGATTATTTTGCCAATACAAGGATAATGGAGTGTCCATCTCCATTGTCCACTGGTTAGTTTTTAAGAAACAAGTGATTAATTTAACCACATGTGAACATTTACAAAGTTCAAAGTCTCCTCCAGAACAAGAGTAAGAATAATAACCTTCTGCCAAAAGGAAGCTATGACTTGATGTAGATAGCACAAATGTTTAAGACATGCAGCAGGTATGTTATATTAGCAACAATTAGCAGGCTTACTCAAACATTCACTCCTAAGGTTATATTCATAAGGTACTTGGTTTTATTTTCTAAAGCTGGAGGTAGCTGGAATTTACAATATGGGAGAAGAGATTTGAATACAGGTAAAGTATGGCAGGGAGAAAATGTGATGATAACAGCAGTGAGGAAGAAGAGGGGGCTGTGATGTACGGACTCTTGAAAATGCATCTTGAGTAATGTAGCATCTCTGAATGGCAACAGTAATTTATTATTTGTTATTACATTTATACTTCATCTTTCCACTAAAAATAGTGCTCGATGCAGCTTAATTTTTTAAAAGAAAAACAAATAGGTTTAATGCTAGGGTGAGTTATAGAGAAATTTTCATCCATGCAAGACAGACCTGTGTGAGACCACACTTTTAATTGGAGGTGGGAGAATCTAATTTGTTCCTCCTTTGTTTTTAGCTGAATGTTTCAAAATTTTTCCTTAATTATGTATATTTTCAAAATTACACAATTTAAAGAGCTGTTTGAGATTATCAATAGTAAGATGTACAAATATCACATTACAATATGCTAAACTGCTTTTTTCTCGTGCTTCTTCAAGTAATGGCTAAAAATAACACTAATTCCAAGCTCTGGAATCACAAGACATGATGGCTAAGTGCAAATATGAATGTGCTCAGTCAAGCATCATCAGATCTCCACAACTGGAATACATCCATTGCTACTGGACCGTAAAGGGGGAAAAAACCTCGATCTTTCTCTTTTACAGATAGAATCAAGTCTTCTTTTTATCAGCTCTCCACACATGGCATTTTCATTGAATAGCCAGGCTAAACCTTGATAATCTCATACAGCTCCCTTTTCAAAAATCCTCTCCCCTCCATGAAGCCTCATCTTGCTCAAATTCTTTCTTGTAAACTAAACAAGGCAGGGGGAAGAAGTTTGCTGTTACATCTGATAGGAGTGAATGGTTGAATTCTACCTCATCTAAGAAGGACGTCACTAGAAGGGAAAATGACAGTCTTTGGGTAAATCATAACTGGACAGAACTCGTTTAAGTAACAATATTGCTAAGAATAATTGAAGGTGACAGAAAAAAGGAAGGGCTAAATAATAGGTTCCCCTTGCTCGAAAGCCAGTCGTACCTAACTCTAGGGTTCAGTGCTCATCTCTGTTTATAGCTGTTTGCGTCTGCAGAAGTTTTCGTGGACATGTGGCAGGCATGGAACGCTGTTTACCTTCCCACCAAAGTGGTCCCTATTTATCTACTTGCAATTTCTTGCTTTAGAAATGCTAGGTTGGCAGGAGCTGGATCAGAGACGGGAGCTCACTCCATTGTGCAGTACTCGGGTATCGAACTCCAACCTTCCAGTCTTCAAGTTCAGCATCTTAACCCCTTGAGCCACTGCAGTCCTTAAATAATAGAGGAATAGATTTACTGAAGGAAGTCGCAGTCTTGGATTAGTAGATGCTAAATTGGGCTAAATTGACAATAGGATTTTCTGGAAGTCACTAATTCATAATCTCCATAAGTGAGAAGCAACTTGACAAAACATAAAAACTACAGCACTCTGTTTGCCTTCCCATTGGAAACACAAGTCTCTGACTGGAGGAGCATCATGGGGATGGCCTCCAGCTGCATCAGGCCTCCAGGTTTTCAAAGGATTCTATTCCCTGGAACCAAAACATTCCACATCCTTATTGAAGAAATCACAGTTTTTGCAAAATGCAGTGGCCAGGATACTTCCTGCTTTGCACCTTCAGCCCATATCAAACAGATAGTATTATACAGTTTATATATTAGTTGTACTTGATTCATTAGTCATCTTAGCTGGAAATTGAAGCTATGAGTTAGTTGAAGCCAGGATTTTGATGGCGGGGGGCAGCGAGGGAATCATCTCCCACACAGACCCAACTATAATTTTTGTATATCTTTAGAGACCCTCCTTTAACGCTCACAACCTTAGAAAATTTCCCTTGACAGGTTTTTCCTCTGATAGAATTTGCTAGCAAAAGAGTTTAGATGGTTAGCTTTATTCCAGAATTTAAAAATGGGCAGTAATTTTTTTTATTTAGTCTGTCTTTCAATTTTTTAAAAAACTTTTAAAAGACCTCAAACAAAATTAAATATAGTATTCCTGAAGAATTGTATCAAGTAAGAAAAATTTTCAAATCAGTAAAACCCGAGGAATGAATTGGTTTAACTTATGTTTTTATGCCTCAACTATAATAGCACTTCTTACACTTTCCAGCTTTGCCATGGAAGGAAACCCTGTCCTTAATAACATAGCAGATCTTCAGATTTACAGTGATAAACAAGCTAACAACCTGGAAGACTTGCATTTAGATATTTAATATGAAATAACACTAATAATGGGAGGGCATTTTTTTTAAAAATATTTTTTTTATTTCAACAATCCAATTTTAATGCTATTTTTAATGTTTTTGTAAGTTTTTATTTGTTGTAAGCTGCCTGAAGTTGCCTCGGCAAGGGGGCAGTGGTAGAAATGCGAGTAATAAATAAATAAAACAAGCTACCAAGTTATTAATGGACATCTCTACTAACTGACTTTGACATCTGAATTGTCATTATATTCAGAAGTTTTATTATATACAGTATTGCAAATTCCATCTGGAGAGTCTTCTATACAGAATGTCACTGCTCTAAAATACAGTCCTCCTGTAATACCATAACATCACTGGATACATCAAAAGCATTTGATAAACTAGAATGGTAGTTCTTTTTCAAAATATGTGAAAAGTGAGAGAACAGTGAAATGTTCATAAAGTAGCTTGGCTCCTACATTTGGCTCAAATTGATGGCATTTAAAAACAACAGTACCAACTGACATCAATAACAGGACAAAAGATAATAGTATTTCAGCTAAATATTTTAATGTTAAGTATTAATAATGTGATTTGAAGAAATCTACATAAAACCATTCCTTTGAATTTATTTATTTATTTATTTATTTATTTATTTATTTATTTATCACGCTTATATACCGCACACTCAGGTACAACCCAACTCAGGGCGGTTTACATAGCGGACAGTAAATACATAAAAGACACATGATAAAACAAAGTTAAAAGTTAAAAAACCCACCCCTAAAAGGTAATAAAACAAAGTTGCAAGCCTATATTCAATGCAGTAAAGTAGACATTAGAAAAATAGAGGAAATTTGATTTGTCATGTTTGGTGCTCATTGCCATACTGAAGATGTAACTTTTGTGTGAATTGACTTCTTTGGTTTCATACTCTTTCTTCTGCATTACCAACTCTAGCTATTTAAACTGCAAAAATTATTTTCAGGATTTGTTATCAGAGTTGGTCATTCTTTAATTACGAATTCAACATTATTCACTATCAGGAAGGATGGTGGTTGCAGATGACAACAATGAGTTATTATTTTAGTGTTCTGGGGAAACAAAACTTAAGTTTTATTTATTTATTTATTTATTTATTTACTTATTTATTTATTTTTCACGCTTATATACCGCCCACTGAGGTACAACCCAACTCAGGGCGGTTTACATAGCAGACAGTAAATACATAAAAGACATATGATAAAACAAAGTTAAAAGTTAAAAAAAACCACCCCTAAAAGGTGCGCATGAACCGAAGGGACCTTGGGGGAAGGCACACTTCTCTATACCAACCACTCAACGGTACCCCCATCCCCACCCGCACCCCAAACTTGGCCCGGCAACCAGGTCTTTAGTTCCTTCCTAAAGGGCAACAACTCCGTCTGGAGACGCAGTTCCACAGGCAGGAGGTTCCAAAGGGCCGGTGTGAACACGGAGAAGGCCCTCCTCCTTGTGCCAGAGAGGCGAGCCCCCCTGGCTGATGACACAATTAGAGAGCCCTTCCGGTCCGCTCTGGTTGGACGGACAGACGTCCTTAGGGCGATGCGGTCTCTAAGATACCCTGGCCCACTACCATGTAGGGCTTTAAAGGTCAAAACCAGCACCTTGAATTGCACCCGGAGACAAACTGGTAACCAGTGCAGCCCACGAAGCAGTGGTGAGGCATGGGCATAACGTCCACACCCCATCACCACCCAGGCCGCCGCATTCTGGACCAGCTGCAGCCTCCGAATGGTCATCAAGGGCAGTCCCATGTAGAGCGCATTACAGTAGTCTAGTCTGGAGGTCACCAGAGTGTGAGTGACCATGAGCAAAGAGTCCCGGTCCAGGAGCATGCACAACTGGCGAATCACCCGAAGTTGGGTGAAGGCCCTCCTGGCCACAGCCGCCACCTGTTCTTCTAGCAGCAGCCGTGAATCCAGGAGGACCCCCAAGTTGCGCACCGGGTTGTTCTGGGGCAAAACAGCCCCATCCAAAACCAAAGATGGAAGCTCCCGGGATAACGCAGGACCCCCTATCCATAGCCACTCAGTCTTGCTAGGATTCAGCTGTAGCCCATTTGCCCCCATCCAGACCCCAACAGCCTCCAGACAGCTGGAAAGGACTTTGCATCACTGGGGTCCCCACGGGCCGAGATGTACAACTGTGTGTCATCCGCGTGCTGGTGGTACCGCACCCCGTGGGAACGGATGATCTCACCCAGCGGCCTCATGTAGATGTAGTTTTGATGTAGTAATTGTCTGGAATCCTTCAGAAGAAGGGCCAAAGGTGGAAACTGTCTGAAGTAATAAAAGGAAGGGGGAGAGAAAGGAGGGATCTCTTTTCACCATTCTGTGGGATGCTTAGGATCGCTTTACATCAGAAGAAATGTCCCTGGTTCCCAGGTAGATATTCATCCTCTCCTCTCACCTCTCCATTCGCAGAGGGAGAGGGGTGGTGGAGAGACACACCGGTGACATCACATGGGTACATGTGCCCGCACACCACCACCACCACCTCTTTGGGCACTAGTTCTCTAAAAGGTTCACTATCACTGCCTTATAGCAAGGACATGCTGCAACTTGTATGGTCTTTCTATCTTAAGGGGGCTTAAGGAGTCAAAATGAAAGACCACAAAATAATGAAAATAGGAGCAACATCTGACTGTAACAGTGAATATTGATGGATATTTCTGTTCCTTTATAAGCCCGTGAAGGCTACTCATATATATATATATATATATGAGTAGCCTATATAATTTAAGTCTAACAAATCTTGATCAGTCTATATCCATCATTATAGTGTATGGTAATTTAGGCCACCTCCAAATCAGTTTTATTTTTATAATAAAATTATAAACATTGAGAGGCTTTTGCTTTGATTATAACTGGAAGAGGGTGAAAATCCCCAAATCTAATTTTAACATTTATCTAAGATACTTAAGTGATCTAAAAGCATGTAATTATTGGAATATTTATATGATTACACATGGTAATACTGAGCATTTTAAATGTAAATCACAGAGACAGCTGCAGGATATCAACAGGCATATGGTAGAAATGTAAACTTATCATCTGAAATTGTACATGAAGTTTCACAAGCAAAGATATTCATAGAGAAAAACTCGCAATAATAATCTATTATGGTTGTTCATCAGGAGAAAGGATGTAATCCTTGTTCAGTAGCACAATATCAGTAGTTTCAGCTTCTATACTAGGAACTCTCCTGGGATTACACTTAGAAGCATTGAGTTTTGATGATAAATTCTCTTCCGTTGCTCCAAGGCATAAAATATTCACCAAGTCTATCAAGATGTCTTGCCAAGCCTGCTCCTAATTGAGAAATTACATCATTACTGACTTTTCTCCATCACAAGGGTTGCATTCCCAGTTGTTGTTATAAATAATGTGAACTGTGTCTGCAATCCAGTAAAAACATATTAGAAATCCTTTTGAAGTCAATGCGACTACTCCTCTTATAAGAAATCAACACTAATCCAAAGTCAGGGTGTGATTTTCCTTCATTTTCCCATCCAAGCCAAACTGTAATTCTGTAATTGGATTTTTCATAGGGGGAAATTTGGGCCATATCAGAATATCATCAAAATCCAAAGCTGTTCTTGCAAGGTTCTTAGAATGACCATCTGGGATGGGAAACAGTTCAAGGAGAGATAGTGCCAAGCCCAAATGCTACTGATCTCTAACCAGAGTAAAAAGATCTGTCCCCCAAGATGGGAAGGCTCAATCGTGAAAAGATTTTGTCAAACCTGGAGAAGAAGAGCACAGCAGCGAAAGGAATGGAAAGCAAGTTGCAACCAACAGGAAATCATTCCTTGATAGTCTGGTCAATCAAGGAATCAAATTCATTGTATTCCTGATTTCCCACCTCAGCTAGCTACTTGGGTTTTGGAAGCAATTTGTTATTTTCTGGTGATGTTACATGTGACCTTATCATTATTGCTTACCTTTCTTATTTAGGATGGAAACGATCTCTCTTTGAACTGTTTTCCATTCCAGATGTTTGTGTGTACAATTTTTAATTTGAAAAGAAGAGTTTCAGGCCTCACAGAGTGGGAGGTAGCAGCCTGCAAATTCCTGAAGCAAATAGGGCAATGTTTCCCAACCTTTGGTTTTTGGACTTCAATTCCCAGAAGCCTAAGTCAATTCCCCAAAGCACTGTACAGCCAATGTACTGACTTAGGTTTCTGGGAATTGAAATGCCCCTGTGGGGTGTGGGGCCCACATTGGGAATCACTGACCTAGAGCATCCAATTAAAAGAGCAAATGGATGTTCCAGCTGCTCTAAGAAATTTTTGATGGTTACAGCCCCCACTTTTGAACTTGGTAGTTGATGGAGGAGGATGAAAGAGGCTGTCTGATTAATGGTTCATCTTTACCTTCAAGTTAAATAAATAAATATCAATTTCCCTTTTAGCTACTGAGACAATAGCAGGTACAACAGAATGGTGTGTGTGTGTGTGTGTGACATAGTCCAGAGGTTCCCAAACTTTTCTTGCCACAGGCCAGTCACGTGGTTGAGCAGGCCAGTCACATGGTTCCTCTTGCTGTAAACACTGCCGTAAAATGCCTCTGCAGCTGTCATAAATGTGTTTATAAGAGCTGCGGGTACGGCAGCATTTACGGCAGGCATGGGCACATTTACACATGCACGGGCATGTTTTATGGATGCCACAAACGTACCGGCTTTTGCTTCCAGGAGTGGCAAGGTGCCACACGAAATGGTACCACAGACCAGGTCCGGCCCATGGGCCATAGTTTGACCACCCATTATAATCCTTGCTATTCAAAAAGTGCCAGGGTTTGACCTTTCAAGCTCTGGTTCCACTACGCCACTGAATATAACAGTGAATTTACTGTCTAGGCAGCTCGGTCTGTTCTTAGCTGAAGTGAAAGAACACCAGGAAATCTCTTGTGATCATCACAAATCACTACATTAGAAAAGTCCAGGTGGCCAGTGAGTGGTGTTCTTCTTACACACACAATGTCAAGCCAAATGTTTAGGTGGTTTTATGCTACAGCCCTTCCTATCCTTAGGGAATCTGAAAATCCATATTCTCCTGCCCATTTCCCATCCTCTTATCTGCCCCACCTCATGGCAACAAGCCTGCCATGATAATAGATGGCTTCTGTCACCATCAGTAAAAGAGAATTTGCAACTGCCCTTCCATGGTCATTTGACTAGTTGTGACAATCTCTGCCCAAAACAAGAACAAACAGTCCATATCCATCATGTCCAGGTAGACAATTTTCCTCTGGAATCCTAGATAATTAGTGAACAAAGTAGAAACTGGATATGCGGCAGGAATGTTTGTCAGAAACAATAGAAGGCACAAACTAGAGGAAATGGCAACTGTACCAACATTTATTTGCCTACAAATAGGGAAGAAGAATTCTGGCCCATTTGAATCAACAGAAATATGGTGGAGTTGACTTACTAAATCCCCACCATTTCAGTGGGCCTATTCTAACTCAAGTTACTATGCTAAGCAACAGAATTTCAGCTATTGAATATGGGTATCTATTGTTTATTCCTCGTTTGTTTCATACACTGGCTTTGCAACAGGCACTTCAGCTATAATGAGTATTAAAAATGAAAGGAAGCAACTGTTTAATGTACTTGAAGTTTTAGGTATTACACATTACCATCAGAGTTCCCTTTCCCTAATTCTATTGAAGTCTTTAAAGAAAATTGTTCTTCTCTGCAAACATTGCCTGAAGAATTTAAATGATGTTCGAGAACTAGCTACTGTTTTATATGTACAAAGTGTGTGTCAGATGCCAAAATATGTGCATGGCATTATCAGGTGCTGCTAAATCAGGCTACAATGTCTGTTATATTTTGGGAATTGTGAAAAATGCAGGTCAGCGGAAACTAAGAGGTGGTATTCCTTGAAAGGGTTGCAACATCACCTTTTCCTTAGAGCAAAACTAGTACAGTTCTTTCTAAAGCAGACAGTTGAGAATTTGATGGGGGAAGCTACCTTTAGGATGCAAAATGGCTTAGGCCCAAATACCTGAAGGAGTTCCTTTCTCTGTATCCACCTTCACATTTTTTCTCAGATCATCTCCTAGGTTAGATTGTAGCCAAGAAATCATGAGAAGACTGAGACTCAGAAGGGCAGCAATTAAAGAATTAGAAAAGATCATGGGGTGTAAGGCTATGTCTCTGGAAACCAAGGGCAATATCATCCACACTCCTGTTTTTTCGATCACTATAATATAATAATTTTGTGTCAGAAATTATTCTGGGTTGAAAGGGTTTATGCTGGAGAAACTCCACTCAGGGGACACCCGAATGAGGCTCCTTTCATGTCCCCAATATCTTTTCCCACTGAAGTATTCCCTGTTTATCCATTTGCAATTTCTTGCTTTTGAACTGCTAGGTTGGCAGGAACTGGGACAGAGACGGGTGCTGAAACCATCATGCAGTACCTGGGTCTCGAACTGCTGATTTGCTGGCCTTCCAGATAACAAGGCGAGCTTCTTAACCACTGAGCCACCGCAGCCCTCAATCACCATGTAAGGGTGTGAATGCTGGATCGGAAACAAAGCTGTCAGGAAAGAAATACTGTAGATTTGTTTGAAATACTGTGCTGGAGGAGAGCTTTGTGGATATAATGGACTGCCAAAAAGGCAAACAAATAGGTCCTAGACCAGTGATGGGCAGTCTTGGCCCTCCAGCTGTTCTTAAACTTCAATTCCCAGAAACCCTGACCAGCTGGTGTGTTGACTTGGGCTTCTGGGAATTGAAGTCCAAGAACAGCTGGAGGGCCAAGACTGCCCATCTCTGTCCTAGACCAAGTCAAGGCTAAACTCTCTCCAGAAGGAAAATTGATGAAGCTGAGACTGTCCTACTTTGGCAAATCATGAGAAGACATTATCTCTGGAAAAGATAATGCTGGGAAAGGTGGAAGTCAGTAGGGAAACAGAAAGACCAAATGTGTGATGGATTGTATCCCTAAACCCATAGGTTTGAGTTTACAAGAGCTGAACAAGGTTATTGAGGACAAGGTATTTTGGAGATTACTCATTTGTAGAGTTGCCATTAGTCAGAGACAATTTGACAGCACACAACAGCGGCAACAGGTCTTGCAAACTCAAGACAATAGCTTCCTTCGTTGAACAAGTTCATCTCCTATTATAAGAGGAAAAGAAGGGTTCTTTTCACCATTTCCTTGTCTCGGTCTGGCATTGGCCACAGGGGAAGTGGGAGATGCCGATGTTTCTGCTCCTTGGGACTTACTATGGTTGAGAGGGGGCTATATTGTTCTGTTATTCTGTAACTTTGTAATTGTTCTGCACTTGGATATATTGTATTTTAGATATTTCTATGTAGCCTTGCCTCCAGCTGAGACACAGAACTCCTTCCCCTGGTCCTGCTGATGGTGGGAGTAGAAGCACTCCTTTGCCGGCCTATATTGCATTATTGCATATTTATGTATTTTACTTGTATTTTTTTCTATATATTTTGTATTTTATATGTATTTGTTTTGTATTTCATATTTTGTATGTAAACCCTTCGGGGTATGTATATGTTGTTAGCCGCCCAGAGTCGGCCTGTGCTGAATAGGGCAGGGTATAAATCAAATAAACTAAACTAAACTATTTATTGGGTTTTGAAAAATCCATGTTTAAAGAACTAATATATAGGATGATTATTCAGAACAAAAATTACATATTAATTATTCTAGATTATTTGTACAAGCCAGGTATGTGGGAGCTCCCATGGTCATGGCTGTCACAGAAGGAAACTATGCATTGCTCAAAATGTGTTTTCAAAATCTTATCGTAATTTCAATGACAAGACGCTGTGCAGACATGGATGGGTGGAGATTTTGCTCCATTGGCTGTCCGGACCAGTGCTAGTTGAAGCAAGAGAGAAATAATGTTCCTTGCAAAATTTAGGCCGAAATCCTGTTGCTTAGCATAGTAGCGTAGGCCAAGTGAATTAAGGGGGACTTGGTGAGTCACCTCCTTGTAAGTTCTGTTCAATCAGATAGGCCTATTCTAACTTTTACTTATGATCAGGAAATTGCAATTAGGTCCATTTAAAAACCTGCATTTTAGGACAATGGTAATAAAATACAACCCTTTAGTAATGTAGCCTAAATGAAAGAAAAACAGTTCTTCAGTCTGATGAAAAAAATTGTGCATTACAACATAAATATTTAAACCCTAAAACTTCTATATGTTTCCAATCATTCCCTTCTTTGCCTGAACAACCTGCCAACAGGCTTTTGGCTAGAGTCTAAATTTGCATATAAATTTTCTATCTGTTAACAAATTCTATCCTGTTTGCCCAGGATTTCAGTATCTTAAATTATGTTTATTTTGCATGTGTTCTGCAAACGACCTTTTCTTACTTATTATAATGTTTTGAAGGTCTCTAATAAAATGTCAGCACAAAGAAACTGGCAATGCCACTTGCTTCTTTCATGAGTTTCACCTCTTCCTTGTTGTAGATTATGACTGTTGCATTCATTAACTTTAGATTTTCAGAGATCTGACTAATGGCAGAGATCTAAAATTTGCGTCCCATTTTTTAAAGTGGTAGAGGGCATTTTTGCAAGAAACATTAATGGAAATTGTATCTTGGTATCTGTGTGGAACCATTAGCGTTGAATGAACTAGAGATTGAATCAGCCTTGTTTTAACATAAAAGATAATGTTAACACAGTGCCACTTTGTTTTTTTTATAATGATTGCACAGAGGTTTTTCTTTCATTCTTTTTATTATTCTACCTTTCTCTTCCAGTGGGGGACCCAGGATTTTTAAAACGTTTTTTTCATTAGAATTCATTTCATAATATGGTTATTGGCACAGGAAAGTACTGGTAAGTACTGGTAATTCAGCTTTTAAAACTGGGGAAGTTTTCATTTTTCATAAATCTATTTTCATTCACAGTACTGAAATCCTGTTGCTTTGTTACAAGGGCTGGAGAAAGATGGCTTAACATTCAGAAACTTTTAGTCGGCAGTTAATAAGTCCCTACTGCAATTCTCAAGTGCGTGCAAAGTCAGCGTGTATGTACGACACCCACAGAGAATCACAGTGGCGGCTTGTTAATTACCAACTAAGGCAAGTAAATTTTATGCTTTTTGCCTTCTGTCTCTTGAGAAAGCAATGGAATTTCAGGCATTATTACATCCAATTCCTTCTTGATTATAGTTTAACTTTGTCCACAATGTACTTTTATTAGGCTGATGACCACCTTCTGCTAGTCATGAGACACAGTATTTTCTAGGTTTCCCAGTTCTATTTGTTGCCAGCAAAGCTATTGATCAAAGCTTTGCTGGCAACAAATAGAACTGGGAAATCTAGGAAATACTGTGTCTCTTATTCCCCTACACTTCTCATCATTTCCTGTCATTTTCTCAGCTGCCTGACATAAACACCCTTCCACTACCCTCCTGGCATGTTCCCTCTTTCATCCCTGGTAACCAATTGGAATCATTCCCATTCTCCCTCCATGGCACAAGAGGGCTTCCTGCTTGGTTAAGCTTCATGAGGACTTACTGAGCTATTAAAATAGGGGTAGTCATAATGTAGCTTACTGAATAGCTCACTGGCTTAGGTATTTGGCTGTAGAGCCAGAGGTTGGGAGTTCAATTCCCCCACTGTCCCTCTTAGAAGAAGAGCCACCCTATGTGGTCTTGGGCAATCTGTACAGTCCCAGTGTACCCTAGCAGTACTTCTGAATACTGTTTACCTGAAAAGCCATAGGAAAGGTCACCATAAGTCAGAATCAACTTGATAGTTGTTGTTGTTCAGTCGCACAGTCGATTCCGACCCTTTGCGACCCTATAGACCATTTTTCTCCAGGCGCCTCTGTCCTCCACCATCCCCCTCAGCACTCCCAGTTCTGTACCCATTGTGTCTACAATCCCATCTAGCCATCTCATCTTTGGCCTCCCCCTTCTTCTTTTGCCCTCCACCTTTCCCAACATCAAGGCCTTCTCAAGCGAGTCCTCCCTTCTCATTTGATGTCCAAAGTACTTCAGCTTCGTCTTTACTATTAGACCTTCCAATGAGCAGTCAGGGTTGATTTCTTCTAAGATTGACCTATTTGTTCTCCTCGCTGTCCAGGGTACCCTCAAAACTCTCCTCCAACACCACATTTCAAAGGCGTCTATTCTTCTGCGCTCAGCCTTCCTAATGGTCCAGCTCTCACACCCATACATTACCACTGGGAATACCATTGCTTTGACTATTCTAATTTTTGTTTGCAATGTGATATCTCTGCTTTTCACTATGTTCCCCAGGTTTCTCATGGCTTATAATTCTTATTGGCATTATTATTCAATATAGTACGCTTCTTTGAACCTCTTAAGTTACAAACATCAAACTTTCCTTTGACTTTGAAAAAGGCTTGAGGAACTATGGTTTCTGTCCCTGGCCGTTAGGGGTCAACCTCAAGATTCCCCTATTGCAGAAGTGTGCAGGGTCTTTTGATTTTTTTAAAATGGCTATTTTTTGCTAGATTATTCCACCATGGGTTAATAGTTCTCATTCAGGCTGAAAACTGTAAGTATATAACATAAAACTTGTAGTATATAACAAAAATGATTCCTCTTTGGGTGTAATATAATACAATCACTTGATCAGCTGTTGCCAAAATATCTTTCAAGTCGATACTAGTTAATACGACTTTTCCAAACTTATTGTTCCTTCTTCAGGAAATCTATTTATTATATAGAAGTAATTATTTTATCACGTCCTCGCCTCCACGTATTTTCTTTTCGTCCATTCGCACCTAGAGAAAATACGCGGAGGCGAGGATGCGATAAAATAATTACTTCTATATAATAAATAGATTTCCTGAAGAAGGAACAATAAGTTCGGAAAAGTCGTATTAACTAGTATCGACTTGAAAGATATTTTGGCAACAGCTGATCAAGTGATTGTATTATATTACACCCAAAGAGGAATCATTTTTGTTATATACTACAAGTTTTATGTTATATACTTACAGTTTTCAGCCTGAATGAGAACTATTAACCCATGGTGGAATTATTTATGTTGTGACTTTTGCTGAACAATATAAAGCATTATATTAATTTGATCATACTTTTTGGAGAATTTTTACTCTACCGAACGGTTCTATTTTTCCTTCGTGCTTACACCTTTCGCGCCCGTTTCCACGTCTATTTTTTGCTAGAGCCTGGTGGCACAATGGTTAAATTGCTGTACTGCAGCCAAAAAGCTCAAGACTAACTCAGCCTTTTATCCTTCCAAGGTTGGTAAAATGAGGACCCAGCATGTTGGGGGCAAAATGCTAATTAACTTGTGAACCACCCAGAGAGTGCACTAAGTGCTATGGGGCAATATATATAAGTGTGATAGCACTTATTGCAGAAACAATAAGCAAATAGAGAAATTGCCAAGCAAATCTATCTACAGAAAGGCTGTGGGGAATAACAGTCAGTGATGGCCCAAAAACAAGAGTCATTCATCAAATGTTAAATTCTTATGCATGTATCATTTATTAGCCTTTCTTCTCTGCATTGGCAGCATCCACCAACCATCTTCCCTTACAGTGTCCCATTTTAGATCTGTGTTCTCAGGCTTCCACAGAAGACACGGAGCCCCCCAGTGGTTTTATGGTTATGGCGAATAAATGCAGTTCATCCAACCAAGTCTTAATATGTCAACATTGCTATCGCTCTAGAAGATAACACTTAGCAATATTCCAAGCACTTTATATAAGGCAGGCTGATATCATTATTAGTGTATGGTTGTTGTGTGGAAGAGTGGAGAAGGAGTTGTTTAAGGCCAAATGAATTAATTCATTGGACTTGGTTGTGTATTTAAGGAAATGCATTTGCCATTTTGTTTTGTTGTGAAAGAGTTTAATATGTATTTGCTTTACTATGGTCTGAAGTCTCGCAAGACTTCGGGAGGGTTCTGAACGAGAACAGAGCTGTCAACGGTTCTAACGGTTTTTCCCAACTGTCAGTTCTGATCAGAGATAGTTAAGGAATGTGAGGGTGTGTGGTTAGCTCTGGTCACCTATTCTTATTCCAAATAAAGTTGTGTGTTTGGCCCGTATTGCTGGCTGCTGCCTGTTATTTCCAGAACACTAAAAACCCACATTGGGAACTGCTGCTCTAGTCTGAGGCAGGGAATTTTCCAGACAGAGAACCTGATTTTACGTAGGCTAGTTTGAGTGAAAGAGCACTCTACATACAAAAATGCCTAAGACTCCAAGAGACATTTGCCTTTCTTAGAGTGGGGGATACAGAATAGGTGGCCAGAGCTAACAACACACTCTAACATTCCTTAGCTATCTCTGATCAGAACTGACAGTTGGAAAAAACCGTTAGAACCATTGACAGCTCTGTTCTCGTTCAGAACCCTCCCGAAGTATCGCGAGACTTCGGACCATAGTAAAGCAAATACATATTAAACTCTTTCACAACAAAACAAAATGGCAAACACATTTCCTTAAATACACAACAGGGTTCCAGGCCCCACAGGGGGACTCCAGTTCCCAGAAGCCTAAGTCAGTACATTGGCTGATAGTGCTTTGGGCAATTGACTTAGGCTTTTGGGAATTGAAATCCAAAAACCAAAGATTGCAAACACTGGGCTAGAGGGAGCTGGAGGCTAAAATACCTATCATGCAACTCTCTATAGATTTTTTCCCATCTCTTTGTCCGATTTCAATTTCATACCAAGCAAGATAATGCATGGCGATTTGAGTCAGCATGGCGATTTGAGAGTTGACTGCATTATGGGGATGTTGTATTGCTGCCCAGAGTGGGGAAATATCCCAGATGGGCAGAATATAAATTTAATAAATATTGAGTACTATAAGTCAAGCCACCAAATTATCTGAAAACCTAACTCCAAATTTTAGCTCAGTGCTACTAAGAATTACTTTGCATACATTTTTACATTTCTAGTACAATTTGCTTGACATAATTAAAATCTTGATTCATATAAGCTGCAGTGAAAATTGAAGAACAAATAATAGAAGACATAAAGATTTTTTTCCAAAGGAATATTCACTGAAGAAGACAGAGACCACATGCCCAAAACAGAGCCTATCTTCGTAGGGAGGGAAACCGAAGAATTAAGCAAGATAGAAATAACCAGGGAGGAGGTCCTTGCATGTCTTGTTAAGCTAAACACTAACAAATCACCAGGACCAGATGGCATCCATCCACGAGTTCTCAGGGAACTTAAAGACGAAATTGCTGATCTCCTAGCCAAAATATATAATATTTCCCTCAAATCAGGCTTTGTGCCTGATGACTGGAAGGTAGCGAATGTAACACCAATTTTCAAAAAAGGATCCAGGGGTGATCCAGGGAATTACCGACCTGTCAGTTTGACATGTGTCCCAGGTAAAGTAATGGAAACCATCCTAAAAGATAGAATTAATAGGTACATTGAAGAGAAGGCGCTGCTAAAGGAGAGCCAACATGGCTTTTACAAGGGCAAATCATGCCTCACTAATCTGTTGGAATTTTTTGAGAGTGTCAACAAGCATGTGGATAAGGGGGATCCAGATGACATTGTTTATCTGGACTTTCAGAAGGCTTTTGACAAGGTCCCACACCAAAGGCTCTTGAATAAACTTACCAGTCATGGAATAAAGGGACAGGTCTTGTCCTGGATCAGCAACTGGCTAAGGGACAGGAAACAGAGGGTAGCACTAAATGGACACTTCTCCAAGTGGAGGGAAGTAAAGAGTGGGGTCCCCCAAGGTTCAGTACTGGGACCCTTGCTTTTCAACCTCTTCATAAATGATCTAGAGGTAGGAGTAAAAAGCAAGGTAGCCAAATTTGCTGACGACACTAAATTATACAGGGTAGTGACAACTGTGAGAGATTGTGAAGAGCTCCAGAGGGATCTCTTGACACTGGGGGAGTGGGCAAAACAGTGGCAAATGAGCTTCAACATCAGTAAGTGCAGAGTGATGCATGTTGGGGCAAAAAACCCCAATTACATTTATAAACTGATGGGGTCTGAACTCTCTGCGACAAACCAGGAAAGGGACCTTGGTGTCCTGGTGGACAGGTCAATGAAGATGTCAACCCAGTGTGCCTCAGCAGTGAAAAAAGCAAACTCAATGTTAGGGATCATTAGGAAAGGTATAGAAAATAAGTCAGCAAGTGTCATTTTGCCTCTTTATAAATCTATGGTGAGGCCCCATCTGGAATATTGTGTACAGTTCTGGTCGCCATACCTCCAGAAGGATATTATGGAGTTGGAGAAAGTACAGAGGAGGGCAACCAGAATGATTAGGGGACTGGAACACCTTCCTTACCATCTGAGGCTGCAACGGTTGGGCCTTTTCACTCTTGAACGACGGCGTCTAAGAGGTGACCTGATTGAAGTTTATAAAATCATGCACGGTGTGGACAAAGTAGATAAGGAAAAACTGTTTTCCCTATCACACAACACTAGAACTAGGGGACACTCGATGAAACTTTTGGGTACTAGTTCTCAAACAAATAAGAGAAAGTACTTTTTCACCCAGAGGATTACTGGTCTATGGAACTCCCTGCCAGAAGAAGTGGTGACAGCTGTCAGACTTGACAGCTTTAAGAAAGGATTAGACAAGTTCATGGAGGACAAGGGTATCAATGGCTATAATTATGGCTACCTAAGGACAACCTCCGGGTTGGAGAGATAGGCAGGATATCTCTCAATGCCATTTCCAGGGAATCCTAAGCAGGTGAAGGCATCTCCTTGGGAATACCCTGAAGGAAATGGTGAGCCACTGTGTGAGACAGAATGCTGGACTGGATGGGCTGTGGCCTGTTCCAGCAAGGCTGTTCTTATGTTCTTATGTTCTTATGATCAGAATGTGTCTGCTTTCCACTGCTTTTCACTTCATATTTTGAGAACACATTTAGAGAAGCACCTGCTGAGTCAAATGTTGACACAATTGTCAATAGAGAAGTTATCGATATCTAGTGCACAAAAAATACAGCATTACAAGCTGGTGATTTAGATGCCCTGCAAAGTTTACTTAAACAAGTCAGCTAAGAGGGCAGGGAATAAAATCTAGAAATAAAAAGGTGAAAGATTTATATCAGTGGTTCCCAACCATTTTTTTTGCCACGCCCCACCTAAGCATCTCTAAAATCCTGATCCCAACCCCTTGTGACTAATAATTCTTATTATTCAAAAAGTGAATCCCTATCAATGTGGGACTGCAGTGGCTCAAGTGGATAAGATGCTGACTGGGAGGCGGAAGGTCAGCAGTTCAATTGCAGGACGGAATGAGCTCCCGTCTTTGTCCCAGCTCCTGCCAACCTAGCAGTTCAAAAGCAAGAAATTGCAAGTAGATAAATAGGGACCACTTGGGTGGGAAGGTAACAGTGTTCCGTGTGCTCCAGTGTCTAGTCATGCCTGCCACATGACCACGGAAATGTCTACAGAAGCAGACAGCACTGGCTCTTCGGCTTTGAAACAGAGATGAGCACTGAACCCTAGAGTCAGATACGACTGGCTTTCGAGCAAGGGAAACCTTTACCTTTACTATCGATGTGGAGGAAGCCTAAAAGGCCATTAACTGTTAATAACTCATTCTCAAATTGCCCACCTTAAAAATCAAATTGCCCCTCTGTGGTGCCTGTGCCCCATGTTTGGAACCACGGGTTTATATGATCTGAAGAGAAACCAGAGTTGCTCCTCGACCTTTTGGCATACCTGTCAATCGCAGCTCCGGACAATACGGGACCTGCGCAGAACGGTTCTGCACAAGTCGCCTTCTACACATGCGTAGAAGGCTTTTACGCTTGCATAGAACCCTTTTACGCTTGCGTAGAATTCTTCTACGCATGCGTAGAATTCTACACAAGCGTAGAAGGGTTCTACGCAAGCGTAAAAGGGTTCTACGCAAGCATAAAAGCCTTCTATGCATGCGTAGAAGGCGACTTGCGCAGAAGGGATGCGCAGTACCTCTTTTCCCCCACTGCCAAATTCTGGGGTTTTGGCAGCTCCTGGCGGGAAATGGCGCAAATCGGCCCCAAAAAACGGGAAATCCCGGCCAATCCGGGAAGGTTGACAGGTATGCCTTTTGGCTAGGATCATGTGTAAATTTAAAAAACAGCTTTGTGCTAAAACAGAAAAAGGAAACAGCCAGAGAAATGCAAATAAAGATCTAAAATGAAAAATTGCAATATTTTAACTCTAATATAGTTGAAACTGTAGATCGTTTAAAATACAAGGAATGTTAGTTGGCTTTGATGCACCTGCAGTGGAGAGATCTCTGGAGTATCTGTGTTCAGTGCTCTTACTCCCCAGTGCAGTTTATAAGGCTTATTCTGGGATAAGAGGGTATAGGACTGTAGCTTTACGCGGCCAATTAAAACTGCACTCCTGCCTGCACAACTGGCAGTGTGTATTGTGTTGTTACTTACTGATTTTTTCCTACTTCGACTCTGCTGTTTCTTTTCACCATTTATTGGATCTTTGTCCTAAGTTCTACGGTAGCTATGCTTTAATTTGCTTGTAAGTTGTTGTTTTTCATTCTGTGTCTTTGTAAACTGTTTTTGAACGTTAATGCACTAGGAAAATGGGGAGTGGATTGGGCTTGGACTGAATAACAAAAATCTGGAATGTGTTGCTGTGTAATACTGTATGTAGTGGGAAGCAGTAGCTGATGAGAATTAAGCAGACAGCACTTGATTGAGCAGGGCATCAGTTGATGGGTTCTGCAGGCACTAATGTTCTGTAATAAATCTTTCAAGGTAATTTTGTATTGAGGTGGAGGTTAAGAGGAAAGAGTTTGGGTGGTTATTTTATAGCTAGATCTCAAAATATATTAGAGAGTTCTGACAGAGCGTGTAATTATTTTTCAAGGTGTTTATGCTGAAGGATTAATAATGTGGAATACTTAAGGGTCATTATAAATGTTTCAAATGGACTCTGTTCAAATTATAAAGCTACCCTAAAGAATACTTTTAGAGAAGAGTTCTTTGAAGTTAAATTTAAGGGATTTAAAAGGAAGAAATGTGGATACAATGTTTTGGTATCCAACAGGTATGCAGATTTTTATTTATTTTTTTGAAAGGGTTTCCAGTCAAACCAAGAGCAGAACCCCACAAAGTCATGTAGTATTTTCCCTCTGAAGTTGGCACATGCTGAGCACTTGGAGAAATATAGCCAAAGACATAACATATAGTGCATGATTACAAATGTTGAACCAAATGCATAATATCAGCTGTCCACACTTATGGCCACCAGCGTAACTCCCTTGCTCTAACTATCAGGGTCGAAAGTTTAAAAGTCGACATAGGCATTCGCTACTGTACATCTGTTACATGACTTGGCACATGACAGCAGATGCCTATGGTGACTTTATCTTTTGTATCAATTTACTGCTGAAGTTTATGCTCATGGACTTAAGCCTGTGTAATTTTTCACTTGAATTCTGGCCAGGCTTACTGCATTATTCCCTTATCTATGTTTTTTACGACTGGTATATACTACTCAATATAATAAGCTATCTGCACACACAGGACTTGCAGAAAGTGGATGAAATTCTATTTCACAGATCTATATTTTGCTAGCTCCTGCTGCCAAATTTACTTTTAAATTGTGTTAAAGCCTTAACCTATCTTGAGAATTCTGGGATTTGGTGTCCAAAACCAAAACTGAACAGCACATGCCTATTCATTCATTGGTTCTAGTTAATCTGGCCATTCCAATAGTGTCTACAAACGTAACTGCTTGAATAAAAGAGAAAAATGTAATTAAATTTTAAAGGGGCCCTACTCCAAATAGTCTCCTTGGGTGGGGGGGGGGCGCTCCTTTTTCCTTTTAATTTAAAAATACTAATCAAGATTAGGGGCCTTTTTCATGCTGATTTCAAACTTGTGAAAGATGCGAAAATTGCTATGTGGCCATAAATTAAGAAGGGTGACCATGATGTCCTAGATCAGAGATTCTCAACCTGCGGCCCTGTTGTGTATTAAGGAACAATTGCAAGTTGCGCGGGCAGCGCCTTGGAAAGAGAAAATGGCGGTTTCCCACCATCCAAATTAAGAGCTAAAGTTGATGCAAAATCTCCCTCTGAGCCATACCTGTCAAGTTTAGGATTTAAAAAATAAGGGAAATTTTGGCCACACCCCTCTGTGGGTGTGGTCAAATCTGTGGGCATGGCCAAATCTGGCTGTGTGACTTGCTGGGCTCTAGTCATGCCTGCCACATGACCATGAAAACATCTGCAAACACAGACAGCACTGACTCTTTGGCTGTAAATGGAGATGAGCACTGCACCCTAGAGTCAGATATGACTGGCTTTTGAGCAAGGGCAACCTTTACCTTTACCTATTGTTAGATCCAATGCTGCCTGTCATATCTGACTCTAGGGTTCGGTGCTCATTTCTGTTTATAGCCAAAGAGCCAGCACTGCCTGTTTGTAGATGTTTCTGTGGACATGTGGCAGGCATAACTAGACACCAGAATGTTGTTACCTTTCCCACCAAAGTGGTCTCTATTTATCTACTTGTAATTTCTTGCTTTTGAACTGCTAGGCTGCCAGGAGCTGGGACAGAGATGGGAGCTCAAACCATCATGTCGGCCTTCCAGCTAACAAGGCGAGCTTCTTAACCACTGAGCTGCAGTGGCTCATGTGGCTAAGGTGCTGACTGGAAGGTGGCAGGTCAGCAGCTCGATACCCAAGTACTGCAGAACAGAGTGAGCTTCTGCCTCTGTCTCAGCTCCTGCCAACCTAGCAGTTCAAAAGCAAGAAAATTTAAGGAAACAAATAGGGTATCTGGATTAGTCCAAGCCCCTTCCCCTCATCTTCCTGTTTGTTTAAGCTTGAGTCCCACCAACCTAGTGGGGCCTCCATCCCACCACACAGAAGTGGCTCATCTTCGTCTGTCTCTTTCTTCCGATCTAGGGCCTTATTTTTTCACCCTCAGGCATCTTTTTCCCTAGGTTCTACCTTATGTTTATCAGACCACCACCTCATGATGTCATTATTTGTACATTCACTATTATTTTTCCAGTTCTGAAGACATGTTACCTGTATTATATTGAAATTTGTCTGTTTGAGTGATGATTAATCTATACAAAATGCATTCAAACCATGCCTCCCATTCCACTCTATATAATTGCAAGTAGATAAATAGGGAACACTTTGGTGGGAAGGTAAACAGCGTTCCGTGTACTCCTGTGTCTAAGTCATGCCTGCCACATGCCCATGGAAATGGTCAGAAGCAGACAGCACTGGCACTTCGACTTTGAAACAAAGATGAGCACTGAACCCTAGAGTCAGATACGACTGGCTTTCAAGCAAGGTAAAGGTATCCCTTGCTTGAAAGCCAGTCATATCCGACTCTAGGATTCAGTGGTCATCTCTGTTTAACCTGGTTCAGACCCTGGCCCCTCACCCACAACACACACACAAACACACACACCATCGCTCTCCACACCCACACCTACCCCCACACCCACCCACACAGAGAGAGAGCAAAGTAAGCAAAACAAAAAGACAGAGAGACTTACTTACACACACACAGGAAAGTAAACAAAACAAAAAGACATAGACTTACCCAGAAGGGGCAAGCGCCAGGGCATCCCTGGCCCAGGGACAGCCACGTCGGGCAGCTCTTTTCTTCCTTTCCCCGCTCCCCTCGCACGGGCCCAGGGAGGAGTCAAAGGAACAGAAGCAGAGAGATGAAGGCCCCGCCCCAAACCACCTTCTCTCTCCGCTTCCACAAGTGAAAAGCCACAGCGGCCTCTGGTGGCAGGGAAAAAACCTGCAGTTTTGGGATTTTTTAAATAAAAAAATGTGATATTATGGGGAAATTAATAAAACGGGAGGGGCGGGAAGAGGGGTAAAAATACGGGGTTTTCCTGGCCAATTAGGGGTACTTGAAGGCCTGCTCTGAGCGCACTCATTATGCTAATCAGAGTTCTATGATTGGTTACAGTTTTAGATTCTGTTCCTCTTTGGTTAATACTCATATATCGTGTTATGATTGGTTGGTTATGCTTGTCCGGCGGGTCACTACTTTGTATCAAGGAGCCACCGCCGGGGAGACACTATATAAGCCCCACGGGTAAACAAGGTGGGGCTATACTACCCATTCCGTACAGGTAGCCAGTAATGAGCTAAGCCTGGACCTCTTCCATATGCTACCGCTTCTAGTGTAGCTTAGGCATTGCCTCTTTGACGGCAGATTCCGGAGGGACTGATTTCATGGGATTCGTATAGCCATCTTAATGTCTGGAGCACCTTGTAAGCGTAACCTGAAAGATTGTTAAATAAACTCCTGTTGTTGTTCTGTTCATCATTGTCTGGATTATTGCTAATAAGGGCAGGACACAACAGGCCCACAGGCTGGATGCAGCCTACAGTGCCATTTCATGTCCCCACCCCACCCCCACTGCCTCCACCACCCCAGGAAGTGTCATGTGGTGGAGGAAGGGCAAAATGACCATTCGCCCCCCGAAGCTGTCTAAGGAAACGTGACTCAGCCCCCGACTTTAAAAGGTTGAGAACTGTCCTAGATGGAAGATAGGTCAGTTTATAAAGATAAGATAAGGCTTATTTTTCTGTCTGTTTCGTGGCAGGCTCTGTTTTAGCTTTAAATGCAGTTAGCAAGTTAAAGTGTAATTAGTGGAATGTTAAAGCTGAGCTTTTAATTTCTACTTAACTAACATCTACTGCCCCTCAGAACCTTTCTTTGGCACTTTTGCCTTTAAAACAAGGTCCTCATTATTGGTGTTAATGGACACTGACTGCAGTTAGCTTGCTGCCAGATCCACTATGGATCTTATGGCTAGCTTGTGAAGGAGCTCTTTAGGTGTGAGAGGAACTCAGCTGCAAAAATGGAGGAAGTAAAAGCAAACAGAGAAGATTTGCCTAAACTGCAATAGAAAGATTGACCAAAAATGTTGGAAGGCAAGTAGGAATGGGTTAGTAGGAAACAGTGAGCCTAAAATGGGGATGTAGTTGCTGATCAACAGGCTACATATAGGGTGGAATGCATACACTACAGATATTTGAAGTTAGATCTCCACCACATAAGTATATCTGGAAGGGAATGTTACTGTTATGCTAATACTAAAGGTCTTTGAGCAAAGTTGGGGAAGTTGGAAAGGCTGATTTTAAAGAAGAGAAAAGAATAATGGGCACAATGTAAATCTGGTGATATGGAAAGAGCAGTAGCATCTGGTCATCTCTGGATGCAAACTCCACAGAGAAAGATCAGGGCCGTAGCCAGGATTCTAGATTTTTTTGGGGAGGGGAATTTCCAGAAGGAGCAAAAAAATTCCAGGCGGGGCAACAATGTCACTCACATATATAGCATTGGCACCACGGGGTGGGGGTGGGGAGATGGGCTGTTAGCTCAGGAGGGTACCCCCCCCTGCCCCTGCCCCAGGCTACAGTCCTGAGAAAGGTGCTCTAGGGGAGTAGTAACCATGTATACATCTAAGAGGACATAGACAAAACACAGACTTCCTAAGGGCTGGAGAATCACTGTGGATGCCAGTTTCAGCCCATTAGTGTAATTTATATTGGGGAGGTATTCTCACCACACTGACAAATGCTTCAGTGATATGAAGACATTAATTAAAACATGAACCTAGACTGTAACAGCTTTGGAAATGGTCACTTCTGTAATGAATTCCCTAAGGAAAATTATTGGGTGGGGAACTGCTGATATTGTAGTTCTTTTATGCAAAGCTATGGAATCCTTCATGCTGTTCTAGTCCCCAGGTCTTTAAAAACAGTGTTGTAATGCTGAAAATGTACATAAAAGGGTAACAAATGTTTGGGGTACTGAATATGTCAGCTTCCCACCACCAGAAAAAGTATATGTATACCTTTTTATTTTAGGAATCATGATGAGTACGGAGCAATACAATACTTATTCATTTTATTTAATATGCTACCTTTCTCGCAATAGAAAACCCATGGAGGTTCACAGTCATTTAAAACAAGCTAATAAACACAATCAACGTCAGTGTGATATGACTTTTAAAAACTGAATAAATAATGATTCCAAACACCACAATTTAAAAATACTTAAAACATATCTAATTGGCTGATATCTCAGTGATATAGGTAGGTGGGTGTGGAGCCAAAAGTTAGGAGTTTGATTCCCCACTGTGCCTCATGGGAGATGATTAACCCTGTGTGGCCTTGAGCAAGCTGCATAATCTTGCATAATTCTGTTTCCAGAAAAAGGGAATGGTAAGGTACTTCTGTGTACAGCAAAACCCCGAATTACCTATGCCTCGAGTTACATAAAATTTGACTTACATAATGATTTTGTGCTAAAACCATGTCCCGATTTACACGATTTCCTATGGGTTTGCTTTGAGTTACATAAAGATTATTTTTCCTATGAGTTTGCTTCAAGTTACGTAAAAATTCATTTCCCTATGGGTTTGCTTCAATTTACATAAAAATTTCATTTTTCCTATGGGTTTGCTTTGAGTTACATAAAAAACCGATTTAAGCAAAAGCCTATGGAATGGACTTTTTTTTCATAAGTAGTGGTTTTACTGTACTCTGAATCTAGGAAACCCTGGAAGTCAGAACTGGCTTGATGGTATGTGATTGCTTTAAAACAAATTCACCTCAATTTAGTATGGGGTTGTTGTTCAGTCGCATAGTCAACTCCGACCCTTTGCGACCCCATGGACCATTTTCCTCCAGGCGCCTCTGTCCTCCACCATCCCCCTCAGCCCTCCCAGCTCTGTGCCCATTGTGTCTACAATGCCATCTAGCCATCTCATCCTTGGCCTCCCCCTTCTTCTTTTGCCCTCCACCTTTCCCAACATCAATGCCTTCTCGAGTGAATCCTCCCTTCTCATTTGATGTCCAAAGTACTTTAGCTTCATCTTTACTATTTGACCTTCCAATGAGCAGTCAGGGTTAATTTCTTCTAAGATTGACCTATTTGTTCTCCTCGCTGTCCAGGGGACTCTCAAAACCCTCCTCCAACACCACATTTCAAAGGCAT
This sequence comes from Bradypodion ventrale, assembly GCA_035047345.1. Classification (NCBI taxonomy): domain Eukaryota; kingdom Metazoa; phylum Chordata; class Lepidosauria; order Squamata; family Chamaeleonidae; genus Bradypodion; species Bradypodion ventrale. The sequence continues at coordinate 142,044,383 of JAWDJE010000002.1, forward strand.
CTATTCTTCTACGTTCAGCCTTCCTAATTGTCCAGCTCTCATATCCATACATTACTACTGGGAAAACCATTGCTTTGACTATTCTAATTTTTGTTTGCAATGTGATGTCTCTGCTTTTCACTATGTTCCCCAGGCTTCTCATTGCTTGTCTCCCAAGAATCAGTCGCCTTTTTATTTCATGGCTGCAATCCCCATCTGCAGTGATCTTTGATCCTAAGAAAGTAAAATCTGTCACTGCTTCTACTTCTTCCCCATCTATTTTCCAGGAACTGATTGGGCCTGTTGCCATTATCTTGGTTTTCTTGATATTGAGTCTCAAGCCAGCTTTTGCACTTTCCTCCTTCAGCCCAATCAAGAGATTCTTTAGGTCTTCCTCACTTTCTGCCATTAGGGTGGTATCGTCTGCATATCTCAGATTGTTGATGTTTCTCCCAGCGATTTTAATCCCATATTGTGATTCCTCCATCCCTGCACTGCACATTATGTGCTCTGTGTATAGGTTGAATAAGCATGGTGACAAAATGCAGCCTTGTCTTACTCCTTTTCCTATTCCAAACCATTCTGTCATTCCGTGTTCTGTCCTAACTGTTGCTTCTTGTTTCATGTACAGGTTTCTCAGAAGGCATATGAGGTGCTCTGGAATTCCCATCTCTTTAATTACTTGCCACATCTTGTTGTGGTCCACACAGTCAAATGCCTTAGTGTAGTCAATAAAACAAAAGTAAACTTGTTTCTGGTATTCCTTTGTTTTCTCCATGATCCAGCGTATGTTGGCAATGTGGTCTCTAGTCCCCCTGCCTCTTCTGAAACCAGCCTGCACCTCTGGTAATTCTCTCTCCACGTGTTGCTGAAGTCTATCCTGTATTATCTTGAGCATCACCTTGCTGGCATGTGGGATGAGCGCGATTGTTCGATAATTTGAACATTCTTTGGCATTGCCCTTTTTTGGGATTGGGACGTATACTGATCTTTTCCAATCCTGTGGCCACTGTTTTGTTTTCCAAATCTGCTGGCATATTGAATGCAGTAATTTGACGCCGTCATCTTTTAGCGCTTTGAAGAATTCAACTGGGATACCATCATCTCCACTAGCTTTGTTGTTTGCAGTGCTCTTTAGGGCCTTTCTGACTTCGCTCTCCAGGATGTCTGGCTCAAGTTCAATTTCTTCATCATTGTGACTATCAGGAGTGTTGAGGTCCTTTTTGTAAAGTTCCTCTGTGTACTCTTTCCATCTTTTCTTAATTTCTTCTGCATCAGCTAGCTCCTTTCCGTCTTTGTCCCTTATCATGGTCATTTTTGCTTTAAATGTTCCCTTGATTTCGCCGATTTTTTTGAAAAGATCTCTGGTTCTGCCTCTTTTGTTGTTTTCCTCCATTTCTCTGCACTGTTCTTTTAGGTAGTTTTCCTTATCTCTCCTTGCTTTTCTTTGAAATTCTGTGTTCAAATGATTGTATTTTTTCCTTTCTCCTTTGACTTTGGCGTTCCTTCTTTCCTCTGCTATTTTAAGAGCCTCATCAGACAACCACTTTGCTTTCTTACTCTTCTTTTCTTTTGGTATGGTTTTCTTTGCTGCTTCCTGCATGATGTCCCTCATCTCCATCCATAATTCTTCTGGTACTCTGTCTACCGAGTCTAAGCCGTTAAATCTGTTCATCACCTCCACCGCGTATTCTTTAGGGATGCTGTCTAGGTGATATCTTTCTGGTCTCCGTGTTTTCCCTATTTTCTTTAGTCTAAGCCTGAATTTCGCGATCAGTAGGTTGTGATCTGAGCCGCAGTCTGCTCCAGGTCTTGTTTTTGCTGACTGTATGGAGGTTCGCCATCTTTGGCTGCAGAGTATGTAGTCAATCTGGTTTCGGTGTTGGCCATCTGGTGATGTCCATGTGTAAAGTCGCCTCTTGTGTTGCTGGAAGAGAGTGTTTGCTATGACCAGTGCGTTCTCTTGGCAGAACTCTATCAATCTTTGCCCTGCTTCATTCTGTACTCCAAGACCAAATTTGCCTGTTATTCCCTCCACTTTTTGATTTCCTACTTTGGCATTCCAGTCTCCTAATATAATTTGGACATCATTTCTTGGTGTCTGTTCTATGAGGTGTTGTAAGTCCTCATAGAACTGGTCCATTGTGGCTTCATCTGCACCAGTGGTTGGTGCGTATATTTGGATCACAGTGACATTGAAAGGTTTGCCTTGGAATCTGACTGACATCATTCTGTCATTTTTAAGGTTGTATCCCATTACTGCTTTTCTCACTCTTTTATTGACAATTATGGCTACTCCATTTCTTCTAAGGTTTTCTTGCCCACAGTAGTAGATATGATGGTTTCCAGAGCTGAATTCCCCCATCCCTGTCCATTTGAGCTCACTGATACCCAAGATGTCAATGCTTATTCTTTCCATCTCATTTTTTACCACTTCCAGTTTACCTTGGTTCATTGATCTCACATTGCATGTCCCTATGCAGTATTGTTCCTTACAACATTGCATTTCCCCTCCCCCTTCCTGTCCCTCCCCTTTCTCCCCTCTGTGGTGTTAAGCATCCTGTATCACCTAGCCTGCCCCTTTGTTTTGCCTTTTGTTTTGGTCCATAGGGTTCTCTTGGCAAGCTTTGTGGCGTGGTTTGCCGGTGTCTACGCCATTTTTCCCTCCTCATACATTTTATCACAGTTTTTAAAAGTTTAAAACATTTAAGACAACATATTATCATGCATATTATCACACTTTATACACAGTCTCTATGTCAATTTCTGTATTTAGTTAGTATAAAGTCTCTATGTCAGTTTCTATATTAAGTCTTCTACATCTGCATATCAGGTACTTATCCTTTGCCAGGGACTCTGAGTCTCGCCCCCTGCTTTTCCTCCTCTGCCCTCTTCCCGTCTTTTAGTTGGTCTTCTCTTGGCCTTTCCGCTGCTCAACTGGCTCTCCTCCTCCTCCTCTTCCTCTCCCCCCCCGGCTGGGGGTGGTTGCCCGGCGGCGGCGCGGCTGGCCCTTCCACCGCTCGCTCGCCCGGCTGGCTGGCTCTCCTCCTCACCCACCGGCTGGGGGTGGTTGCCCGGCGGCGGCGCGGCTGGCCCTTCCGCCGCTCGCCCAGCTGGCTGGCTCTCCTCCCCACCCCCCGGCTGGCGGTGGTTGCCCGGCGGTGGTGTGGCTGGCCCTTCCGCCGCTCGCTCGCCCGGCTGGCTGGCTCTCCTCCTCACCCCCCGGCTGGGGGTGGTTGCCTGGCGGCGGCGCGGCTGGCCCTTCCGCCGCTCGCCCGGCTGGCTGGCTCTCCTCCCCACCCCCTGGCTGGGGGTGGTTGCCCGGCGGCGGCGCGGCTGGCCCTTCCGCCGCTCGCCCGGCTGGCTGGCTCTCCTCCCCAGTATGGGGACAAGTTTACAAATACCAGTCCCTAGTGACAATTATCTGTCCAGATCAGTTTTAAAAAGGGTCTTGGCATGCCAGCAATAGGTCAAGAGGGATAGGACCAACTTGGCTTCTGTGAGAAATATATCCCACAAAGTGGAGCAGCCCGAGAAAAGGGTCTTTCTTGTTTCTCACCAAGCCAGCTTGTGAGGGATGTGAGTGAAAAAGATGGGTCTCCTCAGAAGAGCTCTGAAACCAGGGAGATTCTTATGGGGTGAATGCCTATGTCCTCCAGACAACAGAAAAATAATTGGATTCAAGGAGGGCAATTTTTTAAAAAAAAAACAGTAGTCATACTACTGTCTCCTTTATATAGGCCAGTGATGGCGAACCTTTTAGAGACCGAGTGCCCAAACAACAACTGCAAACCCCTTATTTATTACAAAGTGCCAATGCAGCAACGGGAGGAAGGAAATGCTGCCATTGAGCTGCTGGGCAGAGCGGTGTGGTGAACTGTACTGGGAAAGGGAGGAAGCACTCCCATTGGGCTGCTGGGCAGAGGGGTAGGGCAAAGTCTGTGCTGGGGTGACTGCATAGGTGCCCACAGAAATGGCTACAAGTGCCACCTCTGGCACACATGTCATAGGTTCACTATCACTTACATGGGCAGCAAAGCCTTCACTTACTCCCACTACCTGTTTGGCCAATCCCTGCTTGCTTTTATAAGGCTGGAAGGGCAAGGTTTGAGCACAGGTGTGGTGATTGTCATCTTTTCAGGAATCTTCTAATAGCCTCAAGATTGTATACATTGAAGCATGTTCATTCTCAGGGACAACAGAATTTGTGTCAATTACAGCATCTAAGTCAGACTGGGTCACTAGTGCCATGCAGAATTTATACTACACTCTACAGAGGGACCAGCATCTTTCCCCCATGTAGGCTAATATATGCAGCAGGCCTGTGTCCACCCAAAAGGTCTCCACTGGATGGTTCAGGGAAAAAAACCTTGGCTATTACCAACACCGTGGAGTAAATTTTCCAAAGAATTCCATCCTGCATTCAGTCAAATCTGTTTCAAGCTTTGCACCACTGTTGCTGTAGTTTCTCTCCCACTCATTTAATCAACCCCACCCCATTCTCATATAAACTAAGATGCTAATTTGATTCCACTCCATGGAAGAGGGTGCTTAGGGATGATCATATCCAGCAACTTGGTTATCTTCCAATTCCAGAGATCAGTCATGGTTTAAACAAAATTATCTTCTGAGGCAGCAGGAAATTCCTCAGGAGCCCCATTTAGATCTATAAGCCTTCTCAGCTGGACCATCTTAATTATCCACACCCAAGGTCCCGAAGACCTAAATCCTACTAAATAATTATTTATCCATGACAATGGAGATGTCTCTGTAATGCAAGCTATCTTGACCTGCCCATCCAGGATTAAGTAATGAATGTTAGAGTGCGTCGGGAAGTGATCAAAAGCAAGAAAAGCTCATTTAGAAGATGGAAGGCTTGTCCGAACGAGGACAGCAGGCAGAAACATAAATTCTGGCAGAACAAATGCAAGGCAACAATCAGGAAAGGAAAGCAAGACTTTGAGGAGCGTACTGCTAAAAATACTCCGAGAAATAACAAAGACTTCTTTAAGTACATTAGAAGTAAGAACCCAACTAGGAAGGCCATTGGACCATTAGATGACAATGGAAGGCAAGGGGTTATTAAAGAGGAAACAGAGATTGCAGAGAGGCTCAATGAATTCTTTGCTTCAGTATTCACTGAAGAAGATAGAGACCACATGCCCAAAACAGAGGCTATCTCCATAGGGAGGGAAACCAAAGAATTAATCCAGATAGAAATAACCAGGGAGGAGGTCCTTGCATGTCTTGTTAAATTAAATGCTAACAACTCACCAGGACCAGATGGCATCCATCCATGAGTTCTCAGGGAACTTAAAGATGAAATTGCTGATCTCCTAGCCAAAATATATAATCTTTCCGTCAAATCAGGCTTTGTGACTGATGACTGGAAGGTAGCAAATGTAACACCAATTTTCAAAAAAGGATCCAGGGGTGGTCAAGGAAATTACCGACCTGTCAGTTTGACATGTGTCCCAGGTAAAGTGATGGAAACCATCCTAAAAGATAGAATTAATAGGCACATAGAAGAGAAGGCGCTGCTAAAGGAGAGCCAACATGGCTTTTGCAAGGGCAAATCATGCCTCACTAATCTGTTGGAATTTTTTGAGAGTGTCAACAAGCATGTGGATAAGGGGGATCCAGTTGACATTGTTTATCTGGACTTTTCAGAAGGCTTTTAACAAGCTCCCCCACCAAAGGCTCTTGAATAAACTTACCAGTCATAGAATAAAGGGACAGGTCTTGTCCTGGATCAGCAACTGGCTAAGGGACAGGAAACAGAAGGTAGCACTAAATGGACACTTCTCCAAGTGGCGGGAAGTAAAGAGTGGGGTCCCTCAAGGTTCAGTACTGGGACCCCTGCTTTTCAACCTCTTCATAAATGATCTAGAAGTAGGAGTAAATAGCAAGGTAGCCAAATTTGCTGACAACACTAAATTATACAGGGTAGTGAAAACTGTGAGCGATTGTGAGGAGCTCCAGAGGGATCTCTTGACACTGGGGGAGTGGGCAAAACAGTGGCAAATGAGCTTCAACACTAGTAAGTGCAGAGTGATGCACATTGGGGAAAAAAACCCCAATTACATTTATAAACTGATGGGGTCTGAACTCTGCGACAAATCAGGAAAGGGACCTGGTGTCCTGGTGGACAGCTCAATGAAGGTGTCAACCCAGTGTGCCTCAGCAGTGAAAAAAGCATACTCAATGCTAGGGATCATTAGGAAGGGTATAGAAAATAAGTCAGCAAGTGTCATTTTGCCTCTTTATAAATCTAGGGTGAGGCCCCATCTGGAATACTGTGTACAGTTCTGGTCACCATACCTGCAGAAGGATATCATGGAGCTGTAAAAATTGCAGAGGTCAACCAAAATGATTAGGGGACTGGAACACCTTCCTTACCATCTGAGGCTGCAATGGTTGGGCCTCTTCACTCTTGAACGACGGCGTCTAAGAGGTGACCTGATTGAAGTTTATAAAATCATGCATGGTGTGGATAAAGTAGATAAGGAAAAACTATTTTCCCTATCACACAACACTAGAACTAGGGGGCACTCCATGAAACTTTTGGGTACTAGTTCTCAAACAAATAAGAGAAAGTACTTTTTCACCCAGAGGATCAACATGCTAAAGGTAATGGTTTCCCTTGCTCGAAAGCCAGTCGTATCTGACTCTAGGGTTTCAATGCTGAAGAGCCAGCGCTGTCTGCTTCTGTAGACATTTTCGTGGTCATGTGGCAGGCATGACTAGACACCAGAGTGCACAGAACACAACATGCTGGGTACCTATAAAGTTTACAGGACTCCTGAAAATGTCCCCTTCATGATCCTTATTCTTATTATTGCTGTGAAACTGTAAAATATAATTTTAAAGCTGCAAAATATAACATAAAAATGTTACCATGTGCCAGAATGGCTCCGAACTAAAGAATTGGTGACTGCAGCACCAAATTCCCTTTCCCTTTCTGAATGGACTGGCATTTGCGGGAATAAGTTTTTTTTAAAAAAAAACCTATGGAGGAGAAATGGAACGAAGCTGCAGAGTTTTTTTTAAAAAATTTTTTGCCAAGGTTTCTCAAAGGACATGGAAACTGGGACAAACACCACATGACCTTCATCTATTTTTTAATTTAAATTGGAACCCTATCTTTTTTTAAACAGCTAATATACAGACTTAGTTGTCTTGTTTTTCACTGACCTGATGTTTGGCAACAGCATCTTCAATCCCAAGATTTTTACACCAAAGATATCCAGGTTGTTTGAATTCGGAGACAGGATTTTTTTTTTTGGGGGGGGGGGGGGATTAGCACTCTATTATTTACAGGGTAGCCCGAAGGCTTTTACGCTTGTTTAGAACCCTTCTACGCTTATGTAGAACCCTTCTACGCATGTGTAGAAGGCTTCTACGATCCCCTTCTGCGCAGATCGCCTTCTACGCATGTGTAGAAGGGTTCTACGCAAGCGTAAAAGCGTTCTACGCATGCGTAGAAGGCGATCTGCGCCGAAGGGATGTGCAGTACCTCTCTCCCCCTCCACCCCCGCTGCCAATTCCGGGGTTTTGGCAGCTGCGGGCGGGAAATGGCGCAAATCGGCACCGAAAATCGGGAAATCCCGGCCAATCCGGGAAGGTTGACAGGTATGGCCCACTACAGCACCTTTCCTCTTTGGGAAACACATATTTCCCACAGCAGACAGATAGGTATTTCACCACTGCAAACAAAGGCAGGTTCAGAACAAGTTAATTTACTCCCTTTGGGCAGGGTGTCTAGCCCTCACTCTCAAACCTTTCCATAAGGCGTCTCCCTCCAACTCCGCTCATACATGAACTCTGTTTTATTTATTTATTTGTTTAATTTTTATAGTTTTACAGTAAAAGTAAATTTAAGTGTAAATTTAAGTACTGTATAAAGAAAAACATTTAAAAGTGATAAAAGTAAATAAGAATGAACAAGGGAATACACAACAAGGGAATACATAAAATACATTGTTTTTAAAATCTTATCATATATTAATAACAACTTTTCATAAACCACATTTCTTCTCTTAAAGTTACATTAAATCTTCAATTGTATTACATCATCTCATTCTTTCTAAAGAAGGAACGCCTACCACAGTCTTAAACCCTTGTTATTATATAAATGTTAACATAATAATATTATTAGCAATAATAAAACAAATACAAGAAAAGAAACGAAAAATAAAATAAAAATAAGTGTTCACCCAGTGCTATCAAAAATGTCTAGTGAATTCACCATGTATTCACTTTATTCAAACTTTCCCCGAACAGATGACAAAATGACAGGGATGAAGATGGAGGGTAGCTACAACTAGCTGTTTTGTTTGGCACAAACTTTTGCAGCTAAATGTCATGAACTTTTATACCAAAGAAAACTTACTAGTTTTCAAGATACATCAAGACTCTTTGTTGTGATTTACAGACAATTAGTAGATCCAGATGGGAAAACACACCTCACCCCAAATAGGAGTGGATGCCAACTCACAATAATAATTGTGTATCGGAAATTATTCTGCATTAAAAGGATTTTTGCGGGAGAAACTCTGCTCAGGGAACACCCAAATGAGGCTCCTTTCATGTCCCCAAGATCTGGGACAGAGACAGGTTCTCAGTCTGTCATGCAGTACCCTGGTTTCGAACTTCCAACTTGCCAGCCTACCAGCTAATAAGGTGAGCTTCTTAACCACTGAGCCACCTCATCTCCTGCCCTCTCACAAAGAGCATATGTTGTTATCTGATAATAGCACTTCATCTTAGGAATTTATATAGCACAGACATCTTATAGAATGTAGAGAAATAAATTTCCAGCTTTTAAGAAGTCTTTATTAATAACTGTTCATTTTCACCAAGTAGTTATAAAATGATGACAAGAGCCTAGTTTAAAAATTGGTTTGACATCCCTAAATTCTGCTGCAGACTGTAGTTCTGCATACGAAACAGCTGTTTTAATTAGAAAGAGATAGCTGAATATTAAAAATACATTTAAATAGTAATTTCTCCAGGAATTTTACTGACCACAAGAATTTATTTACCATACAGATCTAGCAATAAAAAATATATTTATAGGAAGGATCTTAATTAAAAGGAATGGTTCACAGAGTTGAAGTAATTAAGGATTATGTGATTCCTAGAAGAGAATGTGTGTGCATCTACTAATGATTTACAGAGTAGATGACTGTGATTACAGCTAGATCCCTTTTCTGGGCCCAGCATCAGCATCATCTAGCACAGGGGTTGCCAACCTTTTTAAGTCAGGGGCTGGGTCACGCTCCCTCAGACAGTTGAGGGGGCCAGACTGATGGTCCCCCTGCTGTTTACAGCTGCCGTAAACGCATACGTAGCTGTCGTAAATGCATTTACAGCTGTTGTAAATGACAGCTGTAAATGCGTCCACAGCTAATTCTGGCAGAGGGGGCAGGAGCAAGGTCACGGGCTGGATGAGTTGGTACTGCAGACCAGATCTGGCCCACGGGCCATAGGTTGAAAATCACTGATCTAGCACCTTCATATAAATGCTGAAGTGCCTCTAGAAGGTCTGATATGGCTGCCTTAAAATAATGGAAAAGTACATTTGAAGGGCTGTTATTTGAGTTGCTGTTCTCATCTACACCCTTAGAAATAACTCTTGAATCCAACACTGCTTCTGAGATTATTGCTCTGTCAAGGCCAGTGTCTACTGACAAATTGAAGCAGTGTGCATTGATTTAAAGCAAGGCATTTTAAATTGTGCCTTAAATCACCTAGAGAAAATCAGAATCTAAATCACATCTAACCCCCCCCCCTTTGAAATCTGGTGGAAATATGATCCCTAAAGTAAGTTAATCATAGAGAAACTTGTAACACATAGGAGAAAATTGTAATTTTTAGATAAAGTTGTTTTCAATCATTTAGGGAATAGTTGTATGTAATATGAGTGCCCAGTATGTTGGGGGCAAAGTGGTAATTGATTTGTGAACCACCCAGAGAGTGCACTAAGTGCTCAGGGACAATATAGACGTGTGATTGCTTTGCTTTGCTTATTATTAGCTCATCCAGCCCGCGACCTTGCTCCCGCCACCAGAAACAGCCGTGAACGCATTTATAGCTGTCATTTACAACAGCTGTAAACTCATTTACGACAGCTGCAGATGCGTTTACAGCAATCGTAAACAGTGGGGGGACCACCAGTCTGCCCCCCTCAACTGTCTGAGGAAGCGTGATCCGGACCCTTACTTTAAAAGTTCAGTCGTTTGGGGATTTGGCTGCAGAGGCAAAGGTTAGGAGTTACTGTGCCTCCTCGCAGAAGAGCCAACCAGACCTAGGGCCTCAATCAGAAGGGAATAGTAAACCACTTCTGTGTTTTCTTTACCTGGAAAACCCTGGAAAAGGTGGCCATAAGTCTGATCTGACTTGACAACATTCAATTATTAGTAATAGTATATTTATCTTATATATCATGCTGTGATAGTATGACAGGAGTCACAAGAAATAAATCTCAGTCGGATTTCGATACCAGAGGGCTGCACTTGGGGACTTGAAAGGAGACTCATTTGGGCGTCCCCTGAGCTGAGTTTCTCCAGCAAAAATCCTTTCAACCCAGAGTAATCTCTGACACAAAATAATAATAATTATTATAGAAATATTAGGCTTGCTTATCTAAAATGAAAATGTTACAGAAATGTTTTTATCTGTTGCAGTGCCGTTGGTTGATGACTGCCGTAAAACATACAAACATACACACTGGGCATCATGCAAACTATTATTCCAATATTCTGTTAGGTAAGAAGAGATAACAACAGAAAGAGAAGGGATGAGGGTACATAAATTGTCTTTCTCCCTTCACACAAAAATTCCTCTAGTTGTTTGGCCCAGCTCCACCCAAATGAGCTCAATTTTATTCAGCCTACTAGGTCTTTGTGTGCCATATATTTTTAGTCTGGTGAAAAACAGAAAGTGAAATCCTGAACTTGATACAACGACTGGTAATTATGACTGGTGATCAGCTATAGCCAATTTTTTGAGATGAAAAAAAAACTTGAATTAATGCTCACATTTTATTGTTTGTAGCTCAGTGCCTATATTTCAGTGCCAGTAATTCATTAAATGTAAGTGTAAATTTAGCTAATGTGCTTGCAAGAAGATTTAGTTTTACATGCTATTCCTAAGAGAAATTCAGTGTTTTAATTATTATTATTATTATTATTATTAAATCACAAAAAGATTTGAATCTAATAATCAGATTTTTAAAATAACATCAATTTGAAGGAATTAAGACTACAGTGCATCTTAGCCTAGAACAGCAGTGAAAGCCACACCAGTGGTGAGAACACACACACACACACACACACACACACACACACACACACACACACACACACACACACACACACACACACACACACAACTGGTGCTACCCCCACTTTCTGGTGGACACCTGAGGATGGGTGAGTTCACAAGTCTCTGGGTGGTTTTTCCCTACAGCTTTTCTTAAGTAAGAAAACACTTTGCCAAAGCAGGAATGCCAACAATAGCTCAATATTTTTAAAAGGCAAGGAAAGTAAACTGCCTGGATCCTTCAGGGCATGTTGGCTTGCCTGTGTCCTTCGTTTTTTCACTTTCCACACTCCCTACTTCTTTTGGAAAAGGAAACCTTTAGAAAGTCTACTATGCCAGACATGGTGAAATGTTTACTCTTAAAGAAAAGAAAGCTATGAATGTCAATAGAAAAAAAAATCTGATACATTTTAAAAGGAAAGTAGTGGAAGACATGAGCAAATTGCACTATTGCCCAAGTTCCCAGACCAGTTATTTCAATCCATCCAGAAGTTTATGTTTGCAATATTAAAGATGTGTTATGTGCCCAGTGATGAAGGAAGGAGCTTTTCTTTGGGAAAACAGAGCAGGGGAAAAGGTGAATACTTCTGACCTAAAGATCATTGGCTTGGTCCCCAACATTTGCCATTTTCTAGGATGTCAAGACAAGGGAGATCCAATCCTGAGACTCCCTTGACTTTTTTAGTTTAGCCCTAATTTAATGCTTTATCATATCCCAAGATGATAATCTCTTTGTATCAACTGAACTGTAGCAATGGGAAATTGTGAATCTCTTGGCTGATTACTATTCTTACGAGGCAGCCTACATTCAGGATTTGTTTTGTTTACAGAGAAATAAGACTGTTAGATTATTCTAGCAGTTTTTGAACAAGTGACGTGTGACCTATGGGTGTACTGAATAATTTAACAATGTTCTAACCTATCTTGCAATATCAAATAGTATAACACACACACACACACCCATACATGCTGCCGTGAGAGAAAGAATAGAGTGGAAAGTAATCTCTCAAAGCAAAACAAAAACCTGTTTCATTTCTCAGGACCGTCTTGTCCCCTCAATCTTATTTTTCAATTTTAAAAATATTTTCTCTTATTTTGTGAAATTATTTTTTAAATCAATATTAAGTGAAGCATCCCAGGATGCTGGGAAGGAGCTTACACAGACATCACATGTATATTACTGATTTGGAATCCTCCTAGCAAAGACAATGAATTGCATTTGGTCCAAGCGTGCAAATAAACATCTATGGCAGGGGTTCCCTACCAAAGGCGCATGAGCCGGATCCAGCTCACAGCGCCATTTCACGTGGACCCCACCCCTCCAAGGGCATTTGAGAAACAAAATGGCCACTCCTTTGAAGCTGTTGGAACAAAATGGTCACCCCCATCATGCAGGCATGGCCAAATGACCGTCCGGCCCTCAAAGCTGACTGAGAGAGCATGGCCCGGCCCCTGGCTTGAAAAGGTTGGGAACCCCCGATCTACGGGCTTATGTCAAATAGAAAAGAGTTCTTAAGATTGCCTGGCCCAGCCATTTGCTCTTGTCTTTCAGATCAGATTTAAAATTTGAGTCAGGTGGCAATTACTAGCTCCAGGCATTCTTATCTGGTGAAGGCATTCTTCTCTCCTTCCTCCTAATAGCGTGTACTGCTAAATACACTTCCCACTACCCTCCCATTATGTTGGCAGACAATGTATCTGCAGACAATTTTCCAATGGGTGAGGGAAGCTACCTAATGGTATGGCTACATGTCAGCATAATTTGCATATATAGCTTTCCCCACTACCATATAGAAGGCCTTTCTGTGTATATTGCTGTTTTGAGATTGGGAGTGAAGGAGGGGGCCTTGCCCCACATCTAGGGTTGCCATAATTCTAACCCCCCCCCCTAACCGGGACTCCCTTGCTCCAAAGCCAGTCGTATCTGATTCTAGGGTTCAGTGCTGATGTTTGTTTCAAAACCGAAGAGCCAGTGTTGTCTGCTTCTGCAGATGTTTCCGTGGTCATGTTGCAGGCATGACTAGACACCGTAAACTCTAAGATCCTTCCTCTCCCTAAAGTCACCCCTACCCTACCCTTCAAACCCCACCACCATTGAGTTGGACTCACTTTCAAACCCAACATGAGGATCCCTTAGAAGAAAGCTCTAAAAAGTCTGTAACGGAAAAATATGTAAAAAGCTACAGAGGATTCCTTCAGACTGCAAAGGGTTAAATGCATAGGGTGAGCATTCCAAGAGAGGAAGGGAAGTGAAGAGTTGTCTTTCTCACTTCCTATCCATAGTGTTTCCTTCCTCTCTACGAATGCTGACTCTATGCATTTAACCCTTTGCAGTCTTAAGGAATCCTCCGTAGCTTTTTACATACAGTATTTTTCCTTGAACCAGACAGGACCACATGAATCCATGAAAATCACGGAAAAACAGGACGTATGGCATCCCTACCCACACCTATTAACAGATACATAAGTAGAGCTGCCATGAGAAGAAAGTAGGGCCATGGCCAGGATTCTAGATGTGGATGGGTGAATATTTTTTCAGGATGTGCAACAATGTCATATATATGCCGCCCCTTTCTTTTCTTGCCCTCCACCTTTCCCAGCATCAAGTCTTTCTCAAGTGAATCCTCTCTTCTCACTTGATGTCCAAAGTACTTTAGCTTCATCTTCTCTATTTGACCTTCCAAAGAGCAGCCAGGGTTGATTTCTTCTAACATCGACCTATTTGTTCTCCTCGCTGTCCAGGATATTCTCAAGACTCCTCCAATACCACATTCCATGTTTCTTATACATTGTTTCTCAAAAATCAGTTGCCTTTTTATTTCATGATTGCAATCACCATCTGCAGTGATCTTGGATCCTAAAAATGTAAAGTCTGTCACTGCTCTACTTCTTCCCCATCTATTTTCCAGCGACTGATAGGGCCTGTTGCCATTATCTTGGTTTTCTTGATGTTGAGTCTCAAGCCAGCTTTTGCACTCTCTTCTTTCAACCTAAGCAGGAGTTTTTTTAAGGTCTTTCTCATTTTCTGCCATTAGGGTAGTATCATGTGCATATCTCAAATTGTTAATGTTTCTCCCAGCAATTTTAATTCCAACTTGTGATTCATCCAGCCCTGCATTATGCATTATGTGCTCTGTATATAAGTTAAATAAGCAGGGTGACAAAATACAGCCTTGTCTTACTCCTTTTCATATTCCAAACCACTCCGTCATTCCATATCCTGTCCTAACTGTTGTTTTTTGACTCATGTACAGATTTCTCATGGGACCTATATGGTGTTCTGGTATTTTGGTCTCTTTAATAACTTGCCACATTTTGTTGTGGTCCACAAAGTCAAAGGCCTTGGTGTAGTCAATGAAACAGAAATACAGTGGTACCTCGGATAAAGTCCGATTTGGATAAAGTCACGGTTTTCATGCACACATGATGTGTTGCATAAAGTCCAAAACTGCTTTAAAAATGGACGTTATCTGAGGTATTTGGTATAGGAACCTCGGATACAGTCCATTTTTTGGACATTATCCGATGCATCGCCCATTTGATTTGGATAAAGTCCAATCTTGTGAAACGGACTTCGGACTTTATCCGAGGTTCTACTGTAGACATTGTTTTTTCCATGATCCAACGTATGTTGGCAATTTGGTCTCTAGTTCCCCTACCTTTTCGGAACCCAGCTTGCACTTCAGGTAATTCTCTATCCACATGCTGTTGAAGCCTCTCCTGTACTATCTTGAGCATGACCTTGCTCATGTATGCGATGAGCACAATTCTTCAGTAATTTAAACATTCTTTGGCATTGCCCTTTTTTGGAATTGGAACGTATACTGATCTTTTCCAATCCTGTGGCCATTGCTGTGTTTTCCAAATCTGCTGGCATATAGAATGCAGTACTTTAACTCTGATTTATAGCATGTCTTTTCAAGTTTTTTTAGGTGGAGAGTATTCAGAAGTGCTTCACCATTACCTTCCTCTTCTGGGATATGCACAGTGGAAAATTAAACTCCAAAACTTTGTTTCTACAGCCTAGCTCACTGAGCTATGCAGCAGCTTCTGGGCAAAGATATACATAAGGTCAAAGATCTAAAGCCCAAATTTGAACACCCTTCTATCTGAGGTTATGTGCTTCTTGAGTAGAGTTAATGTACTGGTATTGGTATTCACTCTGTGATTGAGTATAGAATTAAGCTAAATCCTACATTCTTGACTACATGGTGGCCATGCAGACAGAGGAGGGACAGAGGAGTTAATTGGATTTTTATTTATGTATTAAAAATTAGATTTCTCCCTGCTTTTCTTTTTAGATGCAGATGCATTATTATGCTTGAGTTCATTTCAGAGTAGCAATACGTTCCTGTACATTTCTGGTGGTACAACAATCAGCTATACAGTATTAATAATCCATGACAGGTAATGCTGAGTTAGGAAGGTGTCATCTGAGCTGAGGAATTTTGTCATGGCTGCCATTCTGTATTAAGGAAATGAATGTTTTTCCAAGTATCCTTTATGTTTTTGTAAATAATTTAATATTTATAGATTATACATTCTCAGTGTTTGAATTTTCATCTATGTATGGTGTGTGAGTGCCCCAAACTTCAATTTAAACTGTATGCTTATATCTAAGATTGCATTTGTATATACATTATGTGATGAAATATTGGAAATGAAATTGTATATATGCTGTTTGTCTTTTAAAAATTGTGTACATATGTTTTCCCCCCACCACCACTTATCTCTTTCATATTGCAAACACTGTTTGCAAATACATGTCTGCACAAATACGTAATATATTTGACATTAAATTAAATGAATGCATGTTCTGTAGTCGCATGATTCTATATTCACTTATATACCTCCCATTGTGCTTAGTGCATTGTCTGGGTAATTAGAATTTTTTGCTTCCAACATACTGGGTACTTGTTTTACCGATGTCAGAAGGATGGAAGGCTTGAGTTAACCTTGGATCAGGATCGAACTCACAATGTTCTGGTTGCAGTACAGCAGTTTAACCACTGTGCCACCAGGGCTCAACAACAATACTAAAAGAAAATTCAATATAATAATATTACAAAATACAGAAACAACAGTACACCCACCGTCAGGACCCAAAGAGATACCGGTGTTTATATTTCATATTTTACCTCATCCCATATCTTTTAAAACGACATAATATCATGGTTAAGTAATTGTCTTTTCCCCTTTATTAATACAAAATCTAAAAACTCTACCTAAATATCCCCAAATATATTTTCTTTTATCAGTCTTTTCTATGTTTTAATATCACATGTCCACTTAATATTTTATGACTAAATCCCAAACTTCCTTATACCGTTCATTTAGTTGGAATTCATAATTAATCTTCCAATTTTTAAATTGTTAATAATCTTACAGCTGTTATCAAATTAGTAATTAATCCATTTTTAACCCAATTCTATTTAACATGATGAAATATCAATAAAAGGGCAATTCCTGGTCAAACATTTTATCTAAGTACAGTAATACCGCATACAAAGTCTGCTTCGTACAACATCGAATTCATACAACATCGCCTAATTTCTTGAAAAAAGTTGCCTCATACAAAGTCGCTGCGACTTTGTATGAGGCATTGGGGTTTTTCCCAGGTTGCATTGTGCCTGGGCAGTATAAAAGGCAGGACGCATGCATGCATTGCTCTTGTGGGTTTTGCATGAGGCAAAGAGTGGGGAGGTGGATGGGGGAGGGCAATTTTTTGGTGGGGTGGGAAATTGTTTGGTGTTTGCTGCTGTTTGGATGATTAACATTATGCTGCATCATCATGGATGTTGGCATCCATTTTCTCCTTGCTTCCATCCAGTAATTGTTTACAGTAGCTTGTACAAAATGGATGATCGGCCGCATGGCTACAATTAACACTGTGCCGCATGATGGGACATGTTAACTTTTAAACCTGCACTTCATAAAGTTTTCAAAAGTTAAAAACTTGTTGTATGGTTTGTCCCCTAAAATCAGGGTTGTTTGACATGTTTTTGTAATGTATTTAGCCTTTAGACAATGATTTCTTAAAGTTCTGTCGGTTTCCTGTCGGTTTCCTTGACTTTGCCCTGAAGTCTGTGCTGTTACAGTACAATGTATCTCTATGGAAACAACATTGTAGGAGGCATCGCGGCAAGGATTTGGACGTTCTATGAGGTATCACGGCTAGGATTTTGCATGCCTCATACAAAGTCCAAATCCGTATAAAGTCCAAACTTGTGGAACCAAGTTTGGACGTTGTATGAGGTATCACTGTATACTTCTTCATTCATTGCCTTAAAGATTAACTTCTATTATTTTGATATCTTTTCAATTCCCATCACAAATTGAAATAGGTACCAGTAACCAGACCACACCTCTAGCATAAAATTAAACAATTAAAATGTATTCTATTTAAATTTACTAGGGTTAAATACAATTTCCATACCAATACATAGAAATTTTCCTTTATTTTACAGACATAATTTTTAATATTCTTTTGTTCCATCAGTGTTCCCAAATCATTGGACCTATTTCCCTTCCGGTAACTGCTTTTCATATTAATTTAAGGGATTCTTGATTATTCTCACTTTCTGTTAACAACTTATAAATTTTACTTATCATAACTTTTAGTAACTTTCCCCCCTTTTCCCCTATCTATAATCTATAGTTTCCTCAAATTTCTACATATATCGATAGTAAATAGTTTCTTCCATGTTCACTTTAAACCTTGGAAACAAGTTAAATTTCACTGATTGACAGAACCCTGTTCCATAGTGCAATCAATTTGGTTTAAAATAATCCTGACTGGGATGCAAGGGAGAAAAGAATTGTTAAGCAAGAATGAATGACTGATTCATGTTAACAAAATGAAACTTGCATCTGCATTTTAAATTTTAATGTATAGGTTTCTTATACAAATTAGGAGCAGCATAGACTATAGAAAAGTTTCCGTGAACATTGGTTTTTTTTAAATGCATGCATAATCATCAGCTTTTCCCTTTTAAGCTCCAGTAGTTTATTGCAAGGACGTGGTGGCTTAGTGATTAAGACAATGAGTTTGACAACCAGAAGGTCAGCAGGTCAGCAGTTCATGAACCGAGTACTGCTTATTGGTGTGAACTCCCATCATCTGTCCCAGCTCCTGCCAACCTAGCAGTTAAAAAGCAAAAAATTGCAAGTAGATAAATAGGTACTAGTTTGGCTGGAAAGTTCCGTGCACTCCTGCGCATAGTCATTCCTTCCACATGACCAAAGAAACATCTGTAGAGTGAAAACAAAGATGAACACTTTCCCCTAGAGTCGGACATGACTGGCTGAGACCTTTACCTAATTTATTGCACAAATTATGTAAGCTTGACTTCTTCTTGTGCCGTATCTGATTCCAAATATTGGTGCTCATCATGGCAATCAGCCATGAAGACTGTCCTGCGAATATAATACCATGGCCTTTCATCTGCCTTCCACATTGCAGTGTGACACCTTCAGGGCCGCTAGCAGAAATTTCTGGGCCCCATACTGAGCAATCCTATTGCCTCTCTCTCTCTCTCTCTCTCTCTCTCTCTCTCTCACACACACACACACACACACACACACACACACACACACACGTAGTTATGATCATTGGCGGCAGGGCCCCTGTCAGCTCCGGGTCCTATACGGCAGTACTGGTAGTACTGCCCTGATGGCGGCCCTGGACACCTTTACCACTGATCCAGCTTTGAGAGTCATTTTCTGTTCCTGAGCCCTTTTGACACACAAAGTCTTCCTTCACCCTTTCCTGTGGACTTCGCCAAAGCCGCTAGTCTTCAGGGTTGTCAGGTTAGTTAACCGTCACCTGACGCTCTGCATTGAGTCGCTGGCAGTATGGTCTGCTCTATTACCATAGCAGGATAACCTGGCCAGACTTTGTAAGCTTGACAGTGACTTTAAATAAAGATGTGCAAGACAGTTTAATGGATTTTATATTTCATATTAAGAATAGAAATGAGACCAGAAACACATGTTTAGTGAATCATCATCCTTAATACAGGCAGATAAGAATATTGATATTATTGGTATCACTGAAACCTGGTGGACGGATGATAACCAATGGGATACAGTTATCCCAGGCTACAAACTGTACAGGAAGGATAGGAAGGGGCAAATGGGAGGTGGTGTGGCCTTGTATGTCATGGAAGTGATAAAATCGTATGAATTGGAATATCTAGGTGATTTGGAATCACCATTAGAAGCTCTGTGGGTAAGAGTACCAGGCCACAAGGATGGTCTAACAGTAGGCATATATTATCGGCCTCTGACCCAAACTCTTGAGGGAGACTGGCAGTTGGAGAATGTTGTAAAGGAGGCATCCAAGAAGGGAAGCCTAGTTATAATGGGGGACTTCAATTACCCTCACATAGACTGGGTGAACTGTTGTTCAGCACATGATAAAGAGATAAAGTTCCTAGATATGCTAAATGATTGTTCACTGGGACAGATGGTTGAAGACCCAACTAGAGGTACAAGAATCCTTGACTTGATCCTGAGTAATACTCAGGATCTGGTGCAAGATGTTAATGTGACTGATCCAATAGGGAACAGTGACCACAACTCAATTATGTTTAACTTGATCATAGACCGCAAGTCACTCATAAAATCTAACACAGAGACCTTAAATTTTCAAAAAGGAAATTTCCCAAAGTTGAGGAAACTAGTAAAAAAGAAGCTGAAAGGGAAAATTGAGAGAGTCCAAACACTCCAAGAGGCATGGAGGCTGTTTACAAAAACAATAACAGAGGCTCAATTGGAATGCATACCCAAAAGGAAAAAGGGCACTGCCAGGTCCAAGAGGACTCCAATGTGGCTTACAGGAGCTGTTCGGGAAGTGATCAAGAGCAAGAAAAGCTCATTTAGAAGATGGAAGGCTTGTCCGAATGAGGACAGCAGGCAGAAACATAAATTCTGGCAGAACAAATGCAAGGCAACAATCAGGAAAGCAAAGCAAGACTTTGAGGAGCGTATAGCTAAAAATACTCAGAGAAATAACAAAGACTTCTTTAAGTACATTAGAAGTAAGAACCCAACTAGGAAGGCCATTGGACCATTAGATGACAATGGAAGGCAAGGGGTTATTAAAGAGGAAACAGAGATTGCAGAGAGACTCAATGAATTCTTTGCTTCAGTATTCACTGAAGAAGACAGAGGCCACATGCCCAAAACAGAGCCTATCTTCGTAGGGAGGGAAACCGAAGAATTAAGCCAGATAGAAATAACCAGGGAGGAGGTCCTTGCATGTCTTGTTAAACTAAACACTAACAAATCACCAGGACCAGATGGCATCCATCCACGAGTTCTCAGGGAACTTAAAGATGAAATTGCTGATCTCCTAGCCAAAATATATAATCTTTCCCTCAAATCAGGCTTTGTGCCTGATGACTGGAAGGTAGCGAATGTAACACCAATTTTCAAAAAAGGATCCAGGGGTGATCCAGGAAATTACCGACCTGTCAGTTTGACATGTGTCCCAGGTAA
Organism: Bradypodion ventrale; assembly: GCA_035047345.1. Taxonomy (NCBI): domain Eukaryota; kingdom Metazoa; phylum Chordata; class Lepidosauria; order Squamata; family Chamaeleonidae; genus Bradypodion; species Bradypodion ventrale. The sequence continues at coordinate 142,065,188 of JAWDJE010000002.1, forward strand.
AGTGATGGAAACCATCCTAAAAAATAGAATTAATAGGCACATAGAAGAGAAGGTGCTGCTAAAGGAGAGCCAACATGGCTTTTGCAAGGGCAAATCATGCCTCACGAATCTGTTGGAATTTTTTGAGAGTGTCAACAAGCATGTGGATAAGGGGGATCCAGTTGACATTGTTTATCTGGACTTTCAGAAGGCTTTTGACAAGGTCCCACACCAAAGGCTCTTGAATAAACTTACCAGTCATGGAATAAAGGGACAGGTCTTGTCCTGGATCAGCAACTGGCTAAGGGAGAGGAAACAGAGGGTAGCACTAAATGGACACTTCTCCAAGTGGAGGGAAGTAAAGAGTGGGGTCCCCCAAGGTTCACTACTGGGACCCCTGCTTTTCAACCTCTTCATAAATGATCTAGAGGTAGGAGTAAAAAGCAAGGTAGCCAAATTTGCTGACGACACTAAATTATACAGGGTAGTGAAAACTGTGAGAGATTGTGAGGAGCTCCAGAGGGATCTCTCGACACTGGGGGAGTGAGCAAAACAGTGGCAAATGAGTTTCAACATTAGTAAGTGCAGAGTGATGCATGTTGGGGCAAAGAACCCCAATTACATTTATAAACTGATGGGGTCTGAACTCTCTGCGACAAACCAGGAAAGGGACCTTGGTGTCCTGGTGGACAACTCAATGAAGGTGTCAACCCAGTGTGCCTCAGCAGTGAAAAAAGCAAACTCAATGCTAGGGATCATTAGGAAGGGTATAGAAAATAAGTCAGCAAGTGTCATTTTGCCTCTTTATAAATCTATGGTGAGGCCCCATCTGGAATACTGTGTACAGTTCTGGTTGCCATACCTCCAGAAGGATATTATGGAGCTGGAAAAAGTGCAGAGGAGGGCAACCAGAATGATTAGGGGACTGGAACACCTTCCTTACCATCTGAGGCTGCAACGGTTGGGCCTCTTCACTCTTGAACGACGACGTCTAAGAGGTGACCTGATTGAAGTTTATAAAATCATGCACGGTGTGGACAAAGTAGATAAGGAAAAACTGTTTTCCCTATCGCATAACACTAGAACTAGGGGACACTCCATGAAACTTTTGGGTACTAGTTCTCAAACAAATAAGAGAAAGTACTTTTTCACCCAGAGGATTACTGGTCTATGGAACTCCCTGCCAGAAGAAGTGGTGACAGCTGTCAGTCTTGACAGCTTTAAGAAAGGATTAGACAAGTTCATGGAGGACAAGAGTATCAATGGCTATAATTATGGATACTTAAGGACAACCTCGGGGTTGGAGAGATAGGCAGGATATCTCTCAATATCATTTCCAGGGAATCGTAAGCAGGTGAAGGCATCTGCTTGGGAATACCCTGAAGGAAATGGTGAGCCACTGTGTGAGACAGAATGCTGGACTGGATGGGCTGGGGCCTGTTCCAGCAAGGCTGTTCTTATGTTCTTATGTGGAGTGGTCTCCAGCCCTGGTCCTTAGTTGCCAGGGTACCTATTAGATATTGGTCATAGTCCAGCATCATTAACGGCTGTCTAACTGTCTGCCACAGGGCTGCCAAAGATATAGGAGCTTCTCTGGAAGAAGTAAATTGACAGTTGCACAGGGAGTTGATCACTAAGAATGCTAATAGTGCAGTAGGATAAATCTGACCACTTCATTGTTGGAAGGTTGCTGGTGGAGAGTACAGAGACTTATAGCAAGCAACATGAAATGGTTGATAGTGGACTTACATGGTCTCTCAACTTGGATTCAAAATGGATGTTTGTCAGAAAGCAAAGTTTTTGCTGTGTATCCTCTTTTCAATTACTTATACAAGCCACCATGGAAACTTATTGGCTGAATTGCTGAGTAAAAATGACCCTCCCTCCCACCCTCAAAGAAAGAGAAAAGAATGAAAGAATGAATATTTATCCTGTTCTGCATATGTAGTTTCAATACAGGTCTGTTCGTTGTGCTTCATGCACCCAGCAAATGATCCTCTGAGGAAAACGTTTTGATCACTAGGAGTGAGGAAGAGATAGGGCATACAATTACAGCAGATGGAATTGGTTTCTTCCATCCCCTGATTACCTGTGCATCTGACCATTTCCCCCCAGAAGTATAAATGGAGTACAGTAGAAGGTACACTTTGTAACTGAGATTTGGAGTCAAAGCATCTGTGACAAATGGTCTGGTCCGGAAGGTGTTTCTTGGAGTTAAATGAAAGGGGTTTCTTAATTTCTTTTAAAACTCAAGCACCGAAATTACTATCATCATATGGTACTGAAAGGTAACTGTAAGCAGACAAAGTAAGCAGGAGGCTCATCAGTCTGAAAAAGCTGTTCAGGCAAAATCCCAATTTACCAAGAAAACCTTCATAGCCCTTCTGATTGGAACATGTGGATAGAATCCATGGGTTCCTGGCTCTAGCCCTAGCAGCTTCTGCCAAGAGCAGAGTAACTAGCATGGATTTATGGAGAATTCAAGCTTGGAACTATTTCTCCTAGATGATTTGGAGCCCAGAACTTCCCCATGTGTAACTTTTAAGGGGAAAGGGATAGATTAAAGGGCTACTGCAAACAACAACAACAACCAAGATTTGGAATGGGTACAGCCATTTCACTCTTACATGCGCCAACTGAGTAGGAACCATGGCCTCTAAAACAAAGAATAAAAAGAATAAAGGATTTTGAAAGTTGCATCTTTAAAAGGGAAGTTCTGGGCATCACAATCAATAAATGCAGTAATGTTCAGATAGATAGGGAATCTTTGGCCAAATACTTTGGACTTTGAATGCCAGAAGCCCCAGCCAAGAGGATCGGTAGTAAGGAATTATGGGAGCTGTAGGCCCAAACAGCTGGAGGACAAAAAGTTCCATTCTCCTTAAGTATGTCAATGCTCATGAAATGTTAAAACTAAAAGTGTGTTCTGTGGAACTAAATGCAGTGGAAAATGCAACAAATGTATGAGTGCATCTGGCAATGAATAAACCATGAGTGTATGTGTGGTTTTTAAAAAGCAGTAAAAGGAAGCTGAGCTTTTTTGTTTTTTCAGCAATTAATTATCAAGGCTGGAAGCAGTTCTGAAATTGCAGGTAAACACTATTTGGTGCAGTTCATGATGCAGAGATGCTTTTATGCTTATACTTTGCCTACTCACTTGACTTGGATTCAACTGCTCTACCCTCTTGTAGTTATATCCCAACCCCCCCCCCCACTGCTATTATGAGGCAAAAAATAACAGGCTTGACTCTCACACCCTTAAGAGAGGTATATGAAACAGTGTTTTACCTGCAATATGTAGTATCCAGCTCCAAATAAAAATAACCAAATTGCAAGGCTTCTTTTCCATCAGTAAATAGATATCACATTTTAAGTGTTTTTGTTTCATCCCACGTTTTTTATAACACATCAATCAGAACCCTATTACTTACACATACCAGCAAACATCTTTCAACGTAAATCATAACAGCAAACTGTTCTTCTTCTGCCATATCCAAATCTGAATATTGATGATCATCATGGTGATCATCCATGAAGACTGTCCTGAGAATATAATGCAGTGGCCTTCCATTTACCTTTTTCCTCGCAGGGTGACACCTGTACCACTGATCCAGTTCTGTGAGTCACTTTCTTGTCCTGAGCTCTTTTGGTACAAAAAGTCCTCCTCAGCCCCAGGCCAGTATTGATTAAGCTGTTGCCCTCCATCAAGATGGATTCAAGTGGGATTTAATCCACTTGGGGATTGTCATCTTTCCCTATGGACTTTGGCACTCAAGGCCGTAAGTTCTCAGGGTTGTCAGGTTAGTTAACTTGGCGTTGAGTCGCTGGCAGTATGGTCTGCTCTATTACCATAGCAGGATAACCTGGCCAGACTGTTAAACTGCTCATAGCTAAGAAATTGGCATAGGCATTTGGTAGTCCAAACCCGTTGCTTGACAATTTTGATTTTTTTTAAAAACTAGCATAAATTAATCACCAAATTTTATGTCAACAGGCATATACTGCATATTTCGTCAACTAGATTCTGGCCATCATTATATGTGTCAAAATTACTTTGCCGCATTCTTCTCTGATCAATGCTTCAAATATTTGGCCCCTTAATGTACATGGGTTTAAGATATTTAAAGAATCCAGACTTTCCAGATTCTTATATGGATGATAATCTCATCTCTGGAACTAATGTGGGAATTGGAGTTGAGTAGTCCATAGGCTTTCATACTTCCTATGTGTTCAGATCCAATCCCTGGCTCTAAACCAGTGTTTCCCAATGTGGGGCCCACATCCTACAGGAGGAGTTCAATTCCCAGAAGCCTAAGTCAGTACACTGGGTGATCAGTGCTTTGGGGAATTGACTTAGGCTTCTGGGAATTGAAGTCCAAAAACCAAAGGTTGGGAAACACTGGTTTATATAAAATGAAATCTCTTAGCAATTGAAACCATATGTAGGCATTCTACATAATGGTTGGATAAAATGAGAAGAAGGTAGTGTGCTAGCCCTAATTCCTTCATTATTGTTTTGCTCATATGAAGAGCAACAAGTTGGAAAAAATAGTTCTAAAGGCACAGGTTTACCGTTTAATCTACAGCATTAAAAGCTCAGGTTTCTGATTTGTATGGAGAGTCTCTACGCATAGGGGAAGTTCTCTTCAGAACCATAGCTTTCATGGCAGCAGAATTATGACATAACTGTGAGGATAGCATGCCTTCTCTTATACTTTTTCTAGATTATTACATTACATTTGTATTTTTTTCCATTTCAGGCCTATAATTTTGATATGGTTCATCAACATTTGTTTGATACGTATAGCAGATCACATCCTATGAATTTTTTGTATAAGACTGTAATTGGATTTTTTTATATTTATTGTCTGGAGTTCTTTGTAAACTCATTTCCATTCCTGTAACCACAGAGGTTGGGACTGTTACCACATAATGTATTCTAGATGATACACCTCAAATATGTGATAAATAAGTTTGTTTCATGTTTTAGTTTGAGTTTATCCAGCTCACACTTTCTAAATATAAACATAAATTGGAATACATTTAATCCCTCAAATCCATACCTTTCTGAAGTTTGAAGTTTGCAAAAATGGTGTATAAAAATATTACATCAGAAATAGCAATATGGAGAAAAATACATACTGGATTTCATGCAAGCCGGGGTGGAGGGGGTGGGGTGGGAATCACAAGCCATGCCACAACGTAGTAGTGAAAGAATGGGAACCTTAGCAAAAGTGAGTTTGTCAGATTTGCAAACCCAAACAAAGGCCTCTTATGATAATCTCACTGGGCAGATAGATTGTTCAAGAAAAGGCATTCCAGCATTTACAGTATTTGGGTTCTGGGCCATTTAGGGCATTAGAAATTGAAAAGTTGTGTTTGGTGACACTTATTTTTTATCTTGAAGAGCTAGTTGGCCTGCTCAGATACCTGCCCAAGAACAGTACTTGTCAGCCTTGTGCTTCAGTTTATTAAAATCACTCAGTCTGTTGTTGTGCCCAGACACAAGAACAGCCACCTGATAGATGTAGAGAATGAGGGTGGAGCAGCTTGACAGCATACTGATTTGCGTATTTGTTGTTGTTGAGTGAGCTCCAAAATGTCTTGTCCTCAACAGCCCTTCTCAAGTCTTGTAAACTCAAGGCTGTGGCTTTCTATAGCAAGTTAACCAATTTCATTTTTGGTCTTTTTCTTTTCTTGCTACCCTCAGCCTTTCTCAGCATTCTTGTCTTTCCAGTGAATCTTGCCTTCTCATGATGTGCAGAGAGTATGACAGTATGGGGTGGACAGAATTGCAGAGCTTAAAGAGACCTATGGATCATGAAGTCCAGCTCCTGTCAAGGAGCTACAGTGGGGAATTGAACCCTCAACTTTTCAATTCTCAGCCTAAACCACCAAGCTACCAAGCAGTTCTATTCTTTGTACTAGAGGAGGCAAATATATTGGAATATTTTTGGATTGTGCACCTTATTCGTTTCAGTTGCTATGCTTGTTAAAAGAGACAAAGCAAAATGATTCCCATTTTAGTTGTCAGACTGAGTAATGGAATTCTTTTTATGCTCCCAATTTTATTAATGTAAAGGCTGAAAATCATGCCACTTCGGTTGAACTGATATATTATTTATTTCAGCCTTCTATTTACCATTGTCATGAGTTCATGTTTAGTTCTAACATCTGACATCCAGTAATCTAAAATAAGCAGAAAGGGGAAGCAGATAGCTGTAGTATTCATAACTAGTTAAAAATTGTGTGAATTTAGTCATTAGTGTTCTGTAGCAAGGTAGCATGAGAAAACTGGTCATCCATAATGTTGTGGAATTCAAGGGACTAAGACAGCATTCCGAGGCTTCAAGCAGATACTGGAATAATTTTTTTACGCGCGGGTTCAGAGTGACTTTCACAAGTCAAACCCTGAACCTCGAATAGCACAAAGCATCACACTTTTATAGTATAACTAGCAGAGGTTGCCCGGCGTTGCCGGGCTGTTTTAAATGGTGTTGGATGGTTTTTGTTGTATGTGTATTTAAATGAGGTATGTTTTTTAAAAAAATAATGTTTTTTTATACGTAGGTGGTGTTTTAAAATGTCATCAAATTTTTTATTTTAAAAAGAGGAAAGGTTGCTATAATTTTTTTCAATTATGGCATTTTTAAAAATAATGTGTTACTATGTGATTTTTTGTTAATAGGTGTACCTTGGATAAGAATTTTTTTTAAATGTCTAAGTGTATGTTTTTTTAAATTCAATGTTTTTGACTGTGTTTAGATGTTTGGTTTTTCTTTTAATGTGTTCTTATTTATTTATTTTTGAAAAATTTTTTTGTTTGGATATTTTTGAATGTTTTTAAAACTTATTTCCCTTTTTTAAAAATCTTGGAGATTAATTTGAATTTATTGAGTGTTATTTTTCCTGTGGCCACTGGGTGGTGCTGTTGCGTAATTTTTTAATTTTGACTGTGTCCTGGGCTGTGTATTCTTCCTGTTCTTTTGTCATTTCAGTTCTGGACCTCGGTGAGGCCGGACGTGTCGTGGTAAGGTGTCTGCTCTTTTTTGTTAGTGGGGGGTTGGGATTTGTGGGGGGTTGTGTTTGTCCTTGTTTATTTTTGGTTGTTTTTGGATGTTTTTCTTTTTAATTTTTATGTTTATTATTGTTTTTGATTTTTGTTGAATGTTCTTGTTTGTGTTTTTGGTGTTGGTATTTCCGTGGGCCAGCCTCGGTGGCTGGCTGGCCCATTGAAATACCGTGTGGTGTTGGGTTGGGGGTATTTTCGCGGGCCAGTGTCGATGGCTGGCCCATGGAAATACCATCGCTGGTTCATGCATGGTTGGGGTTGGGGTATTTTCGCGGGCCACCCGCGTTGGAATATCCACGCCGCCGGCCCGTGGGAATCCCCACGTTGTGTTTGTTGGTTGTTTTGTTTTGGTGGGGGTGGGGGGGTTCGCGGCTCGGCCTTGGTGGCCGGACTGCGAAAATCCCCACACCGTTTTTTGTTTTTGTAGGGGGGGAGCCCAGTGTGTGGGCTTTCCTTCCCGGGGGCTGGCTTCCAGCCCGCAGTAAGGAAGCCCAGTGGTGGGGTGGTGGTGGTGGGCTTTCCTTACCGGGGGCTGGCTTGCAGCCCACGTTAAGGAAGCCCAGCGGCGGGGTGGGTGGCTGGGCTTTCCTTACCGGGGGCTGGCTTCCCTGGGCGGCCCGCGGTAAGGAAGCCCAGCGGCGGTGTGTGTGTGCTTTCGTTACCGGGGGCTGTGAGCCTTAGCTGGGGCTGGCTTGCGGCCCGCGGTAAGCAACCCCAGCGGTGGGGTGGGTCACTGGGCTTTCCTTACCGGGTGCTGGCTTCCCTGGGCGGCCTGCGGTAAGGAAGCCCAGCGGCGGGGGGTGCTTTCGTTACCGGGGGCTGTGTGGCTGTGCGTTTTTTATTTTTATTTTGCCCGCGCCGGCTTTCCTAGAGTTCTCCGCGCTCACGGCGTGCAGGACACGGGATTGTATTTTTCCATTTGTGCTTTCCCTTTGTGCGGCTCGTTTTTGATTGGCTGCGCCGCATTTCCCCAGGTTCTTTGTGCTCCCGCCTCTCAGCCTGATTGGCTGTGGCGCAGCGTGGCGCAAAGAACGTTGGAAAATGAAGTTGTTTCCCTTTTTTTGCGTTTGTGGGGCAGTTGCCCCACTGCCACTTTACTCAATCCTTCGTTGACCTGCGGACCCAGTCCGCAAGTGTACACAAAGGGTGAGTGCAGGCAAGTAGGGCCAGCTGTAGGAACCTATAGCAAGTTCCAACGGTTAATCCTTGGTTTTATAGGTTAAGATCGGTTACAGATAGGGAAGCAATATTCATCTTCCATATATGGATACATTCCAGTAAATTTAAACTTGTTACATTCTTATTGGTTCTAAGCAACTTGTTTTCGTCTCCCTTAACCCAGTTCCCTGTCATTTCCTTTGGCTCCAGAAATAACTTTGCAGGCGCACCCACCCAAATAAAGACTCAGACACCGGTATTGGATTAAAGGCATCGGGCCACTTTTATTGGATAATGCCCTAGTCCGAATTATCACTTTCAATTGGTGTATCATCCAATTGTAATTCTTTAAGGCAAGCAGGCCGCAGTAACACTGGTAAGGTTCCACCCAAAATGCCAATGGAAATTGGCTACATGTATCTATTTGTATCAATTTGTTTGTTGACACAAACAAATTGTTGACCGGAGTCAATATACTATCTACTGACCCCACCCTATGACCTGTATCCGTTCAAATATCAAGGTGATGCAGGCTGTGAAGCTCCTGCCATCACCCCTTTCATGGTTCGCCCTTGACCGGCCAATCCTATTTCCCCTGTACCTATCTACATGTTCGCCAGTCAATTGTGAACCTGCTGGATACCTCTGGGTCATAAATCTTTACCTTACCAGTGCTACCCGCCACACAGGGAGGCGTCCATGATGACTCACCGCCCCCGCCCCCCGACCGTCAGCTCGGTCGCCAGGCCTGCTGGCACATCCTACAGGAAGAGGTTCATACCTCTAGCCGACAGATGGACCCCATCTCCTGCATATAGATCGAAATCTTGCAAGTCTATTCTCGTATGTCGAATGGCTGTCCCTAAGCCATTATCAACAAGGAACCGGGCAAAAGCCCTGTTCACGGACCGCCGAGCACGGTCCAAGCCATGGAGATCCATGCCTCCTCTATAGCATTGTCTCAGCACGATGTCAGACCATAGCAGCCGTGTGCACGGCCATAAATGATGTAAGAACGGCAGGTCGCTGCACACCGACATTTTTAAAGAAAGGCCAGTGATCTGTGCAAGATCATTGCCGCCGAGGTGCAGAATCAGGACATCAGGCGGTCCAGCATCCCTGATGGACATCAGGAATGGCAACAGTTCCCGCCATCTCATGCCGCACATACCATACCATGGCATACGTGCGGATGCACGCAGCCCGAGATGGGGTCCCCACTCTGTTGCTGCAGCATACTGCGCTGCCCAGTGCACGTAACTGTGGCCCACCAGCTATACTGCCACCGGTGTGCGTGTACACACAGGGTCTGTAAAAGAAGGAGAAGAAATTAAGGACATAACTAGTACTCATACAGTGAGGGGACGTACATGTAAGGAAAAACGCGTGGACCCCCACCTACCCATCCGACATATATCCGCCACCGCCGCCGCGAGGAGGCTGCCCGCGGCCAGGAGCAGCCGTGGGACCACCCCAGCCGGGGGTGGGGAGGACAAGGCAGGCGACGGGAGAGGTCGCGATCCTCCACCGCCACCGCCGCGAGGAGGCTACCCGCGGCCAGGAGCAGCCGCGAGACCACCCCAGCCGGGGGTGAGGAGGACCGGGCAGGCGGCGGGAGAGGTCGCAATCCTCCACCACCGCCACCGCGAGGAGGCTACCCACGGCCAGGAGCAGCCGCGAGACCACCCCAGCCGGGGGTGAGGAAGACCAGGCAGGCGGCGGGAAAAGTCACCATCCACCACCGCCGCCAGAGGCAGAGGAAGAGGAACAGCTGACCCACGGGGAAAACATCCACTGCTCGCCACTGCGATGTCACGGGAGCAAGGGGCCCAGAGACAACAACCCCACCTGGGGAGTGAGGACACAAGGATAAGTAGCTGATGTGAAAAATGTAGCTGAATTAATATAGCAACTGACATAGAGACTTTACACTGACTTAATATAGCAATTAACATAGAGACTGTGTTTTAGAGTGTGATAATTATGCATGATAATATGTTGTTTAAACTGTTTTAAATTTTTAAAACTGTGATATGATGTATGATGCGAGAAAAAAAATGGCGTAGAAACCGGCAAACCACGCCACAAAGCTTGCCAAGAGAACCCTATTGACCGAAACAAAAGGCAAAACAAAGGGGCAAACAAAGGGGCAGGCTAGGTGATACAGGATGCTTAACACCACAGAGTGGAAGAAGGGGAGGGACAGGAAGGAGGGAGGAGGAATGCAATGTTGTAAGGAGCAATACTGCATAGGGACATGGAATGTGAGATCAATGAACCAAGGTAAACTAGAAGTGGTAAAAAATGAGATGGAAAGAATAAGCATTGACATCTTGGGAATCAGTGAGCTAAAATGGACAGGGATGGGCGAATTCAGCTCTGGAAACCATCACATCTACTACTGTGGACAAGAAAACCTTAGAAGACATGGAGTAGCCATAATTGTCAATAAAAGAGTGAGAAGAGCAGTAATGAGATACAACCTCAAAAATGACAGAATGATGTCAGTAAGATTTCAGGGCAAACCCTTCAATGTCACTGTGATCCAAATATACGCACCAACCACGGGTGCAGATGAAGCCACAGTGGACCAGTTCTATGAGGACTTACAACACCTCATAGAACAAACACCAAGAAATGATGTCCAAATTATTTTAGGAGACTGGAATGCCAAAGTAGGCAATCAAAAAGTGGAGGGAATAACAGGCAAGTTCGGTCTTGGAACACAGAATGAAGCAGGGCAAAGATTGATAGAGTTCTGCCAAGAGAACGCACTGGTCATAGCAAACACCCTCTTCCAGCAACACAAGAGGCGACTTTACACATGGACATCACCAGATGACCAACACCGAAACCAGATTGATTACATACTCTGCAGTCAAAGATGGAGAACCTCCATACAGTCAGCAAAAACAAGACCTGGAGCAGACTGTGGCTCAGATCACAACCTACTGATCGCAAAATTCAGGCTTAGACTAAAGAAAATAGGGAAAACAAAGAGACCAGACAGATATCACCTAGATAGCATCCCTAAAGAATACAAGGTGGAGGTGATGAACAGATTCAATGGCTTAGACTCAATAGATAGAGTGCCAGAAGAATTATGGACAGAGATGAGGGACATCATGCAGGAAGCAGCAAAGAAAACCATGCCAAAAGAAAAGAAGAGTAAGAAAGCAAAGTGGTTGTCTGATGAGGCTCTTAAAATAGTAGAGGAAAGAAGGAATGCAAAAGTCAAAGGAGAAAGGAAAAAATACAATCTTTTGAACACAGAATTTCAAAGAAAAGCAAGGAGAGATAAGGAAAACTACCTAAAAGAACAGTGCAAAGAAATGGAGGAAAACAACAAAAGAGGCAGAACCAGAGACCTTTTCAAAAAAATCCAGGAAATCAAGGGAACATTTAAAGCAAAAATGAACATGATAAGGGACAAAGACGGAAAGGAGCTACCTGATGCAGAAGAAATTAAGAAAAGATGGAAAGAGTACACGGAAGAACTCTACAAAAAGGAACTCAACACTCCTGATAGTCACAATGATGAAGGAATTGAACCTGAGCCAGACATCCTGGAGAGTGAAGTCAGAAAGGCCCTAAAGAGCACTGCAAACAAGAAAGCTAGTGGAGATGATGGTATCCCAGTTGACTTTTTCAAAGCTCTAAAAGATGATGGCATCAAATTACTGCATTCAATATGCCAGCAGATTTGGAAAACAAAACAGTGGCCACAGGACTGGAAAAGATCAGTATATGTTCCAATCCCAAAAAAGGGCAATGCCAAAGAATGCTCAAATTATCGAACAATTGCGCTCATCCCACACGCCAGCAAGGTGATGCTCAAGATAATACAGGATAGACTTCAGCAGCATGTGGAAAGAGAACTACCAGAGGTGCAGGCTGGTTTTAGAAGAGGCAGGGGGACTAGAGACCACATTGCCAACATACGTTGGATCATGGAGAAAACAAAGGAATACCAGAAACAAGTTTACTTTTGCTTTATTGACTACACTAAGGCATTTGATTGTGTGGATCACAACAAGATGTGACAAGTGATTAAAGAGATGGGAATACCAGAGCATCTCATATGCCTCCTGAGAAATCTGTACAGGAACCAAGAAGCAACAGTTAGGACAGAACACGGAATGACAGAGTGGTTTGGAATAGGAAAAGGAGTAAGACAAGGCTGCATTCTGTCACCCTGCTTATTCAACTTATACACAGAGCACATAATGCGCAATGCAGGGATGGAGGAATCACAATATGGGATCAAAATTGCTGGGAGAAACATCAACAATCTGAGATATGCAGATGACACCACCTTAATGGCAGAAAGTGAGGAAGACCTAAAGAATCTCTTGATCGGTTTGAAGGAAGAGAGTGCAAAAGCTGGCTTGAGACTCAATATCAAGAAAACCAAGATAATGGCAACAGGCCCGATCAGTTCCTGGAAAATAGATGGGGAAGAAGTAGAAGCAGTGACAGATTTTACATTCTTAGGATCTAAGATCACTGCAGATGGAGATTGCAGCCATGAAATAAAAAGGCGACTGGTTCTTGGGAGACAAGCCATGAGAAACCTGGGGAACATAGTGAAAAGCAGAGACATCACCTTGAAAACAAAAATTATAATAATCAAAGCAATGGTATTCCCAGTGGTAATGTACGGATGTGAGAGCTGGACAATTAGGAAAGCTGAACGCAGAAGAATAGATGCCTTTGAAATGTGGTGCTGGAGGAGAGTTTTGAGGGTACCCTGGACAGCGAGGAGAACAAATAGGTCAATCTTAGAAGAAATCAACACTGACTGCTCATTGGAAGGTCAAATAGTAAAGATGAGGCTAAAGTACTTTGGGCATCAAATGAGAAGGGAGGATTCACTTGAGAAGGCCGTGATGTTGGGAAAGGTGGAGGGCAAAAGAAGAAGGGGGAGGCCAAGGATGAGATGGATAGATGGTATTGTAGACACAATGGGCACAGAACTGGGAGGACTGAGGGGGATGGTGGAGGACAGAGGTGCCTGGAGAACGATGGTCCATAGGGTCGCAAAGGGTCGGAATCGACTGTGCGACTGAACAACAACAAAGAGTACCCAAACGCAGCCGCGGTTGAAGCGGCGCCTATCCTGAAAGAATGGGTGCCGTAACGAGCCCCAGGGAGGCCAACACTGTAAAGTGCCATACCGGTCACCTTCCAGAACTGAAATTTGGTAAGGGGAGACCCATCCTGGTGGCAGAAAAACGGGCCAGGGTGTAGGGCACCAACCGGACAGATGTCATCAATTGTACAACGTAGCAGTCTGACACCACTGCCTACTCCGTGCTAATCGGCCTTTGAGGAGCGAATCCTCAACTGAGCCCACTCCTGGTTGAGACAGATATCTTCGAGTTCCAGTGCCCTACGAGACATGCCCCCTTTTGACAATGGGACCAGCTCACTGATACGGAGAGCTCCAAAGAAAGCTACAGTGGTAGCTGCATGAAAAAGAGCCTCCTCATAGCCATCATAACACAATCTATGCCAACCCCGTGCAAGGTGGGTCAGAACACCTATTGAAATGGGGTGACGCGTGTCCGGGCATCGGCCACGCTCACGTGTCCACCCTTCTAATACGTGTCATATGCGCAGTCAGTAAAGCCCCGTGCCTTGGCCATAAATGCCAATGCTGAAAGCCTAGTGGCGATAGTGCGTGGGGCTAATCCCTGATCGTGGAGGTGGACCATATACTGTCAAATCTGGTCAACTGGTATCGGCCACACTTCGGGCAACTGCCTTTGCCCGCAAAAGGAATGCATGTATATATATACGCCTTACGTGTGCGAGGTGCCAAAGACATTCCGATCGCCCGGTTCACCTCTCCTCGCCAAATATCCAGATCTCGGCCGGGAGTGGAGAGGGAAGTTCCTCTGCGTCTGGAGCCAAGGCACGGAACCGGGAGATCTGCAGGCGGGATAAAGCATCAGCAATATCATTATTAATGCCTGGGACATGTCTGGCCCTGAATAGGACATTAAGGCGTAGGGACCTCAAAACAAATTGGCGAACTAATGCCATAACTCTGGGGGATTTAGATGTCTGGGCGTTGACAATGTGCACCACTGCAGCATTGTCACACCAAAAGTGAACTACTGAATTAGCCCACCTATCCCCCCAGAGCATTAGGGCCCCCAAGATGGGAAAAAACTCTAGGAAAGTAAGATCGCGTAAGCGATCCGTGCCTTGCCATGCCTGAGGCCATTGACCATAGGCCCACCGTCCCTCAAAGTAAATCCCATAACCCAGGGAGCCGGAGGCATCCGACTGTACTTGGAACTGAGGGCTGACCATAAGTTCCAATCTCCAGAAAGTGACGCCATTAAAGTCCTGTAGGAATGTGAGCCAAACCGTAAGGTCTGCCCATAAACCTCTTGTCACCCGTACCCTGTGGTGACGTTTTAAAAGGCCCGCCATGGCATCACAAAGACGCCTGGCAAAGGCTCTGCCTGGTGTTACTACCCTACAGGCGAAGTTGAGGTGTCCATGCAGCACTTGCAACTCTCAGAGTGACACCTTACGCTTGGCAAGCATTGCCAAAATCGCAGCCGAGATCCGAGTCACCTTTTCCATGGGCAACCTGGATGTCTGAGCGACGGTGTCGATTTCAATACCTAAAAAGGTGAGAGTGGTGGCTGGTCCCTCCGTCTTTTCAGGTGCTAGGGGGACGCAGAGTTCCCGCATAAGGACCTGAAATGTGGCGAGGAGATGGGCACACGTGCCCGTACCATGTCCACCCCTGAACAAAAAGTCGTCGAGGTAGTGGGCAACAGACCGGGACCCTGACCTACAAACAAAAGCCCAGTGGAGGAAGGTGCTAAATCGGTCGAAGGCCGAACATGAAATAGAACAGCCGAAAGGCATGGCCTTGTCCACATAAAAATTGCCCTGAAAACAAAAACCTAACAGCTCGAAGTCATCCGGGTGCACTGGCAACAATCGGAATGCCAATTTGATATCACACGTTGCCAGTAGTGTCCCGGGACCGCACGAGAGTACCATCTGCAAGGCCTGGTCAAAGGACGTATACCTGACAGAGCAAAGGTCATCAGGTATAGCGTCATTGACCGAAGAGCCCGCCGGGTAAGAAAGGTGGTGAATTAGGCGAAATTCACCCGGGGACTTCTTAGGGACTAAACCTACAGGGGATACCTTCAAGTTGGGATATGGTGGGTCGAGAAATGGCCCACCACCCTCTGTGCCTTGAGCTCCTTGGCTATTTGTTCCGCAGCAATATCCTCATTACCCCTGAGAGAGAGTAAGTTCGGGGCATCCTGAGGCCCGCAAACACCTTTAAAGGGTATGCAGAAGCCAAACTAAAAGCCCTCAAGTAGGTATCTCGCATCATCCTGTCTAGGATAAGCGCGCAACCATCGTTCCAGCACTAGTATATTAATTGGGGAGGGGGCCTTTTGGATGGGTAGCCCCGTCAGAGGGAGCTCTGACCGCCCCTTCACGCCCCTTCCTCTGCCTCGTGACCCACCAGCCCGTGGGCACGCAGAAGCGGCGTGAGGGCCGGAACAAGAAGGGCACTCGTGCCTGAACCGACACTGGCGTCTGCTGCACACACCGTTGGCGGAGAAACTCCAACACAGCAGGGGGGCTGGAACCCCCTGCCCCGCTGGCTGGCGGGGAGTCTGTGAAGTAGCAGCCCGCTGCACAACATGACCACAGTGGTACCGGACACCAGGCGCTGGCCGCGTGGGGGTCATATACAGCAGCCATAACTACTGGCAGGGCTCGGCCCACCTCATCTCAGGGTGAAGGGCCACCCTCATCCTAAACTCCTCATTATAGGCCAACCATGACGGGCCAGGGAAATCAACCACAGCCCCGTAAATATTGTCCAGGTACTGGACCGTTGGAATGGCCAAATCAGGATGGGCCCTCAGGTATACTGCCATATAAATCAGATAGGCCAGCAACCAATTGGCCCAAGTGCGAGGTGGCTTGCGACGACGGGACAACTCCTTGTCCCTGTCGTCCTGCCCCTCCCTCTCCTCCTTAGTGGGCTCACCGTTTAGAAGGGAGAAGATGTCCACATATCCCCCCGCCAAATCTTCTCCCTCATAGCCTGGGATAAGTGGTCACCCAGGGGTAAGGAGTAACCGGCCATTGGTAGGGCCGCCGTCGGCACGGATTGAATTGGGGGTGCGCACAGTGGACCCTGTAGAACCCCTGGAACATTAGGCGTATCCAAAGGGGCGGTCACCCCTGCCATAACCGGGGAGCAATTGGGTAACCAAGAATTAGCAGGACAGTATGGATTAAACTGTCCTCCAACAGTAACTTGTCGTGGCCATGGCCACTGAACACCCCCAGCAGTATTAGGTAGTGTCACTGGTGTGCTAACGTGACCCGTATACTCACTCGGTGCACCCCCATGTGCCGCCACCACTGGGGGTTCCGGCCCACGGTGGGCGTCAGAGCTCACAATGGGTATCGAGCTCTGGGTGCCCCTGCGCCCCTGCCGAGCAGGACCAGTCCCCGGCAGAAAGCCATGTTGCAATGGCCTGACGGGGAGCTGCGAGGCGCCAGCTTGGGCTGGCCTGATGGCCTTGAGCAGCTCAACCCTATTAGCGGCCCGCTGGCCGACGCGTGGGCCGGATCCACAGGGTTTGCGAGCCCACCATCCACAGGTGGCAGAGCAATGCCCATCGATGCCTCCAGCACCGAAATGCGTGCAAGGAGAGCATCAACCGTCTCAGACCCACCTGGGTAAGGTGGGCCGGATGGCCCACCGAGCAATTGCTGGGGGATAAGCCCAAATGGTGATCCCTGGCCCGCATAGGGCCGTGCCCAGTAATCCGGTCCATGAGGGGCCGGAAGAATGGTGGGGTGGGAACCCGCCCCAAGCCCAAGTGGTCCACCAGGCGAAGGCGCAGCAGGGGTAGAAACCCCAAAGGGGCAGGCCCTTACCGCCCCCGCCCGAGTCCCCAGACTGGGCGGGTAGGTAGAAGGCTCGCCCACATTGGTGGCACCAAAGCCCTGCCACCCAGTTGTGGGGGTGCCACCCGAGCCCTCTGGCCCGGCGGCAGCCCCCGAGAGTTTGAGGGGGTAGGCAGAGCCCTCCCCCTATTACGCGGCCTGGAGGCCAATGCCTTGTGCTTGGGTGCCATAGCCGCCCAAGCGTTCGCTTTTTTGGGGGAGGAAAGTTCCTCCAAACAAAAGCAGTGCGAAGCCGAGAAAGGAAGTGATGGAGAAAACTTCTCCGCTCCGTCGCTTCTAAAATGGCAGCGCGGCTGCCTCGTGGCCACCCCTTTTAAAGAGAGGTGGCCATGCCCCCCCCCCTAACTAACCCGGATGTCTGCGTCCAGGTGGGGGGGGGGCGCGCGCAAAGAACGCGGCGGCCATTTTGGTGCTGTGCTTGCATAGTTTTCACTGTGGTTTGGTAAAATATGCTGACCCGTTGCTTGCTTGCTTCATTTAACTAGAGCAAAAGTGAATCAAACTGTATCAAACATGCATTCTGGTTACATGGCTTTTACAATGAATACAGAGGCCTTATACAAATGCCTCGAGTTACATAAAATTCGACCTACATAATGATTTTATGCTAAAACCATGTCCCGATCTACACAATTTTCTATGAGTTTGCTTTGAGTTACGTAAAGATTCTTTTCCCTATGTGTTTGCTTTGAGTTATGTAAAAATTCATTTCCCTATGGGTTTGCTTCGATTTACATAAAAATTTCATTTTTCCTATGGGTTTGCTTCAAGTTACGTATAAATATTTTTTTCATATGCCTTTGTTTCGAGTTACAAAAAAATTAAATTTATGCAAAAGCCTATGGAACCGATTTTTTTCGTAAGTAGGGGTTTTACTGTACTTAAAAGACAAGAAATAAGTTTTGTTGGAGGGGTTGTGGAGATAACGGGATGTATTGGCATGCTGAAAGACCCTGTCTCTTACAATTTTTTTTAATACTATGTTATTTGAGAGACTGGCATTATTAATGGTGCCAGAGTTTATATGGACCCGGCTTTATGCTTGCTATCTATTTTTAGAGAGGACATTTTAACTGTGCTTTTTTTTTAAAAAAACTTTTAATGAATTTTAAAACTGTTTAACCTAGGGGTGATAGCACATCTTCTCATCACACAAGGTTGGAAGGATTCACCCATTGTCGTCAAGAAAATTGTGTTACAAAAAGTTCTACATATTGCTACTTTCAAGAAATTTACACATCATCTGCGTGTTTTAAGAATGGACATCTCCTGAGGCTGTTCTGTGTGGTGTACTTTTATGCTGTATTTAAACAATCCTTCCTGTTCAGTTAGGATAAAGAAAAGAAAATTGTTTGCCACGTTCTGTTTTGAAGAACTGCTAGGGCCATTTTAATTTCCTCAAGGTCTATCATTTCCCCAGTATTTTGACTTGTTGTACATGTGAACCTTAGGGTCCTCCTGGCCAGCCTCTGTTTTCATCTTTTTTAGTGAGTAAGCAGCCAGAGCTGCAGTGCGGAAAATAGCTTATCTCTCCTAGTACTCTCTGTGATGGGTATTAATGGGCAGTGCCTGGGTAGCAACACCCCTTCATGCTGGGAAAGGAAAGGTCAAAAAGAAGAGGAGTGAGTAAATGAGCAGACATAATACCTTCTTTCCTCCTGGCAAATTTTTATCTCATTAAAAGGATAATATCTCTTTTTAATTACATCTTTCCCGGAGTAAATATGCTCTGCTTTTTCTGCTCTTCCCCACAGGACTTGGTTTTCATTTGTGTAGTAGTTCTCCCCCTGGACCTGTTCCAGCTTTTAAAATGGTCCCTAATGAGGAATGGAGCAAACTGTTACTGCCTGTGACTTGGACATGGTGTCTAAAATTGCATTAATACTCAGATATTGCTGCTGCCTTTTACAAATTCAGCTTGTGATCCACCACAATACCCATCCTTTTCACATGTACTGCTGCAAAGTCATGTACTGTATTCCCATCCCATATTTTTGCCTTTGATCTGAAGATTTTACATTGCACTGTGTTTAGATAGATAGATAAATAAATAAATCTTTATTGTCATTGTCCTGCACAGAACGAGATTTAAAAACCACTTATCGACCCAACAAAACCTAAACAAAATACAACTATACAAAAATTATCAACATAGTCCCACCCCACATATACACATTTAAGCCCTAAAAAGCACTATAACCCTAAGACTCTAAAAACTATATACAGAAGCTCCCTCATAGACTGCATTTCACTGCATTCAAGGCCAGAACAACTTTTGGGTAGAAACAATTTCTCAAGCGGCTGGTCCTGGTCTTCATAGAAGGCAGAAGCTGAAAGAGATCATTTCCGGGGTGCGTACTATCCTGCACAATCTCTACAGCTTTCTTATAACACCTGGCAGCATAGATTAATCACTTCTAGTTAGTCTGAGCCCTACCAAGTTCTCTGCTCAGTGTTCCAACCTCTCTAGTTACTTTGGACTTTGGACCCTGTTTTCTTTGGTATTACCTGTTCCTCTTAGCTTCAGCAAGCTCTGTAGTCCACCCATACCAGGCCGTTTGTCTGAGTGTTCAACATCACAAGGGCTAGAACAGGATTCAGAGATACTATGGACATCCCTCCAGGAGATACTGCAGCAGAATCATTAATTAAAACTTTGTGAATACAGTTATTCAACCACCTATGTATTCTTTGTAATCGCAGTGTCATACACCCCACATTTTGCTTTCTTGTCAGCAGTGGTGTCATGGGAAACCTTGAGAACTGCTTTACTGAAGTCAAGGCACATTATGAGAATGTTTCTTTTTTAAAAAGTCTGCAATGATATTTGGGCTCAGCTTTTGTCATTTGAGAGAAAGGTAGGTGCAAGAATCCTGAACCACAGCCTTGTGAATTTAAATGCAAATGGAAAACATTTTCACCATAACACTAGTGTATGTAGTGTGTGTCCATTACTAATATGTACAGTTACTCCCCTTCCTGCTGGGTCCCTTCCTTTCCATCAGAGTATATTTTACTTTACTTTAAAAACACATTTTACAGAGTAAGCTTTCCTAAGGATTTTCTTAAGTTAGTTGCACAGAAGTGTAAACACTTCAAAACAAATACAGAGAAAATGCCTTAACGAATTTTTACTGTGTTTACTGATAGTGAACAAGGCCAATTTTCTGAACTTAGGAACCATCTTGTTCAGAAACTAGCTCATTTCAAATTTCTGGAAGACCACTTTTTTATTCCTTGTGAATCAGCCCAGAAATCATTACTGAAGGAGCCGCTCTGAGTGGTGTTCTCACCAGGAGGGCGGGGTGTAAATTTATAAAATAAATAAATGTCACAAAGAATTTAAAATTTGAACTTTGCACATAACTGGCATTTCGAGATAGAAGTAATATATTGTTGCACCATACTTTGTGTGTGTGTGTGTGTGGGGGGGTGTTAGAAGATCTCTTGAGATTTTTACTTTGGCTTCAGATGTTTAATTGCTGGTTAACCTGGACCACTATTTCATCTCAAGTTGCTGTCCCCCTCAGGATGGATAATTATGGTAGTAACTAGAATGTAGCACTCAAGCTGAATGTTTCTGCTTCCAGCAAAGAGCTTCCAAAGATATGGCCCATGGCAGCAAGTAATTTCCTCCCCAAACTCACTCTAGCCCCCCCCCCCCCTCCTGCAGCTGCCAGATTCAGCTGCGGACTCATCTACGGCCACATTAACACATTTACGACAGCCGTAAATGAGTCTGCGGCCGTCATAAAAGCGTTTACTACAGCTGTAAATGAGTCCGCAGCCATTGTAAATGTGTTTCCGGCAAACACGGATGCGTTTTACGGCACGAGTCCAACCCACTCAGCTGTCTGAGAGGGCATGGTCCAGCCCACGGCTGAAAAACGTTGGGAACCCCAGCTCTACATATTCAGCACAGGCTACTAATCCTTGCCATTTAGCTCCTAGTCTTTACGATGCCACAACATTGTTTTATTTTGCATTTTATTTTATTTTTACTTTTGTTTTACTTTGTTTCTTGTCTGATTTATCTGTGCAGACTAACATGGCTACCAGTCCAAAAGCTTGCCAATTAAAGCACTTTTCGGGTGTCCTGCTAGCATATTAAGTTTCTCCTCTTGTTCTCATTATTTCCCTACGGGGGGGGGGGGAGGAGGGGGCTGGTTTCTCCCCCTTCTTTGTCCTATCCCCTCCAAAGATCCATCGCTATCTAAAATTATTGTAGATATCCACTTGCTTGCTGAACTTTAGGGCTGCTGGAATGAAAGTGAAAAAATTAGTTTCCTTTGAATTTAAATGATACCGAATACTGTATGTTGATTTCATCTTGTTATTTGCAGGACTGTGATTTTAAGAATATTTTTTATTATGTGTTGTCAAGTTACATCCAAATTATAGCAATTTTAACAGGGTTTTCAAGGTACATGAGATTTCTAAGGTGTGGTTTTATTTGTGCTGGCTGGCTGGAAAGCTCAGAGGCCGGGAGTTCAATACCTCACTGTGTCTCTAGACAGCCTGTGCAAGTTGCATAGTCCCTTGGAAGAAGGAAATGATAAACCACTTCTGAGTTACCCTCTAACTCAGGGATTCTCATCCTGTGGCCCACGGGCCAGATGTGGCCCTTGGCACCATCTCATATACCCTCCCCCACCTCCACCACACCAGGAAATGCCATGTGGTGGAGGAAGGGCAAAATGGCTGTCCGGCCCCCGAAGCTGTCTGAGGGAGCGTGACCCGGTCCCCGGCTTTAAAAGGTTGAGAACTCCTGCTCTAACTAAGAAATGTAATATAAATTTTACCCTAACTAAGAAAACCCTTCAGAGGTTTGCCATGGTGTGACACCATGTTGTTATTATTATTTACTTGTGCCACTCGCACACACACCAATGTGTCCACTACATCACACTGGCAGTCTTGAGCATATTTACCCAAAATTAATTTCAAGTGAGTTCAGTGGTTCTTTATCCCTAATGATGAGTTTATGAATATTAATTATGGCTGTAAGTTTTAGATTTGCACAAGCCACTATCCATTTGATCTTGAGATAGGTTTGGAGATTTGGATTTTGCTGAAATTCAGGTTGGTCAATTCAGACCCAGTTTGACCCAATGCAGATGCCAAATCTGAACCTTTGAGTTTCCCATTAACCTGAACTGGGAAACCAAAGGAACAGTACTGTATTTCATTAGCTATTTCATGCATGTATACACACACATATGTGCGTGTCTACAAATATATTAAATCCACCTTTGCACTGCAAGGAAGAAGTTGAGTCAAACCTTGAGATACGAACAGCTATGGGAAATTCAAGATAAGAATTTTTCAAGATACAACCAACCTCAAGGAATGAATTAAATTTGTATGTAGAGATTTTGACTGTATATGTAAAATAAATTGCATAAAAGAATATGGAAACATAGATTACCCTCAGTTCTGATAGCCCTCACCAAATTGCAGATAGCTAGGGCTTTCAGTGACAAGCAACGGATAATAAATTATTCTTTTTTAAAAAAATGGAAGTTCTACTTTAAAAACATTAAATACTATATTCAAAATAATGTAGTTGGTTGAATGTTTAGTCTTGATTGTTTATGTCACTTTCTGTGCTGTGTCGTCTCTGTGAGGTGTTTCTGCTGCTTGAAGAGCAGGAGACTGGAGGCAGTAGTATGTGCGCATACATACATACAGAGAGAGAGAGAGAGAGAGATGTAGTACATGTAGTTATACAGAAAAATAAAGAGTGTGAGAAAGAGGCAAGGCATCATTTCCAGGCAGGAAGAGACCTTACAATATTAGAGGCACTATGAATTCCTTAAAGAATTCCCTCAAATTTCAGATTTTTAGTAGAGTTACAAAGCTAATGCCCAAGTAGTAGAGTAATACACTAAGAGGCAGCATGGTGAACACTTGCTTGGCAGACAGCAGCGGCAGTTGGCACAGCCAGGCACACAAGCAGATTGTGCCAACTGTCGCTGCCTGCAAAATCTAGCAAAATGGCACAAAATTTGTAGAAGAAAATGTAATATGTAAAGTTCAGTGATCTTACACCAAACACTGTGATTACATACTAATGATCTGATTCTCACCCTAGATTGGAAGCTAGAACTGTAACAGAGGAATTTCCAGCTCCATATCATTTTTGCCTTCTGCCAAAATGTTTCCCTTCTGTTCTGTTGGAGGTTAATGGCCTGGTTTTCCTGTACTCTAGATTGGTCACAGTTAATTGGCCAGTTTGCTCCTGATGTGAATTAGGCTAAGCCAAGCCTCTTTAGACCTGATCCAAATTAGATATGGGATCTTTCAGGACAACCTACCCACAATCTTAAACTCCACCAAATCCAACCAGACATTTTAGAAGGTGGTTCAAGCTGGTATGTCAGGCCTGTGCTAGTGAGCTAAGTTACAGGGATGGGCGGGGGGCCCTCTACGGAGAACTAATAACTTAAAGGGCCACGGCACCTCGGCAGTTTTCACTTCGGCTCCTCTTGCCGGGCTTCCCTTGGCCCTGTGGGAGAAAGTCCGAAGCACTTCGGCAGCAGTGTGGAGATTATTATCTCCACGCTGCTGCCTCCCTCCTTCCAGGGAGGCGCTTCAGACTTTCTCCAACAGGGCCAAGGAAAGGACTGGCGAGAGGAGCCAAAGCGGAAACTGTCAAGGTGCCGTGGCCCTTTAAGTTATGAGGTCTCAGTAGAGGCGAGGCCACCCGTCCCAGTAATTTTGCTCCCCAGCATGGGCCTTTAGTATGTAACTATATTGAACACTTTACATTGAAGTCTCCAGAATTCAGTGTCACACTGACACTTCCATTGATGGGAGAGTGCTGCTGCTGTAATGAAGCTCAGTCCCAGTTAAGAACAGAAGAGCTTGAGCCACCTGTGTGTAGTAGTTGCAGAACATAACTAAGATACTGTAACCATACCTGTCAACCATCCCGATTTGGCCAGGAAAACCCCGTAATTTGACGTCAATTGACGTCATAACCCGCCCCACGCTGCCAAAACCCCGTAATTTGGCAGCGGGGGAAAACGCTTTCCATGCATGCGCGGAAGCACTACGCCGCTTGTGCAGCCCCTACGCAAGCGGCGTAGCGCTTACATGCATGCACCTTCCACGCATGCACAGAAGCGCTACGCCGCTTGCATAGGGGCTGCGCAAGTGGCGTAGTGCTTCACGATGCGTGGAAGGGGTAAAACCCTTCCATGCATGCGTGGAAAGCGACCTGCACACAAGCGATGTGCGCAGGTCCCATTTCTCTGGAGCTGCGGGTTGACAGGTATGACTGTAACCCCAGAGAAAGAGAGAGAAACTCCATCACACACTGGAGATTTTCATATTGAAAGACATTGGCTTGAATACGCTGTGGTGTTCTCTGTAACTTGTATGATTTTTAGTTTCAACAAGAATTTTTAAATTGCTGTAATTGTCTTAAGGATACAGTGAGAATGTAAGAGAACACTTGTTTCTGGTTTTTGAGCCTGTAGCAGATTGTTTGGTCTAGATTTTTTATGGACTATCAGGGTCCCTGATTTACAGTATACTTGTGAGCTGCTCAGATTTCATTTATTTACATGTAATTAAGTTTCCATTAAAAGAGAAACTGTCAGATCAATCTGGTGAGGCAGATGCTAATTTCTGATTAAGCTTTTCAGCCAAAGTTCAGAAGAACTTCTTTATAAGTGTCTATCGTGTGGTGGTTGCCTTCATTCCCACACATACTTTTCTTTCTCTGAGATTGCACTGTTAGCCTTACCCTGTGCATAGTGTGAAGCAAGCCTGGGTGTGAAAAACTGTAATTCCTGACTTTCTGATTATGTGATGTTGCACTGTGAATCTCATTTTTAGGAGAAAGGCAGGAAATGAATTTAGCAATTCAGTAAGTTATACTTGTCTTATCCTGATCTCCCTTTCTTATTCTGTTTTTTCTTCTGTATATAATATGAAAGAGAAACAGATTTTGAAAGACAAACACCAGAATCCTCTTGGTAGGCCCAATTAGAGGTAGCCTTGAATGCAAAGGTGAGTTAATGGTTACCTAAGTCCTACTGAATTCAATAGGTCAGCTCTAACTGGTCTGAGCAATAGGATTTCAGTGAACAATTTAAATTGCTTCAGTCCAGAGGAAAGAAGGAGGGAGAGGTAACACCCCAAAATGCGGGGCAACAAAGAAAAAGTGAATGCTACTTTAATATCAAAAATACGTCATGAAAACGAAACAACTAGGAGGAGCAACAAAATCAGGGGGCTCATGCGAGACCATAAAACTATATAACAATATAATGGGGACAATTACATTCAGTAACAGTTAGATATACATATGGTACGGCGAAAAGCCAATATTGATAGAACAATATACGTTCAGAAATGTCTCTAAGCAAAAAGGTCCGAACAACCTACAATTTCAATAGCCGGAAGACCATGCATAGAAAACACCATAAGGTAAGCCGCAATCGCAAATAGCCAATTAGTCCACAGGACACTGCTCAAGAACTTGGCTATTTGCGATTGCGGCTTACCTTATGGTGTTTTTGATGCATGGTCCTCCTAGTTGTTTCGTTTTCATGACATATTTTTGATATTAAAGTAGCATTCACTTTTTCTTTCTTGCCCTGCATTTTTGGGTGTTACCTCTCCCTCCTTCTTTGCAGTATACACCCTGGCCGCTCTCCCTTCCTGTTCAGTCCAGAGGAAAGCAATTGGAAGCCTTTCTGAGGGCCTATTCTTCAAGTAGTGTGAAAGGTATGAAGCTGTAAATTGAGTTCCACCATGGTTGTTTTGGAAAATTTGAGTACAACTCTTTGCTCAGCCATGAGGTCCATTAGATTTCTAGATTGCCTTTGCCAACTCTGAGGCCAAAGTGGTACTCTGAAGAAGGAAAGTGGATATGAAAGACTACATGGGACAAACTATTTTTCAACTGCTGCTGATTCTGTTTTAGATTATTTAAACTCTTATGTTTATGTTGATTTTATTTATCCTAAAGATTCTCTTTAGAACAATGCACACATAACATGCATTTTGATGTGTGTGTGTGTGTGTGTGTGTTAAATTTTTGAGTGAGAAGATTTATTCAGTGAAAGAAACAATTGCAAATGAATGCAAATAGGATCTTATTGTTTGAAAGCTGTGATGTATTACTACAGGATATTAGAGCATGGAGGGTTTGATTTATTACACTGAATTGCTAATGTGAACAAGTCATAAATTTTTACATTAGGCCTGCTGCAGGTTTGCTCTTGCCTGATGTCACACAACTTGAAATGGAAGCAAAATGTCCTCTTTCCCCTTCTGCCACTTTATGGCTTTGCTGTGGTATAGCAAGCAAGTCTATCATGCTATATATGTGTACTCAGAAGCAAAACCCAAAGAGTTCATTGGAGCTTATTTCCATATAAGTGGATATAGAATTGAAAGGTTGCGGTAGGTCTGTTGCGACATGGGTACAAGTCCCCTGGTACAAATGATACATTAGATAACAACCAAACTGCCTGCTGTGAGGGTGACATTGAGCTGGAGGTAGGTGGAAAATTTATATGCATTGCTCAGATCTCTTTGGAACAAGGATGGGCTAAAACACAAGGAAGGAAGGATGGAAAGAATATCCAGAAAGAAAGACCCACAACATTGTTAACTTCTTATAAAAAGTGAACTGTGCCAAGAAGAAGGCTAGAACATTTTGTGCTTAATCAGAGCCTTATTCAGGCATTATTTTAACCATTAGTGTTTATTTTTACCCAGTACCTAGCCCTGTTCTTCCAAAACAGTTTTCTCTGCTCTTCTTGACCTCTCAGTGGCCTTCCATACCGTCGACCACGGTATCCTTCTGGGATGGCTCAAAGGATTGGGGATCCAGGGCACTGTGTTACTCCTTGCTCATGGTCACTCATGCTCTGGTCACCTTCCAGACTAGATTACTGCAATGTGCTCTACATGGGACTGCCCTTGATGACCATTCGGAGGCTGCAGCTGGTCCAAAATGCGGCTGCTCAGGTGGTGATGGGGTATGGGCGTTATGCCCATGCCTCGCCACTGCTTCAGGAGCTGCATTGGTTACCAGTTTGCCTCCAGGTGAAATTCAAGGTGCTGGTTTTGACCTTTGAAGCCCTACATGGTAGTGGGCCAGGATACTAAAAGACCACATCATCCCAAGAATGTTTGTCCACCCTATCAGAGTGGACTGGTGGGGCTCTCTGATAGTACCATCAGCTAAAGGGGCTCATCTCTCTAGCAGAAGGAGGAGGGCCTTCTCCGTGTCCGCACTGGCCCTTTGGAACCTCCTGCCAACAGAGTTGCGGCTCCAGATGGAATTGCTGCCCTTCAGAAAAGAACTTAAAGCCTGCCTGGCGGGCCAAGTATGGGGTGCTGGTAGGAGAGTGACCACCTTGGGTTGGCTGATGTCGATCAGAATTCCTCCCGCCTTCGGTCCCAGCACACTTTTTTATGGGGTGGGGGTGGGGGTGTAGTTTTAATTGTTTTATCTGTTGTTTTATCCTGTGGTTGTTAGCCGCCTGAGTCAGCCTTGGCTGATTGGGTGGGGTAGAAATTGAACAAATAAAATAAACAAATAAAAATAAATCTATCATAAGTCTGAAGAAGAGGTCATTGATTGCTTGTAAGCCTTATATCCAAGGAAGAACTGTGCTTTTCCAGGTTTTTAGGTTCCATGCAGAATGGAACTACACCCATCTAACCAGGTTGAGGATGCTAAACAACACCCAAATAACAGTCTGAATATAAGACTGTTAAATGGTATAAAACCCCACCCAAAGTCCTTTTTCTTGAGATCTACGTAGGTCTTATTCAGTTTTTCAGTTTGCATATAGGGTCAAAACATAATAAGGGAAGCACAGTATTGGCACCCATCCACTTCTGCCATTGTTTTAATCATGGAAACTAAAGAGTCTGAAGTGAAGGAGCACTGCTATACTCAGTATACTTCTCTGTGACACTTAGGGCCCTGCTTATTTTGGCATATAAAAGAGGCTTCCCAGATGGAACAGCCTTTAGACTGCTTTGTTCCCAGAGGGAAGAGTGGCTGCAGCTGTCGAGTCCTGGTGGCTTCAAAAACTTCGCCCCGGGACCACCAGACGCCGGCCCTCAGCCACGCCTGGCCAGAGGGAGGAATGGCTGCAGCTGCTGAGTCTCGGTGGCTACAAGAACTTCACCCTGGGACCACCGGACGCCAGCTCTTGGCCACGCCTGGCCAGAAGTGGCTGCAGCTGCTGAGTCCTGTGCCACTAGCTGACCTTGAGTCCCGTCTTCCCGGGCCTGGGGAGAAGAAAAAGCTGCGGCTTTTCTGGACGCCAGACTCCTTCCCTCGGCTCAGCTGGCCGGGGGGAGTGGGAGCGGCTGTGCTGCGACCCTGTGGCCATGGAATTGCTGCCGCCGCTGACATACCAGACTCTAATGCCGGATGCTGGATGTTATGGATGTTGAGCCCCTGGCTCCATTGTGGATGCTGAGCCCGGGCTCCATTGTGGACGTTGAGCCTGGGCTCTGCTGTATTGTCAAGCGGCAAGGACCTTTTGAAATACATACTGTTGATAGATTGTATTGTACTGTATATATTTTTCATGTGCTATGTGAGCCGCCCTGAGTTGGCCTCCCCTGAGTGAGTGGCATATAAGTGCAAAAATTAAATTAAATTAAAATAATTAAGTGAGGAAGGAGGAGTGAGGCTATTGTATAAGGACTCTACAAGCAAACTATGCAACTGTTTATGGCCAGGGTGCCTTAGAAATGTGGATCTTTCTGACAGCCTCATACAGTATTTACTTTTAATCAGATAATGCATCTGAATGTGGGTTTTTCTGGACATGGAAGAGAAACTTTAAAATAATTACCTTAAGCCAGGGGTAGGCAATCTACAGCCCATGGGCTGGATCCAGCCTGTGTCACCAAATCATCCAGCCTGCACTCTTACTCCAGCTGTTGGTGCCGCCGGAATCGGCTGTGGACTAATTTATGGCTCTTGTAAATGCATTTACGGCAGCCGTAAATGGCAGGGGGACCACCAGTCTGGCCCACTCAACTGTTTGAGGGAGTTTGACCCAGCCCCCGATTTTAAAAGGTTGGCGACCATTGCCTTAAACCTCTCATTCTATGTGAGTGTTTCTCAAACTTTGGTTTTTGGACTTCAATTTCCAGAAGCCTCAGTCAATTCCCCAAAGCACTGATCAACCAATTACTGGCTTAGGCTTCTGGGAATTGAAGTCCCACTGTGGGGCATGGGCCTCACAGAGGGAATCATTGTTCTAGGTGTTCAGAATAAATTTTATTGTGAGGGGTGACTGCCAGTTCAACTCCTATATTGGGGTAATCGACTGGTAAACTGGAATAACTTATTAGATCAGGGTTCCCAACCTTTTCAAGCTGGGGGCCAGGTCATGCTCCCTCAGTCAGCTTTGAGGGCCAGATGGCCATTTTGCCCTGCCTGCATGATGGGGGTGGCCATTTTGCCCCAATCGCTTCAAAGGGGTGGCCATTTTGTTTCTCGAATGCCCTTGGAGGGGGGGCAGTGTCACATTAAATGGCACTGCGGGCTGGATCTGACCCACAGACCTTAGGTTGGGAACCCCTATACTAGATGACATTCCTTGCTTGTAATTGATAATTCCTTAGGGTGTTACCAGTAAATGTCTGAAAAAATTGCAACAGATTTTAATTGTGCTGAAGTTCATAAGGTTCCTACAATTTGCAACACATAGTTCAGATATTTTTGAACTACATTGTCTTTCTGAAAATAAATAGGACAGATAGCATTCATTTAATTCGGCATTTTGATCTGAAACATGTAGCTTGTTACATGATCTTAATTGAATGAGTAGAAGGTTATTTGAAGCTAGATTACAATGTTGTTGTTTTTTGTTATATTAAGACTACAATTCTCTAAAAAAAGCAATTTTGAGGTGAAAGAAAATTCATATTTTACTCTTCGTTACTTAAGCTATGAAGTGAGCATTTTACCATTATCTGCTGACAAATCATTAAAACCAAGATAATTATTCTCTACAGAAATAAAATACTTGAGAACAGCTAATTATCATCTCATCTGTTTTGCTTTTTAAAAACATGTTTATCTTGAAAGATGAGGCATTTAAAACAGCACTAGGCAGGCAATAATAGAGCTTTTCACAACCTCATCCAGCTAGTAACAAAAAGTGACAAAATGGGCAATAAAGACAACTGTTGATGGTAAACATTTCTTCATCATTATTGTTCCCTTCTAGATTGGAGCAGTAAGGAAATAAAATATAAGTCCCTTGTCCCTTCTCATTGCTCAATTTATTAATAAATAAGAAATGAATCATCTTACAAACTTGTATATTTGGCCAAGATTTGGAGATCTATAGTAGGAGCACTGAATAACATATTCACACATTTGAAATCTGATTTTTTTTTATCTTTGTAGTACAAATTTCCACAATGCTATATGGCAACTGCTTTAAAGATTTCCTTAAATTTCAGAAATGGGAGCCAGTGGTAAAACCACTCCTTGAACCTCACATACATTGAAAGCTCTATTAGGGTCAGCATAAGACAGAAGTGACTTAACAGCACATATCATGAATGTAGGTGCCTTCAAAAATCCTGCTTGAGGCAGGAAGAACCAGGTGGGTCTGAGGCGAAATCCCTTGAGGGTGACATCAGTAAACTAGCAGGTTGGAGGATAACATAGAAAGAGCTCAGGAGTCGCATGTGGCCCATGGGCTGCAGATGGAGAACTCCTGAACTATACTGTCTACAACAGCCCACTGCAACTCCGGCTAATCTTACTTGTACTTCATAGAGGAAAGAACTTAAAACCTGGCTGGCGGGGCAGGTGTGGGGCACTGATGGAGGTGTGACTCCCGCCTGTTGGCTTGTATAAAACATAATCAAGATCCTCCCTCTTACAGATGGGGTGGGTGGGATTTCAATGGGGATGGTTTTAAATGATTTTATTCTGGCTTTTTGTATATGTTTTTATTTGTGTGCCACCTGGAGTCGCTTCAGTGAGGAAGCGGTGATACAAATGTGAACAATAAATAATTAAATAAATAAACAAACCCAGGCAGGCAAAGGTCAGAGAATGTACCCTTTAACTTCATTTAACAGGGCATGCCAGCATGGTCATTTCCCCATTTATTATTTACCCCAGTGAATCTATAATCAAGGCTGTCCAGGCTATTTGAACCTGGAGGACAAGTTGGGGCTGTCCAACATCCTCCCGACATTCCCTCTATTAAAGCAATATTCTCCATGGCAATCTCTTTATATACTGTATAAAGATTCCACAGTATCTGAAAAACTCGCCTGCAGGACCATATATGTTCAACTTTGGGTCTTAGAGCAGTGATGGTGAACCTATGGCATGCGTGCCAGAGGTGGCACTCAGCGCCCTCTCTGTGGGCACCCATTCAGGCATCCCAGCATGGAGTTTGCCCTGCCCCTCTGCCCAGCAGCCCAATGGGAGCGCTTCCTCCCTCCCCCAGCACAGAGTTTGCACTGCCCCTCTGCCCAGAAGTCCAATGGGAGCGTTTCCTTCCTCCCCTGTTGCTATGTTGGCACTTGGCGATAAATAAGTGTTTTTTGGGTTGCAGTTTGGGCACTCAGTCTCTAAAAGGTTCACCATCATTGTCGTAGAGCAAATCAATCTTGAGTTTTCTTGGGGGGCAAACATGATGAAACTGAGGCTGTCCTAGTTTGGGTACATCATGAAAAAGCAAAACTCTCTAGAAAAGCCAATAGTCCTGGAAAATATACAAAACAGCAGGAAAAGATTAAAACTAAACATGATACTGCAAGGGGAAATGTCAGTTTTAGTTTACTTTTCACCTTTTAAATTTTTACCTCATAATCCCCCCCCACACACACACATAACTGATTACAATAGAGTTATGTAGCCGCAACACTTCCATTTTATCCTTGTACCTCTCCATCCTGTCTATCTGACAGATAAGGACAATGTTAGGTGATTTCAAGGAACTTACAAGAATGAAATTGCTACAAAACCCTTCTAGCTCCAGCAGATCCAGAGAACCAGACACTGTATCCTCAAGCAACTGCATGGACATGACATGACATCCATGTGACCAAACTAGGCACTTTATTACAAAGCACCTTCAGTTCTAGGCACACAGACAACCTTTCTTTTAAAAATATACTTTAATTTCTATATGTTCTCATTGCAAAACTAGTTTTAAATGCTGGTCAATGTTGTACACATCACTTATATGATTGTTGGTCTGTGCTCCATGATACCAGCAAAAATCTGGCCCCTGATCTTTATAAATAGCTTAAAACGTAAAAGTTACAAAAAACTTTAATTGTTTAAACTGTTAGACCTGTTGAAGAGTTGGTACATAGTTTAAAAAGTGGTCAAATAAAAATTAAAGGTTTAGTAAGCAAAATATATAAGGTTTTAGACGACTCGGATCAACATCAGGCAGTATTAAAGGCAACATGGGAGCAAGATTTGAATATTAAAATTACAGATGAACATTGGAATGGTAAATGGAAAAAGAGGATAATGAGTTTCCTGTCCGTAAGAATAAAAGAACATAACTTTAAGCTACTGTGGAAGCAGTATTTGACCCCGGTGCGACTACATCAAATTGATAGTTCAAAGTCAAAATTTTGTTGGAGGTGTAAGGAGGATATTGGAACATATGAACATATGTGGTGGGGGTGTAAAAAGATGAAATCATTTTGGATGAAGGTAGAATATGAAATTGGGAGAATATCAAATGTAAAAATGAAATTGGATGTAGCTTCACTATTGTTAGCGGATGTGGATAAGGTAGAGTGTCAAAAAAGGGAATTATTACCAATTATGTTGTCTAGTGCTAAACAATGTATACTGGAAATGTGATGCTACCCCAAAAATAGAAGATTGGTATAAGGAGTTATGGAATACTGCGTTGAACAATAAGCTCACTTGGGAATTAAATTTAAGAAAAGGGTTAATTAAAGAAAACAAATTTCAGGAAATTTGGAAATGTTTTACAGACTATACTTTGATTAATGGTTATGGACAATTGCCAGTGCCTGACTATATTGCATTTTTGAGACGATAATAGAGAAAAGGGGAAATTCTGTCTCCGTAGCATTGTACATAGCACGTGATGAATTTTTTAAATTAATGTTATTGTAATGATTTTAATATTTTTTTGTAATTGTACTATGAATTTGTTAAATTGTATTGTTATTAAAATAATTTTAAAAAAATAAACTGTTAGACGTTCAAATAGCTTTAAATAGTGTTTGTCTCTGATCACTGATCAACCTCATGCAAACATGGTAACTTACTGGTTAATGGTAACAAAATTGATAATTACTGCATATCTCTAATTTGTATCACATCTTTTTATTGTTGGCTTAATATCTCTCTTTTTTTAAAGTAGCTGACTACCTACTGAGGATGTTGTTAGCTTTTCCTACAAACTCCCATGAAATTAAATCAAAAGCTGGTTTCAGATCAATAAAAACTACAGAATGTTTTCCCTTTGAATATGCAGCATATTTCGCTGCCAAATTTCTAAAGTGAAACAATAGTCTGTAGTAGAGTGTGCTCCCTTTTTTTGCCTTTTTTTCTGAATCAGTCTGTTTGATTCAAATAATATTGATACTGGACTTCTTTATCTAGCTTATTTAGCTAACTGTAACCAAATTTCCAATGAAGGGAAGCAAACTGACAGGTCTGTAATTAGCTTGACCCATCTTGCTGAGTTTTTTGAAAATAGGAACTATTAGCATATTTTTGCCTGGCACTGCCAGGCTTTTGTGTGCGTGTGTGTTTTGGTGGTAGGGGTTACACACACACAACACAAGTACACACACACACACACACACACACACACACACACACACACACACACACACCACACAACCATGCACGCATACACACTGCACATACAACACAACCAAACACACACTCATTACACACACACACAACACAACCACACACACAATACAATCACACGTACACGCACACACAGACACACATGATATAGCACCGCGGGGAGAGGAGGGGCTCCCCCTCCTCCCCCCCGGAAGCCTCAGTGACCACACACACTCACACAATCTTGCCAAAGTTGGGGGGAGGGGATCTCCCTCCTCCCCCCAATCCTCAGCGACGACTCCCAGAAGGCTGTGCCAGGGGGGGAGTGCCAGCCAGCAAAAGGTAAGTGTGGGGTTTTTTTAGGGAGTGGGGGGGCAAGGTGGTGGGGTGGGTGGACAGCATGCACTTACCTTTTGCCAGCTGGGTCTCCCCCCCGGCGTGTTTTTTTTAAAGCTGGCGCGCCAGATGCCCCGCCTCTTCCGCGCTCATGCCCTTCAGCTTCATTGGCTAAGGGGTGGCACAGCACAGAGGATGCTGGGCCTTGTAGATTTTATTTTTTGTTTGCATTCGTGGGGTGGTTGCCCCACTCGCGGTGTTAAGGTAAGTGTGGGCAGCTCAGTACGGGATAGTAGGGACGGGTGCGGGCATGTATGCTGGATACCAATGGTTAATGCCCCTTCTTATAGGTAGATTGTAGCATATCTCACACTTCTGGGTTTTGTACTGATTTGCTATTAAAACGATCTTTACAAGGTCTACCAGTCTAAACTTACCTGTGCATCTGTTTTGACAAGTTTGTAGTAAAATGGTCAGAAATGAAAATGACAGGCAAGAGGTGCCACCCCATTTTTCATTGCCTGTGGAAGCTTTCCAATCATTTTTCTAGTCACCTCTGCATGTGCCGTGATCCAGGGAATATCCTAACTACCACTATAGTGGTACCTCGGTTTACAAATGTAATGCATTTTCCGAGACATTTCGTATTGCAAAAAAATTGTAAAGTGAAACATGGTTTCCCATAGGAATGCAAAACACAAAGTAAAAGCAAAAAATAAAAATAAACAAAAAATAAACAGGCGTTATTTTCAATGAATTCGTAAACTGGGGCTTTTTTTCAATGGATTTTTATTAATAAACTGAATATTATGTTAAGCAAGGCATTCGTAAACCAAGGTACCACTGTATTTGTCAATTGCCATTTTGAAGATTAATTTTTGAATTTTTCCCTGTCCCTTTCTTACAAAGAATAAACAAATACCAATATAGCAACACATTTCTCATGGTCTCCATGGTTCCTTCTGTCATCCCCCTCTTGGTCTTAATCTCCTTTCTAAATTTTGGGCATTCTGGGTGCTTTGCAAGCTAGCCAGGAGAGCTCAGGTATCTTTACTACTCAGCTTTTTCACTCCCCTCTTGCATTACCCTGTTGAAGGCTAGATAGGTTCGTAGGGAAGATAAAGCAGCTATGTGGATGGGTTACAGACGTCTGGCCTGCTTTTGCAAAGAGGGTGGGATAGGAGAGTAAAGGGTCTGGTATTTTTGCAAAAAGGATATTTAACATTTCTAGAGGCCCCACCCATTATAGCAGGTGGAATTCCAGAACAGATTCATTGATCGCCATAAGCATGGAATGGAAATAAGAATGTTTCAGAATCTATATTAAATAGCACAAGAAGATGCCAGCAACTTTTTTCAGATGGAATGAATTGATTTGCAAGTCAATGATCATCTCAGAGGCATTTATAAATAGTCCATTAGATTTCTGTTTTGGTCTGCCTGATATATTTAACAACAACAACAACAAATTTGCTTCTGGCATGTTCTTCTTTTTTAAAAAAAATATTTTTATTAAGTTTTTTTTAAAAAATACAAATGATATATTAAAAAAATACAACAAATACAAGAAATTACAAATCAGAAAAAAGAAAATCACATTACATTAATTTGTTGTATTACAAATTATAACACCCAGTGATATTTACAAACCATGAGGATCAAATTTCTAATTTAATTTTCCCAGAAACTCATATGTTGAGGTACTGGCTTATCCCCTTTATCACTCACAAGGACAAATTCCACAAATGGTTTCCATATTTCCCAAAATTTGTTCTGTTTTAAGATACCTTTCTTCACATTCAATTCACATGTCAATTTATCATTTAATGCAATTTCCCACGTTTCTTTATACCATTTAACAATTTTTAACCTTAAATCACTTTTCCATTTTCTCGCTATACACAGACTTGCAGCCGTTAACATTATTGCCACCAGTTCTTTTTTGTTTGTACTGATATTTATATCATCCAATCCCGTCAGCAAGGCGATACCTGGCTCCAGTTTTATATCGACTTTAGTAATCGCTGAAATTTCTTTCTCAATTAGTTTCCAAAAAATCTTAACCACTTTACAACTCCACCACATGTGTTCATATGTTCCAAGCTCACTTTTACATCTCCAGCAATCTCTTGATTTACTATTATCCATTTGATACAATTTAACTGGAGTCAGGTACCACCTCTACAATATTTTATAATTATGTTCTTTTAATCTTACAGAAATATTTTTCATAATTCTTCTCCTCCATTTATTCTTCCACTGTGATTCCGAAATTCTTATATTTAAATCTTCTTCCCATAATGTTCCCAACACATTTTGTGAGCTTTCATCCTTATTCAAAATTCTATATATTTTACTTACTAAACCTTTTATCTCCATTTCTCCTATTTTTCCTATTTTACAAATCATCTCAAATTCTGTTTTCCCTCTCTGTAAACTGAGCTCCTCTTTATATCTCTTCCCCATTTTCTTACCAAAATTATTTGTAACCAGTTCAATTTCATCTGTTTAAACACTTCAGCTCTTAATTCCAAGTTATCCATTATTTTTATCCAATCTTTTAACAGAAATCATTTCTCAGAAGTATATCCTTTATTCTTTTGTCTACTTTCAAAGGGAAAGTCTTAACATCTTCCAAATCCATTATCGGGGAAATTCCCGGCACTATTTTCTCTTTAATATTTTTCCAAACCTCCATCATTGCTTTCGTTAATGGATTATTTACCTTTATTTTCATCCCTTATCCAAAAAAATTGCCTTCCCAAATTGTTGTAATTCTTTTATTTCTATTGCGTCCCAAATAACATCAGGTTTTGTTATAATTTTTACAACATTTTTTAACTGAAATGCTCTGTAATAGTGTTTAATATTTGGAATACCCAATCCACCTTCTTTTTGCGATATATGCCATAAACTTTTTGTAATTCTTGGTCTTTCCCCCCCGTTACAAAAAGTATTTATCATGCTCTGAAATTTTTTAATATCTTTTTCTTTTAAGTGAATTGGTAGGGCATCAAACAAAAAATTAATCTTTGGCAATAATTTCATCTTACACAAAGCTATCCTACCAAACCAAGACAAATTTAACTTATTATATTGCTTTATTTTCCCCTTTATTTCCATTCTTTGTTTATCATAATTTAGTCTCTTAAGTTCTTCTATTTTATTTGCAATATTAATTCCCAAATATTTCACACTATCTTTAATTTGTATATTATATCTTTCCTTTATCTTTTTTTGATCTTCTTCATTTCCATTACAAATAATCATTTCAGATTTATCCCAATTCACTTTTAAACCCGTCATTTCCTCAAATTCCCTCAAATGTACCTGGATATGTTCCATTGTTTTCACAGGGTTTTTCATTATGACCATTGTATCATCAGCATATAAACTAATTTTTACTCCTTCTATTCCCTCAATCTTTCTATCTTCTCTTATAAGTGTCGCTAATAATTCCATGGCCATCACAAAAAGTATAGGCGACAATGGACAACCTTGCCTAGTACCCGCTTCTAATTTTATATCTTCTGTAAATGTTTCATTCACTTTTACTCTAGTTATTCCTTTCTGATATAGTTGATCAATTAAATTTATAAATTTCATACCAAACCCAAACTTTCTTATAATTTCTTCAATTGTAATCCATTGCAAAGAATCAAAGGCTTTAAAAATATCTAAAGATAATCAATCTTTTCCTTTTTTTGTTCTGCTATATTCACCAAATCAATTACGCTTCTAGTAAGATCTGCCATATATCTACCCTTCAGAAAATCAGCCTGATCCTTATTTATATATTCCTTCATGAATTTATTTAGTCTATTCGCCAATATTGCAGTAAATTTTTTTGCATCTTGATCAATCAATGAGATTGGCCTATAAGACTCTATTTTTATTGCAAAAGGATATTTCAAATCTTTCCCTGGTTTAGGAATCAAAGCAATTACTGATCTATACCATGAAGTCGGTAATAAACCTCCATCCAATATATAATTAAACAGCTTCAGGAGTCTTGGTATTACCAATTCTTTAAATTGTTTATAAAATTCCGCTGAGAATCCATCCTCGCCAGGCACCTTACCACTTTTCAATCTCTGTATCACCCCTCTTATCTCTTTTTCTGTTATTGGTGTTTCCATTCTATCTTTATGCTCCTCCTTTATTCTGATTCCCTTCCATTTATCCAAATAATCCCTTAATTTTCCTACTCTTATATATTTTTTAGAATATAAATCTTGATAAAAACCTTTTATTATTTCCACCTTCTCCTTTGTTTTGTTACATCTCACTCCTTGTTGGTTTATTAAAACGCCAATTTCTCTACTAACACTTTTCTTTCGCAGCTCTAGCTAATACTTTTGAATTCTTGTTGCTATATTGAAAATATTCCCTTTTTAAGTATATCAAATCTTTTTTAACTTTTTCTATGTCCTTGCCGATCTGTTCTTTTCTCAATTTCTGGATATTTAATAATGTTTCTTTCTTCCCTGTTCTTATATGTTCCTCCTGAAGTTGTCCAATTTCTCTTTCAATTTTCTCATATTTATCCTTTAAGTGTTTATTTCTTATACTATTTAGTTTAATACATTCTCCCCTAAAAACCGACTTTGTAGCATCCCACACTACATTATATGTTACTTCGCCTGTATCGTTCCATTGCCAATATTGATTCCAAACTTTTCCCATATTTTCCTTATTTACAGGCTCATTAAACAATTTTGAATCATATCTCCAACTACTTTTTCCCCTCTCTGATTTCCCAATTCCCAATTGCATTAAAAGTTTAGCATGGTCTGATTCTTTGAAAATTCCAATATCTATTTCTTCTATATGCTTAAATATATCTTCAGTAACAAAAAAATAGTCTATTCTAGAATATGAGTTGTATACATGTGAAAAATATGTATATTTTCTTTCTGTTCCTTTAAATTTTCTCCACGCATCTTTAAACCCTAAAGGTTTTATCCAATTATCTAATATCTTTGTTTTTGATCCCATTTTGTCCCTATCTACGTTAGTGCAATCCATACTAGACCAGATTAAATTAAAATCACCTGCTACTATCATTTTAACCGTCTTTTCTTTTTCCAAAATTCGATATACCTTGTCTAAAAACTTATCCTGATGTTCATTTGGAGCATATATATTCACCAAGGTCACTTCTTCATCGTCTATTGTACCCTTTACAATCAAAAACCTACCTTCCGGATCAGAAATACTCTTAGTCAAAACAAAACCCAATCTGGTTGAAATCAGTGTTGCCACCCCTCTTGCTTTAGAAGTTCCAAATGCTTTTTCATATATCTGTATACAACCCAGAAATAATGTGTTGGTATCTTCTGATTTTTGATGTGTTTCCTGTAAAAAAATTATGTCTGGACAATCTTTTCTAAGAGCTGCTTGTAATCTTTTACGTTTAACTTGGGAACCTGTACCTTTCACATTCCATGTCAACATCTTAATAAACTTCATGGGAAATTTTTACCTCAATCCTTCCATTTCTAACATGATCCTCATGGGTAGTACATTTAACTAAACCTCTTACCCTAGACATTAATGAAATAATAATTTTCAAACAAGAACAAACAAGAACAAAAAACAAGAAAAAATAAAAATTAAATTTTTACCCTCCCCACTTTTCCAAGAAAAAAGAGGCCTTTGATAACCAAAGAGGGGAGGGGGGAAAGCGCGTCAATGGGAGCTGAAGATCACTAAATCCCTCCCTCTGCTCCCTCAGGCACATTATCATCCTCGTCTCCACCAAAATGTAAGCCACCAGATGTTAACAGTTCTTGCTTCAATAATTCCCATTCTTGAGTATCATTCTCCAGTAATTTAGCCTCAACAAGTATATCCAATACAAAAGCATTCTCCCCCACAACATATCTCCTACCTAGGTGCCAAAAAGTCAACATTTTTGGAAATTTCCAATTATATTTAACACCTTTACCAATCAAATATTTTGTAATAGGTTTCATAGTTTGACGCCAAATTCTTTCCTCCTGTGCAATGTCATTGTAAACTTCAACATCTCCTCCGTCAATCTTCAAAACTGTTGAACCCATTTGTTTAATATGGGCCATTAATCTCATCTTATCTACTGCACAAGCAAATTTTAACAACACATTCCTTGGAGCGGTTCTCCCTCTCTTCTGTCTGAGATGATACAGAGTTACAATGTCTTCTGAAGAATAACTGAAGAATAACTGCCGTTTAACCACTCCAAAATCCTATGTCTTAACATGTCTGGATTTTTCTCAGGTAAGTTACAGATCACTATGTTCGGACGTCTCATCTGCTCCTCCATTGTTGCAACACGTTTCTCCAGAAGATCCACCTTAGTTTCTCTCATCTTTTCTCTCTCTTTCAACATCTTAACCTCCAATTTAATTTCCTTCTGTTCTTTTTTGATTTCTTCTTGATCTTTCTTTAAGGTAACTTGTCCTTTTTCTATATCATCAAATCTTTTATCAAGTTTATCAGACATTGCTCCCATTTGCTTCTGTCCATCTTTAATTAATAACTCCATTCCTACTAACTTTTCAAAAAGCAATTCATATTCGCTCTTAGGCCCCATAGGGCTTTTCCTTATGGCACCAGATGCTACTGTACCACCTGCCATAGTTGCTGTGATTGGGGTCATTGCTACTAATATTGCAGTTACTGCTGTTACTGCTACTGTAGACATTGCTGTTGTAGTAATTGTAGTCATTGTTGCTGCTACCGTTGGTGTTGATGTCATCTTTGTTACTGAGACTGTTGTTGTTGTCACCGGTGGTGTAGGTACTGTTGTCTTTATTGTCTTTATTACTGGAGCTGTTGTTGTTGTCACTAGTACCATAGATGCTGTTGTCAGTGATGTTAGTATAGTTGTCGCTAATTTCTTTGCTGGTGTTACTGTTGCTGCAACAAGCGAACCTTGTATTAACTTTTGTTGCTGCTGTTGTTGTAACATCTTTTTCACTTTCTCCTGTTCCTCTGCATCTTTTACCTCTTGAGCTAATGTCTTCTTCATATCTTTAGAGTCCTCTTTTAACCGAACCAGCCTTTTACAACTTCTATCGGACGATGTCTCCCTGTCTCTTGACCAAGCTATTTTCTTCTCTTTATCTTTACCACGACCACGCCGACTCATCCACTTAAAAATCTAATTACAACTCATATACAAACTCCAAAAACTTCATTAAAATAATATCAAACCTCTAAACACTTTATGTTGAGCTACATCAATGAAAAGAAAAATAGGAAAATAATACCAACTGTACTTTTATATTTAAAAAGGGAAAAATAATAAATAGAAAAAGAAGAAAGAAAGGAAAAAGAAAAAAAGGGGAGAAAAAAAGAAAAAGAAAGAAAAAAGAAGGGGGAAAGGGAAAAGAAAAAAGTGAAAAAATGGAGAAAAAGGAAAAAAGAGAGTGTATATATATATATATATATATATATATATATATATATATATATATATATATATATATATATATATATATATATATATATATATATATATATATATATATATATATATATATATATATATATATATATATATATATATATATATATATATATATAATTGCTTTAACCGCCAAAAATTATATCAATAGGCCAGTTCCATCTGAACAAAATTAAAAATTAAAAATTAAAAAAAAATAAGTCCTACAATCGAAACTTGGGTGTTTTCTTGATTATTCGCTATTTGATGAAGTCCTTTCCCTTACAAATGAGCCAATTCAGTAACGGCCAAAAATGAGAATTCTATCAATGAAAATAAAAACAAAATAACTTGACTCAACCACATAGAGATAGAATATCTTCTTTCTTATAGTGTCCGTTCTCACTCCACTCACTCCAGCCGTAGCCACCAGGAAAAAATTCCCTTCCAAAAAGTAAGTGAAAGGAAAGAAAAATCACATGCACATATAGGCTCCCCTTTTAAGTAAATCCACTCCATCTATGTCACTTTACAATCTTCATGGTTAAAGCAAAAACAAAAATAGACTTACAAAAAACAAAACTTAGTCCAGTCGGCTATCTTCCAGCTGTTCCCAGTCTCAGTTAATAAGGTCAGGCAAAGAGAACTTTTCTTAACTGCGTCACAAGCTCAAATTCCATTCCGTTCCACTCTCAATCTTGCAGCGCCATTTTAACTGCAAGCCACAGCACAGCAGCATCTGAATCCACCACAATCATTGAGGTTTTACACCCTTCTTCAACCCATTTTAACCAACAGAACTCAACTCAAACTGTTAGGTAGTAACAGTAGTAACTCAGACAGAATGCAAGGTCCACAATCTCCACTTTATTCTCCTCCCTCCTTACTCCATTCCACTCCGTTCCAGAGAGAGACCAAACTTCAATCCACTTCAGTGCCAGCGAGACCAGCCAACCATGACTCTCGCTCCTGCTGGACTTACCATTGCCAGTCGTCTCCTTCTGCTTTCAATCACTTGCTTCTATCTCCACAACCAGTATCTTGCCCCTGTCTCCTCCTCTGTCCAAATTCAAGGCTCGGGGAACAAGCTCCTTTGTTTCTCTAATTAAAGAGAGGAGTAGAATCTCCACTCTCTCTCCCTCTTCAAGCCCCCCCCCCCCACTGCCTTCTAATCACAGCACAGCGTCTCCACTCAGCTCCAGTTGTTTACCTTGCTATCCTCCAGTATCCGACCTGCCGCTTCTCCAAAAAAAATATTTTTTGA
Source organism: Bradypodion ventrale (assembly GCA_035047345.1). Lineage (NCBI taxonomy): Eukaryota > Metazoa > Chordata > Lepidosauria > Squamata > Chamaeleonidae > Bradypodion > Bradypodion ventrale. The sequence goes on from JAWDJE010000002.1 coordinate 142,108,227, forward strand.
GGCTGTCTCACATCAGGTAACTTTCACCTTGCTTTTTAAAACATTTTTAGAAGGATTTCTTCATTTAAATCCACCTTTAGTGACCCACCTTTGAGAGAGAATAGAGGTCCCTTCTGCTCAGCCCGACATTACATCACTTCCCCGCTTCTGGCATGTTCACAGTTTTTGGTACCACATAATTTGTGAACAAACTTTTCCCAAAATTAAAATTGTAAAATCCAAGTGCAGGTCAAGAATTACAGATTAACATTTACATGGTATTTTAAGGGTATCTGTCACAAACCTTGACTTGGACTTTAATGCCTTGGCTATCAGAAAACAGCCACAAAAATCACACTCACTGGGTAAGCATGTATAGCCAGATAAAAAAGATTCCACAATGGGATTGCCTTTAAGTTAAAAAAAAATTCATTGACCTCTGAATGTTTACTTTTCATCTAAATCAGTAGATTAATAACTTTGTCACATTTTAGATTTAAAACATGGTCCTCTTTAGGCATCGTGCACTCTAATGTAGCCCCAATGTCCCAGAAGTTTGGGGATTACGTGTGTAGTTCATAGAGACCCAGGGAGTGTATTTCGGCTGCTATTCAAGTAGAAAGTTTGGAGAGGTGAGAGGTGGGTTGGTGTGCTGGATCTCTGCTCTTCCTTGCTTATAAAAATACATGGGAATGGAGGACTAGCTATGTGGACGATAAGAATGGTGACCAACTCTCTGCAGGTTTAGAAACACATTTATAACACTACTCTAGAAAAATCCTTTCTTCAACCCTGCAGTACTGGATCAGCCAGACTCCAATTTCCCAGTTTGGATCAAGATACTGGAATATCTAGTGGCTTTTCAGATCCACTAGTTCCTAGATTAGGAAAATGTTCTGGTTCAAAACTAATTTTTGTAATAAACGGGATAAAAGCAAACAAAAGGAGACTTAGCAAAATGGGAATATAGACTTCCTTCATGCTTCAAATAGTCTCAGTTATTGAACATCCTATTGAAAGCTTATGGAAGAAGAATATGAAAAAGTTTTATTCCCCTTCAAATTTTATAAAATCAAAGATAATAGAGTTTACTAGCATATTTTGCCCGGCAGTGCCGGGCTTTGTAAAATTGTGTTGGATAGTAAAGGTTTTTTTTTTCTTGAACCAATGGTGCTGAGCTGTTTTAAATGGTGTTGAAAGGTTTTATTATTTTGTGGCTTCGAGGCGCTGCGTCCGCCTGCGGCGGACTTGCGCTCCCAGTGTGGTTTTTTTTTGTGTGCACCGCTTCCTCAGTGCCGGGCTCTTTAAATTGGTTTTGGAAGGTTTTTGTTTTATGTTTATGCAAATTTTAATTTAATTTAATTTATTTACTGTTAATTAAAAAATTACTTTAAAATTTAATTTTAGTTTTTTAAATCTTTATTTTTATGCATGTTTTATTTTTCGTTTTGGTTTTTTGGTTTTTTTGAGTGAAAAGTGATTTCTGGGTTTTTTGGGGTTTTTTTTGAGATTAGCGTGAATATTTTTGAATTTTTTGATAATTTATTTGATTAATTTGGGAATTAATCTTATAAATTTCAAAATTTTTGAATGTTTTTTCTCTTGTGGCCTTTGGGTGGGGGTGGTGAGCTTTTCTTCCTCTCTATAATTTTTCTCTTCTGTCCTCTGGGTGTCGCTTCCAGTAAGTATTTTCATTATTTTCTCATTTGAGTTCCGGCTGTCATGGAGTGAAGTCATCTCCATGTAAGCTCTCTGGGTTTTCTTTGGGGGGGGTTGTGTTGGTTTTTTTGGGGGGTGTCTTTGTGATGTTTTTGTTGTTACTTTTTGAATGTTTTTGTGTTTCTTTTTGACTGTTTTTGTGACTGGTTTTGCATGTTTTTGTGACTGTTTTTGAATGTTTTTTGTGTACTTTGTGTTTTTTTTTGGGGGGTGTCTTTTTTCTTTGTGGGCCAGGCTGGATCCCTGGCCCGTTGAAAGAAAACGGTGGGTGGGTGGTATTTTTTTGGGGGGTTCGCGGGCCAGGCTCGATCCCTGGCCCGTGGGCAGAAAAGGGTGGGGTGGTCTTTTTGGGGGGGTTCGCAGGCCAAGTTCGATCCCTGGCCCGCGGGCAGAAAAGGGCAGGGGGTGGTCTTTTTTGGGGGGGTTCGCGGGCCAGGCTTGATCCTTGGCCCATGGGCAGAAAAGGGTGGGGTTGTCTTTTGGGGGGTTCTCGGGCCAGGCTCACTCTCTGGCCTGTGGGCAGAAAAGGGCAGGGAGTTTCTTTTTTTTTTCACGGGCCAGGCTCGATGGCTGGCCCGTCAACAGTAAGGGCAGCGGCGGAGGTTTTTTCTTTTTTTCACACGCCGGCTGGCCCATCAAAAGGAAGGGCAGCGGCGGCGGGGGGGCCTTTTTTCCCACAGGCCATGCTGGCTGGCCCGTGGGAAGGAAGGGCAGCACGGCGTGGTTTTTTTTACTTTTATTTTTCGCGCGTCGGCTGCCTCAGCATTCTGTGCGCTAATGGCGTGCAGGACGCTGGGGCTTGTAGTTTTGCCTGTGCGTGTTTGATTAATGCAGCGATTTTTTTCCTGCGGCTTTTATTTTTTGATTGGCCGTGGCGCGTTTCTGAATGTTCCTTTTGCTGCGCCACTCATCCTGATTGGCTCTGGTGCGGTGCGGCGCAAGGAACGTTGGGAATTGAAGTTCCCTTTTTTTGTTTGAGTCTGGGGGGCTTCTGTCCCCTGGCCGAAAATTTCAACCCGACAGTTGCCTGCGAACCCCATTCGGGCGAGTGCACGGAGGCTCGGACGGGGCTAGTGGGGCCTGGTGCAACATCCTTTGTCACATTCCAACGGTTAACGCACCATTTTATAGGTATAGATTGTTCTAAATCACGGGTCCCCAAACTACAGCCCATGGGCCAGAATCCGGCCCATGACATCAAATCATTTGGCCTGTGCCCTCACTCAAAATAAGTAAGGTTATTAAATATCTAGGAATAAATATTACTTAAATGTTTCAGTTTTTAACAAAGGAAAAAATTGATAAATTGAGACAGGAAATTAAAAATAAATGAGTGTAAGAAAATAAGATCATCATGGTTTAACAGAATTGCCCTTTGTAAAATGAGGATTCTACCCAATATTAACTTTTTTATTCTGGATGCTACTGATATCAGTGTTGGAAGAAGAATTAAAACATTGGCAGAATTTGATTAATACTTTTTTTAATGATGATAAAAGAATAAGGTTAAACAAAAGGCTGTAATATAAATTTCAAAACCAAAGAGAGCTTTCTCTTCCTAATATAAATTTATATAGCTAATCAAATGACATTTATGGTTGATATAATATATAATCCAAATAATATTTTATGGTGTAATTTGGGATTGCAGGAAACTGGGAGAAGTGTTGAGAATATTATTTTTAGACAAAATGAAAACGAAAATTCCTTTCTTAGAAATATGCTACTAAGCATAGAAAAATATTTATTTTGGAAATTTCCCTGTTAAATCCTGTAATAGAATTAGCAAAATTTCCAGAATTTTCTAAAAAATATGGAGAAATTATTTAAAGAGAAATAAATTATCATCATGTATGGTACTGGGCTGGGTTACCTATGAGACCGCATCGCCCTGAGGACGTCTGTCTGTCCAACCAGAGCAGACCGGAGGGTCTCTCTAATTGTTCCATCAGCCAGAGGGGCTCGCCTCTCTGGCACAAGGAGGAGAGCCTTCTCCGTGTCTGCGCCGGCCCTCTGGAACCTCCTGCCAACAGAGCTACGTCTCCAGATGGAATTGCTGCCTTTCAGAAAAGAACTTAAAACCTGGCTGGCGGCTCAAATGTGGGGTGCAGGTGGAAGGGGTAACCTCCATTGGGTGATTGTTGTAGAAGAACTCCCCCCCATGGTGCCTTTGGATCCTACACCCCTTGTTTTAGGGGGTGAGTAGTTTTAACTGTTTTTAACATGTTTTTTAAATTGCCATTGTGAAACCGCCCTGAGTCAGCTTTGGCCGAGTGGGCAGTATATAAATTTGACAATTAAATTAAATTAAATCATCATCACCATAGTTTATTAATTGATCAGTCATCTGACCATGTCAAGTTAAAATGATTAAAGATTAGAGGTATAGTTTCCTGTTTGTCCCAGTAATAAATGGATACGAGTAGCAGCCGATGATGGTTGGAGAAATTGAATACTAGAAAAACTAGGTCATTTTTACAATGGGAAGTGCTATTGTGCTTTATACAATGCATACAAATCAATGGATTAAGGAATGGCTGAAAAGAAATAGTAAGTGTAGAGAGCTGACAAAATTTGAAGAAATGATAATATAGATGCAGAAAGAAGATATTGAAAGGGATGTTTTATAGAATTTATAGGATTAAATTAATATACATGAGGAGGAGCATGGGGGGAAATTGGGATGAGAAATAAGTACCTAGGTTTGGAAAAATATTTGTGATAGTGTATTAGGATTTTAAAGGGTATGTCTGTAAGAATTATATATACAGTACATAATTTGGAACTTATACCTGTATTGCAAAAATCCTAATTATTCGACATTGTGTTGGATAAGGTCAATACACAGATGCTTATTTTCATATGTTGTTAGAATGTTTATCAGTTTAGAAATTTTGGAGATTTACGTTTTAATGAAATTAAGAAAATATTAAATATAAATATAGAACCATTCCTAAAATAGTGCTTTATCTCTTTGTAACAATGTTCAGTGGAGATGGTGGAAAACAGAACTACTGTGTTTCCCTGAATATAAGACACTCTCTTATATTTTTAAAAACTCCAAAATTAGCACAAGGTCTTATTTTCAGGAGATGTCTTATTTTTCCATGAAGAAGAATACCAGTCTTGATCGCGCTTCCCCACTCGCAACCAAGGTCCCTTGGTTGCGAGTGGGGATGCACGATCGAGACTGGCCTCAGCTGTGAGGCGGCCTACGTGGCCCATAAGAAGGCCTGCCGAGTCGGAGTCTCGATCCCGCTCTCACCAGGGGAAACCTCCCTTGGTTGTGAGCGGGGAGGCAATCGAGACTCCGATGCAGCAGGCTTTCTTATGGGCCACGCCAGCTGCCTTACAGCCAGGAGGTAAGGAGGTCTTATTTTTGGATGGGGCCTTATATTTCAAAGGCAGGGGAAAAAAAGGAGGGTGTCCTATTATGGGAGGAGGTCCTATATTCGGGGAAACAGGGTACTAATTGTAAATTTATTAACTGCAGCAAAATTAATGATAGCAAAAAAGATTTTCGATCGTCTGATTGGTATAATAAGTATGGAATATAGCTATTAATGATAAGTCAATGTATGATATTAAAATAAGTAAGGGATTGTTGAAAGAGAATATTTATAATATTATTTGGTTAGATTTTATAGAATAGTAGCATATTTATGCCCGACCAGCCGGGCAGTTTTTATTTGTGGTTTTTCTTTTTTTCTTTTTGGTAAAGGGTGGTTTGGGTGGGTGTGTTTTGCATTTGTGGATTGTGACTTTTTTTTGATCTATTTTACTGGATTTATTTGTGATTTGGATTTATTTCTTATTTTTCTGACTTGTTTTTGTCATGAACCTTGAGTTACCATGGCAACCTTATCACTTAGCTACTGAAGCTACTTGTAAACACATTCCTACATTCCTTTCTGATGAGCAATACTGCACCTGCAGATAGAGCTGTAAACACATTCCTTTCTGATGGAATCAACACAGCTGCATTCCCTCAAAGGAATGTACACCTGCAGACCCCACAAGGGAGGATGACAAATAGGTCAGGTCACAGAGTGATGACAGAGACATCTGACTACCCCACGAGGGAGAAGATGCCTCCCCCCTGTCAATCAAAACCCCGTGACTCTAAACATCTGCAGATTGAGTCATCCTAAGAATGCAAAGGTGGGAGGGAAATCTGTTCCTTTTAGTATATAAAAGCAGAGCCCTTTCCCTCAGTTATTCGGTCCTCTCAGGTTGAAGGCAGAGATGTCTCCTTGAGCTGGACTCTAAACACTTATGATCTGAACCCCCCAGATCTAAGTGGACTATACTAACTGTGTTATGTACTTTGTTTTTTTTGTTTCTGTCTTTGTTCTTCTTCAGATATTAAAGGAAAATAAAACTCTTTGTGAGTAACATCAACAGATTGGATGTCAGTTTATCAGGCTATGTCCTAGTGCTTTGCTCTATGCCCCCACATGCTACCAATATATTAAACCACCACATACTCCCTGTAAGTGACAGGTGGAGTTCTTTGAAGCCGATTGGGAAGTGGTATGGTGAGGCGAACTTAGGCTGCACTGGGAGTGTGCGGATAAAGGAAATTATCGCAGCCTAAAGGATCGGTACATGCCTCCTGTAAGCCAGTGCCCAGTCGAGCGTTGAAGACAGTTTTTACTCTTGTGGCCTCTAGGTGGGGCTGTTAGTAATAGTGTTGGATTCTCTTTTTGTTTGACTTGTTTTTTCTCTCCCGGCCTCTAGGTGGGGCTTCTTCCGGTAAGTAGTCTTTGTTTCTTCATTTCTGTTCTGGAGTCGTGGAGGGAGGATGTGCTGGTGAGTTTTCTGGGTTTTTTTAATCTGGGTTTTGTTTTTTATTTTGTTTTTTGGTGTTGGACTGGTAGGTGTTTCTGTTTCTTCTTTTGTGGGTGTTTTTTTTGGTTTTAGATGTGTTTAATTGTTTTGTTTATTTCTGGTTGGTTTTTATGTTTCTGATTTCTTTTGTGATTATTTGTTTAATTTGTGGTATTTTTGTTGTTTGAATTAGGTATTTTTGTATTGTAGTTAGGTGTTTTTTCTGTGCTTTCATGGTATTTTGGGTGTTTTTGTTTGTGGATTTTGTTTATTGTTTTGTTGGTTAATGTGTTTATTTATTTATTTGTGTTTTATTATTTTTGGTGTTTGGCGTTTTGGGTAAATGTTTGGTTTTGTTGTAGTTATTTTTGCGTGAAGAACAGGTTGCTTGTTGATTCCTCTTCTCCCCATTGCTGCTTCGAATTTTGGGTTCGATGCAGCAATGGGGGAAAAGAGGAGCCGGCAGTCAGCTCGCTCTTCCCCTGGTAAGGTTCATTAGGTAGTTCGGGGGAAAAGGAGGCAGAGAAGAGCTATCTCTGCCTGACGATGGTTCTCTCCTCTCTGTCTCCTTTCTCTCCTGGCTTACCTAACCGGAGATCGGCAGGCAGCGATCCGTAAGGGGTGGTGCTCTTCCTTGTGGATTGCTGGCTGCTGCTTTTGTATTACCTCCATCTGAAGTACAAAGGCAGCAGTCAGTCATTCACCAGGGAGGGTGCTTCCCCTGACGAACTGCTGCCTGCTGGTGGGTTTTTTCCCCACCCTGGCTCAACTGACCTTGAGGCCGGTGGTGGTCTCGCCATGTCTTCGGCAGGGTAGCGGAGAGGAGAGGGAGTCCCTCTTCTCCCTGTTGCTCCAGGAAAGAAGGCCAGTGGTGGTGGTCTTGGTGTTTGTTTTTGTGTGTGTTTGTTTGCGAGGCCATGCGGTGGACTTGCGCTCCCATTGCGGGAGGCTGGCGTGTTTTTATTTTATTTTTCACACGCTGGCTTTCTCAGCGTTCTGCGCACTCCCGCTCTTCAGCCTAATTGGCTGAAGTGCTCACGGCGTGTAGGACGCTGGGACTTGGAGTTTTGTTTCTTTTGTTTGCGTTCGTGTGGCAGTTTTTTCTGCGGCTCGATTTCAATTGGGCATGCCGCGGTTCCCAATGTTCTTTTTGCTCGCACCTCTCAGCCTGATTGGCTGAGGTGTGCCGTAGCGCAGAGGATGTTGGGAATTGAAGTTGTTTCCCTTTGTTCCCGTTCGTGGGGCTGCTGCCACACTGGTGACGACCAAAACCCCACGGCTCTGAGAAGGCAGGGGTTACGGTGAGTGCGGAAGGCTAGGTCGGGGATGGTTGGGTCTGGTGCGGGAACCTTTGAACGAACCCAATGGTTAACCCCTGTTTTTATAGGTATAGATGTATGTATTAATTAAAGAGAAAGGTCATTTGCCTGCACAAAAAACAATTTTGGAAGAGATATGGGGCTCTAAAATAAATTGGGAGGGGAGATGGTATCTCTATTGATCCCAGTAGAGGAGATGACTCCTCTACTCCTGCATGGGAGGTTTGGACTTGATGGTTTAAAAGGCCCCTTCCAACTCAGTTATTCTGTGATTCTGTGAATATTTGTTTATCATATGTGTTTATCTGAGTTTGGTTAAGATTTTTAAGTAATCTTACTTTGCAATTGGAATAGTAACAATAAAATATTATGCATATAAAGGAATAATTAGCTTGAGACTGTGGGGAATAATCATTGGATCTTATGGCATCAGGACAGGAGGTTTAAACATTCTTACCACTGTGGGCTGTACCCCTTTCTACTGCCATCCAGTGGGCTTGAGAACAAAAAAATGCTCAGATATAAAAAAACAAACCCATATTGATTCATCACATGTACACATATGCACATATTCTCTCCTCCACATACACATGCTGTTTTTTTAGATTTGAACTTGTTAATTATCCACTTCATGCTAGAATTAAAAGTTAACATTTTAAAAAAAAAATTGGTAACTATGAATATATACATATATAATCATAGTCTTGTTTGTAAATTTTAAAAAAATCTTTTAATTTTAATTCTACCATGAAATGGATAATTAGTAAATTTAAATCCCGAAAACAGCTTGCGGGTTGGGGGGACAGTATGTGCATATGTGTACATGTGATGAACCATAGTGTGGTTTATTTTAGGAAACTCAGCATTTAATATGCTAAGCCATATCTAACTTGTTTTATTTGTATTGTGACATTTAATTTTGTGGAATTATCCCAGCTACATTCTGGGTATGTATTATTCATCAGCAGTGGGTGCCAGAAAATAAGCATCATTTCCGTAATTCCTTTTAACAGCAGTCCTTGGGTTCCTGGCTGTTTTTTTAGCCAATCGTGGCGGTGTTGGTAGATGAGCACTGTCTAACATTTAACTGTGGGCTTTGGGAAATATTTTTTTCGAAGTGTCACAGTACCAATGTTTCAACTGAAATGTTATAAAAATAATGTTGAAGGTATAGACATTTCATTTATTGTAAAATATCATTTGAAACAGACAGTGGTAGGTTGTTTTTTTATGCAGAGGATTTTAATCAATGCAGAGGATTTTAGTGGAAGGAACCCTTTAGATAGTGTTTGGCTGCAACTTTCAGAATTCCTCACCATTGACTAGGGGTAGCAGAAGCTGTAATCCAATGATCTGTGTGTGTGTGTGTGCGTGTGCACGCGCACTGGATTTGTCCGCTTGTGGACTACAGGGCAAATTGATTGATGAAGCGTTGTGAGGTGGCTGCTGCTGCATCAAATAGCTTGATGCAGGAACAGATAAGGGCCATTTCTCCCAAACTGCTGCCCAGCCATCTAGTCTCTGCTCTTCTATTCTGTCTGCAACTGCTGCAGCACATCAGGTTTTGTTTTTTAAATGGAGCTTTCAAAATGATTCATTTCAAAGTGATGGTGGCAAGCTTTACAGATACTGTGAGTCATTGGAAAGAGAGATAAATGCCATCTAGATTAAATCAACACTGAACATGCCCTAGAAACTAAAAGGACTAAACTGAGGCTATCGTTCTATGGACATATCGTGAGAAGGAAGACTCACAGGAAAATACAATATTGCTCCGAAGAATTGAAGTCAGACAGAAAAGAAGAGTTCCTAGTGCAAGATGGAATGACTCAATAAAAGCAAGCAATTGCCTTTAGTCTATAGGACAGGGATGCGCAAACTGCGGTCCAGGGGCTGGATCTGGCCCCTGATGTCAATTCATACGGCCCACAAAGCCCTTGTTACTCACGGCAGCGAAAGTAAAATGGGCCTGGAGTGACAAGGATTTTGTGGGTCGGATGAATTGGCGTTAGGGGCCAGATCCAGCCCTGGGCTGTAGTGACCAGCCCACTGAACCACATGACCAGCCCATGACCCAAAATGTTTGGGCACCCCAGCTGTAAGACGTGAGCAGGCTGTTAATGATAGGATCTTTTAGAAGTCATTTATTTACAGGATCATTATAAGTCAAAAATGTCTTACCGGCACGTCAACAACAAAGTAGAGTGACAGCAGCTGTGAGGGTAGACAACAAGCTTCTACCAGTTAATTAAGGAAGGATAGAAGTTCAGTGATAAATAATTGCTAAGAAGGTCAAACTCAACAATTCTTCCTTGGCATTATTTCCTATCCTATATGATCTCTGTCTCTACTACTGGAACATCACTCCAAGACAAGGAAATTTTTCCAATTTTTAATAATAAGCGTGTCATCTATTTCAATTGCATTGTGTGTGTGTGTGTGTGTGTGTGTGTGTGTGTGTGTGTGTGTGTGTGTGTGTGTGTGTGTGTGTAAGAGACAGAGAGGGAGAGAGAGAAGGGGAAATAGGGATGGTTGTGAGAGAAATTAACACTATGCATTTGTATCAGTGAGAGAGAAATCATGAAACATTCAGATTTTTTTCCTGATGGATGCAGTGGGCTTTGCTCCAAATTAAACCATCAGAATAAGTACAAAAATACAGAGCATTTTAAAATTGCATTTTTGCTTGCTGTTTCTCTAAGGTGCTTGGGTAATAAAGGCTACTGGCCTCTGAGGGCTGACAATTCTGCTTCAGGTTTTATTCCGAATATCACAATATATAGGGAGCTGGACCTCTTGGATAGCCTGCTTAATACTGTATTCTAAAGGACTAAAACCTGGAGTCATACCTGACAAGTATCCCATATTGGCCATGATTTCCCGTAATTCAGCACCACTTTTTCTACTTTCCCGCCCAGACCTGCAGCCATTCCATAATTTGATGGCGGGGGAAAGTAGTTACTGTGCATCCCCTTCAGCACAGAACCCTCCTACGCATGCACAGAAGGGCTCTGCACAGACGCCTTCTGTGCATGTGTAGAAGGGTTGTGCGCATTCGCAGAAGGGTTCTGCGCAGAGGCCTTCTGCGCAGGTCCCGTATTGTCCGGAGTTGTGCTTGACAGGTATGCCTGGAGTGGATTTCTCCACTAAATGCTCCTAATTTATCTTCACAGCTGCCCTGTAAGCAACTTAAACTCAAGGAGAAAAAGAGAGGTTGAGACCAAGTGACCAGTTGAGCGTCACTAAGAGAGCATCACTGTTGAGTGAACTTTGAACCGGTGTGGCAGTGCAAGGTGCAAATTGTTGTCCTGTGCTGCAGGCCTGCCTTTTACAAGAGTGCCAAGTCCAAACTCTACAATTCTTCTGACTGCAGCAATGGGTGTTTGAGCAGGAGTGCATGAGCTTCCTCTTTCAGTGTTTTGGGAAGTACAGTATAAATCCGTAATGATGAACCTTGGCACTCCAGATGTTCTTGGACTTCAATTCCCAGAAGCCCCTGTGAATCCACATGAATGGGTTTACTGCGATTCATCCAGCCTGCGCTGCCCTCACCACTCCCAGAAGCGGAAGTAAAACGCACCTGTACGGTTAACCCTTCCTCCATACCCTTATTTCTGGCGTGGGCCAGATGAATTGCAGTAAACTCATTTGTGTGGATTCACGGGGGCTTCTGGAAATTGAAGTCCAAGAACATCTGGAGTGCCAAGGTTCACCATCATAGGTATAGATCTTCTGTGAGTTACAGTGCCCCTAAAAATGATGGGGATGTGTGTCCCACAGTGTTTTTTCCTATTTATCATCATGCCAAAACAAAAAATAAAGGAATACTGTTTATTTCTTTGCCAGCATATTCTTCCCAGTGTTTTGGAAGTCATCAGAAAACCTATCCTATGATTAGTGTGTGCAAAATACCAGTTTCATTAAAAGCAAAGTGATGAGGATAGGAGACAAACACCAGGCATAGAAATTGAATAAAAATAGTTGGCCCCAGAAACCTCTTCAGACTCACAGGTGTCTGTTTCAGTGAACATACAGTTTGTAGAAGTGGGAGCTGGTTAAGTAAAAATAATAATATAAAAACATACTCATAATCCTATTAAGTGCACATAGAAAATGCATTTGTAAAATAAGCTCTATCTCTACATTGCTTTCATAATCTTCATGCTGACTTTCCCTGCAACCTTAACCTACCTTCCCTACCACCTCCTTTCAGTGGTGGGCATCAGCAGGTTTGCACCAGTTCGCCAGAACCGGTAACAGAAGTTTTGAAATAAAGTACTATAGTCCTTATTTGGGTGCAACAGAGCGCTTCCCCCCTGGTCACGCCGACCATACCACACCCACAGTGTGGTAGTAAAAGATTTTTGAGCCCACCCTTCCTTCCTTCCATTGACCCAGACGTAGCTGCCCAGGTCTGTTTTTCTCACTCTTTTTGACAAGCAAGATTACTCCAAGCAAAGCTCTGGCTTCCAGCTACTCTCCATCTTTTAAAGAGTTCCTCCTTTTATAAAAAGAAGCATTTATGGGATATGGAGAAGGTGTCTGAAGGCTTTTTCTTTTCTTTTAAGCAGTCCCAGATTCTGACAAAGCCAAGCACCACAGTGGGCATCAAAAAGAGGTTTCTAAGCTCGATGGTGGTGCCAACAGGCACCTACCACCTTATGAACTTCAATACTAGGCACAGGCATCCCATTTTGTACATGAAAAGAAATTGTGTAGCAATGGCAAATCTGCTTCTATTTGCCTGTCCCTTATTAGAACTACAATTATATTAAATGTCTTCTGAGGTGTGAAAAGGTCAATTCAAGGAGAGTCTGCAAGAAAACCACCCTAGTGTAAAACATAAATCTGTTTTACATTTAAACTTCATGTCACCCTGTAGCCAAAAATAGCAATGATCATTAAAGCAAAATTGTTCCTAAACATTAATAGAAATTTATTACATCTTACAGCTCTGAAAGACAATTAAACTTAATTTTCTTGGAGGGTGGGGGAGCTTTCCTACTGAAATTGCTGCTTAGCTGGATTGACTGATTATTTATTTATTTATTTATTAGCCTATTATCATGGAAAATAATTTTATCCCTGTGCATGTTTTATATGGTAAATTACATGCATTCCTTGAAGTCCTTTTTAAACTAATTCACCTGACTCAGTCTTAGTATTTACCTCTTTAAGTTTTGTAAAAACTGTAAAACTCACATCTTTGCAGATCATGTTTTATTCATAGTTGGATCCCCTAATAAAGAGGCGAGCCAGAAGTGTAGTTAAGTTAGTAAGAGCTCAACTTCTTTAATTTATTGAAAGGAGCTAAAAGAGCTCGGAAGCCATAAACTACAGCCAAACTAAGCCTTACCAGGAAAGTAGTCAGTTTTTAGTTAGTGCTATGTGATGTCAAATGGGAAGATAGGATTCGTTTGAGAAAGCCTTGATGTTGGGAAAGGTGGAGGGCAAAAGAAGAAGCCGTGGCCCAAAATGAGATCGCTAGATGTAGACACAGTGGCTACAGAGCCGGGTGGGTTGAGGAGGATGGTGGAGGACAGAGGTGCCTGGTGGGCAATGGGTCCATGGGTTCGCAAAGGGTCGAAATCGACTGTGCGACTGAACAACAACAACAATGTGATGTTACAGTGGAGTAGACTACAACAGTATGTGGGCCATAGACAGGCTTATGTAACAGATCTTTTCTTTCCCATCTTCCATGTACCTCATTCTTTGTGTTTGTAAGTCCGTCCCCCCTACTGAAAAATTGACAGCATTCTGCTGCTACTTGCTGCAATGTCTTTTTGATGTCTTTTTGATGTCATGTAGATGCAATAGCTTCCCAGTTGTTGACAGTTTTTTCAGTTGTGTATTTCAGTGTATTGAGAAGAGGTAGTCTTTGTATGTGTGTGTGCTGAGAATAAGAAATGTGATAGTATTCATTAGATCCTTATTATAGACCACTATGGCTGAACTCTTGTTGCTTAGCGTAGTAAAACTGCAGTAGAGTGGAAACTCTGAATTGATGGGAATTTGGTGAGTCAACTTTATAAGTTCCATTGATTCAAATAGGCCTACTTAAGTTGTATACTACTGTACATTCATTGCACTATAATCTTTCAGGTAGTTGTTGGCCTTTTCATCTTCCTACAAAGGAAGTAAATTCTTCTAGAGGGATTTTCAGATTAAGGAACGCAGGGGAGCTGCAAAGTAATGCAGCTATAGCTATAAGGGGGGAAAGTGTAGCACAGTGGGTCACTGTAGCTGTGCTTCTTTTTCCTCCGTGTCTAGGCCATATGTGCAACTGCCAAAACGAGGGCACCTTTTGGTGACTTCATTCTGCAGTTCCTTTCGCCTAATCTAGTGTGAGAAAGATTAGCTGGCAACACAAGGTTGCCGTTACCAAGGTACACCCAATTGTGGTTCAAAAATGCCACAATCTTTAAGGAGGCTCTCTCTGTTTACCCCACCTAACTGTGCTACAGTAAGATAAACAACATCATGAAAAAAATTCTAAAGGCTCTTCATACTGAGGTAAAAATGGAAGGTTCTTTCATGGGGAAAATAAACTTTCTGGGGAGTTGGACTACAAATTGCAACTTGAGCTTTGCCCTTTTCTCTCGCAACTGGTAGACAGGCTTGAAGGAAGAGGGCTACATTACAAACATTTGCAAAAGATACAAAACGTAGTGACACTGACCCCCTCCAAAATTTAACATTTGGGAAACCCTGCAAGCCTTGAATCCTGAAGAATGACAACCAATTTTGAGTCCTGAAGAAATGTGGGAAAACGAATGAAAGCTGTACAGTATTATTTGTATTGTTGCTTGTTCTAATTTTTACCTTGTAGTTAAGGCCTGCTGGGAAGGAGTTGCTGTGATCTTGGGACTTGTGTGTGACAAATATAAAAGGAAATTGAGGAGAAATGCCTGATTTAGTGTTTTCACTTTATTTCTAGGTCTTGAATCTGGGCTACTGGAATAAGTTTTTAATTTGGGGTTAGTCCAGACTACTACCACCACCACAGTTTTGGATCAAAGTTATCTCCTGGAAGATTACTAGCACAAAGAAGTCTCTTGCAGATTAAGGACGATTTGGACCACCGTCATGTGGTCATCACGGTTGCTTCTCCTCACAGTGCTCTTGGCATCTACAGTCCATGGTAAGTGTGAAGGAATTAATTTACTTTGGTTGTATATTCCCCTTCTCAGTTCTGCAAAAATGTTTCACTTTTGATGACTCAAAGCTTCAAAAATCCTACATCAACGATGCCACCAATCCTTTGAAAACGAATTTTTTTTAATCTGGACAGACCCTGTTTTGTTTTTATCCATACTATTATGAATGCAGAGTTTCATAGGTCTGCTCACCATTGGCAGGTGGCCTACTAGAATCAAAGCAGGTGTGACAGACGGTTGTCCAACTTTTTCTTGAATGCCTCCCGCATTGAATCATTCACTACCTCCTGAAATAGTTCCATTGTTGTCCTGCTCTAAAGGTAAAGGTAAAGGTTTCCCTTGCTCGAAAGCCAGTCGTATCCGAATCTAGGGTGCAGTGCTCATCTCTGTTTCAAAGTTGAAGAGCCAGCGTTGTCTGCTTCTGCAGACGTTTCCATGGTCAAGTGGCAGGCATGACTAGACACCGGAGCACATGGAACGCTGTTACCTTCCCACCAAAGTGGTCCCTATTTATCTACTTGCAATTTCTTGCTTTCGAACTGCTAGGTTGGCAGGAGCTGGGACAAAGACGGGAGCTCAATCCATCCTGTAGTACTCGGGAATCGAACTGCTGACCTTCTGCCTCCCAGTCAGCGTCTTATCCACTTGAGCCACTGCAGTCCCTTTGTCCTGCTCTAGCACTTCACATTTTCTCTGATGTTCAGCCTATACAGTAAAACCTTGAGTTATGAATGCTTCTACTTACAAAAAACTTGAGATACAAAAGGAAATCCTGGAAAAATAATGCTTTGAGATATGCATTTTTTTTCGTGATAAGACTTTTTTTCAATGCTTCCCACAGTGGTGGATGGGTTTTCGGAGCATTTCCGCTCTGGTTTTGGAATTTTTGTTGCATTTTGGCACCGTCAGAAGCTTTCCCTGCAACCAGGAAGTGCCAAAAATCCCCCCACTCCTCACCAGCTGATAGTCAGGAACTGAGCCGGCAATTACCAGAGCTGACCACTAAAGGGTGCTGTCGGAAATATGCCGAATATGCATTGAAATGCATTGAAAACCTTTGGGGCTCAGAAAAAAGTCTTTTATCTGTTCAAAACTCTTTCTAAAGTGCACTTTGGAATTTTTCACCATGTTTTCGCCACTTTAGAAAGAGTTTTGAACAGAAAGAAATATGGCTTTTTTGGCTTTTTTCTGAGCTCCAGAATGTATTATTTGATTTTCAATGCATTCCTATGGAAAATCATGTTTTGAGATACAACATTTTCAAGATACAAAAAACCCGGAGGAATGAATTAATTTCATATCTCGAGGTTCCACTGTATTTGACTTCATGTAATTGAGCCCATTATTACATGTCATGTACTCTGGGCTGATCAAGAGTAAACTCTTCCCCTCCTCTTTATGACTATCTTTCGAGTAATGTATTTGAAAAGTGATATCATATCCCCTCTTGATCTCCTTTTCTCAAGGCAAACAAGCCTATTTCTTTCAGCCTTTCCACATAGGGCATGGTTTCCAGTTCCCTAATCATCCTTTTTGGTATATTTTTAAAAGTGTAACATCAAGAACTGGATACAGTATTCTAGATAAGGTCTAACTTGTACTGACTAGGACTAGTAGTTCACGGCTTTTGGAAACTATACCTCTGTTAATGGAACCTAAAATATCATTTGCCTTTTTTGCAGCCACATTGCACCATTGGGTGGTTGGTCAGTCAGTCGATTGCATTTATATATCACCCTTCTAGTAAATATACCACTCTGGGTGGTTTACAATAAAGAGCAATACAAACAAATCCACACAGCATAACTAGTGAAAACAAAACAAATAACATGTTAGACAACACAATAGAAACTAAACAACAGCATGGCAACAGTTGTGTAACATGTATCATTTTTGCTACAACACACCTGTGCATTTTTCTTTTACATTTGCTTTTGCTTAGAGTCACATTTCATGATGCTGAGAATCCTATAGAGGTTAGCAGAAAATCTTGGGAATTTGACAGGAGTAAAGCAGAAGACTGTTATGGCCAAGCTTCAGACAAGATACCAGTATCATTTTATTTAACATGATATTAAAACAAAAGGGCAGCACAGTAAAATAATAGATGCACACCATAAAGCAGTCCAATGTCATATTGGATAATCTGGACACTATCCAGTGTCATATTGCACCATTTTTGGCATCGTTCTCCTTATTGTCACGTAACTGGTAAGGGGCAGGGGGAGGGATAAAATTTCCTTCAGAAAAATAAGACCATAATATAATGGAAGAGTGAGGAAAATAAGGTTGTCTAGGGCAGGGGTGCCCGAGTCTTTTGGGCCGTGGGCTGTTCATGTGGTTCAGCGGGCTGGTCACTTGGTTCAGTGGGCCAGGCATGTGGTTCCTCCCACCGGAAGCGGAAGTAAAACACACCTTGCAATCTGTTTTGCAACAGGATGAGATACATTTTTATGCTGCCATTTTCTCTGCTTCAACCAGGGGTGTCCAAACTATGGCCTGGGGACCAGATCCAGCCCCTGACACCATATGGGTGTGTTTTACTTC
Organism: Bradypodion ventrale; assembly: GCA_035047345.1. Classification (NCBI taxonomy): domain Eukaryota; kingdom Metazoa; phylum Chordata; class Lepidosauria; order Squamata; family Chamaeleonidae; genus Bradypodion; species Bradypodion ventrale. The sequence continues at coordinate 142,125,781 of JAWDJE010000002.1, forward strand.
TGCTTCCAGGAGCGGCAAGGGCAGTGCGGGCTGGATGAATTGGTGTCGTAGGCCGGATCTGGCCCCAGGCCATAGTTTGGACACCCATGGTCCAGGGTTTAGACATGCCACCTTATGCTTGGTTGGTCTATCAGCTGGCCCCAATGCCAGCTGATAGACCAACCAAGTTTTTAAAAGAAGCAAACCTCTGTCTCTTACAGGATTGGAGAAGCAAAGCAAAGTATGCAGTTACTGCTGTGGTCAATTGCTTTACAAGAAGACACTTGCCTTCTTGTAATAAATGAAGCTGTCTACAGTGAGATACCACCCAAATGGGCAGTATAGAAATGAAATAAATAAATATATAAATAAATAAATGTAACAGGAACTCAGGTGTACGGGCAAACATTTATAGCCTACCAACAGTGCATATAAAGTACATAACCCAAAGCAATTAATGTCTTCCGGATTCTGATATTATGTCTCTTACTACTACTGCGGTAGCTCAGTGGTTAAGAAGCTCACCTTGTGTTAAATCCAGCCCTTATAAGCACCAGTCCAGGACAACGATGAACAAACAGCAACAGGCTTTATTTAACAGTTAATTAGAGATGAGTTTACAAGGTGTTCCGGATCCTGAGATGGCTATACAATCCTAGCGGAGTCAGTCCCTCCGGACTCTTACCTGGCAATGGGCAATAAACTAGCTACCATAGAAGTGTAGCATAATGGAGGGACCCAGGCTTAGTGCTACCCGGCTACCTGTATGGAGTAGGAAGTATAGATCTGGCCCGGCCCCACCCTTGTTTACCCGTGCGGCTTATATAGTGTCTCCCCGGCGGTGGCTCCTGGATACAAGGTAGCGACCAGCTGGACAAATGTAACTAACCAATCATAACAGGGAATATGTGTAGTTAACCAATGGAGAACAGGATCCAAAACTGTAACCAATCGCAGGGCTTGGTTGAGCCTAACAAGTGGGCTATGACTGAATCCTAGCACGACTGAGTGGCTATGGATAGGGGTCCTGTGCTATCTCGAGAGCATTGGTTTTGGATGGGGCTATTTTGCCCCAGACTGACCCAGTGCGCAACTTGGGCGTCCTCCTGGATCTGTGGCTCTGCTAGAAGAACAGATGGCGGCTGTGGCCAGGAGGGCCTTCGTCCAACTTCGGGTGATTCGCCAGCTGCGCCCACTCCTGGACCGGGACTTCTTGCTCATGGTCACTCACGCTCTGGTGACCTCCAGACTAGATTATTGTAATGCGCTCTACATGGGGCTGCCCTTGACGACCATTCGGAGGCTGCAGCTGGTCCAGAATGCTGCGGCCCGGGTGGTGATGGGGTGTGGACGTTATGCCCATGCCTCACCACTGCTTCGGGAGTCGCACTGTTTACCAGTTTGCCTCCGGGTGCAATTCAAGGTGCTGGCTTTGACCTTTAAAGCCCTATATGGTAGTGGGCCAGGTTACCTCAGAGACCGCATCGCCCTAAGGACGTCTGTCGGTCCAACCAGAGCAGACCGGAGAGGCTCTCTAATTGTGCTATCGGCCAGGAGGGCTCACCTCTCTGGCACAAGGAGGATGGCCTTCTCTGTGTCTGCACCGGTCCTTTGGAACCTCCTGCCAGTAGAACTGTGTCTCCAGACGGAGTTGTTGCCCTTTAGAAAAGAACTAAAAACCTGTCGGGCCAAGTTTGGGGTGCAGGTGGAGGGGTGGCTTCTGTTGGGTGGTTGAGAGGAGTATGCCTTCCCCCCACGGTTCCTCAGTACCTGCACCCCTTTTTAGGGGTGGGTTCTTAACTCTGTTTTTATCTGTTTTATTCATGTTGTGAACCGCCCTGAGTTGGCCGTGGTCGAGTGGGCGGTATAGAAATCTAACAATAAATAAATAAATAAATAAATAAATAAGTGCGCCCTTTTGCAGGGGTTTAGGCTTCTAGTTAGAATGGTGAGAAACCGCCATTTCTTCTTGCAAGAGTGCTCCCTGCGCTACTTGCAAATGTATCTCAATACACAACACCTTGTTAGCTGGAAGGCTGGCAAGTCGGCAGTTCAAGACCCAGGTACTGCATGATGGATTGAGCGTCAGTCTCTGTCCCAAATCTTGGGGACATGAAAAGAGCCTCATTTGAGTATTCCCTGAGTGGAGTTTTCCCTGCAAAAATCCTTTCAATCCAGAATAATTTCTGACACAAAATTATTATAACTACTACTTTGGCAGGAGGGATTGGCTGTAATGACTCTTGAGGCTCTAGTGTTCTGTTAATTGACAAGTCTATGATATCATGGCCTCCAGAAACATCCATTCCAATTTATTTTCCTCAGGCTTTTGAGAGCTTAGCTGGGGCATTAGGTAGGTGTTGCCTGGAGGAAAATAAAAGCTGGCAAAAACAATGGGGAGGGATTATAAATTATTAGAAGTTTCTGTTTGTTGTTTTTACTGTGGATGTGCTTATATGTCTCTTGTGGGGGATTCCTGGACGATTCTCATGAATCTTAAAAGGGTTTTCCCCCCACAATAAATGAAAACTGACAGGGAGGGGGGAGAACAACCAGTCGTTTTATGAGAAAATCACAAGAAATCCTTGTGATACAAGGATATGGCTTGAGAATATCACATTTATGAGATTATCACAAGAAATCACGAATTTCGGAACATCAGCCTGTGCTTTATGGACTACAACAAAGCTTTTGGCTGTGTGGATCATGAGAAACTATAGATTGTTCTGAAAGAAACGAGGGTGCCTCAACACTTGTTTGTCTTGATGTGTAACCTATATTGTGGATAAGAAGTTAGTTATATGAAGAATATGGAGAACCAGAACAGTTACATATAGGCAAAAGTGTTAAACAAGAGTGCATTTTATTCCGCTATCTGTTCAATATTTATGCAGAACATATCATATGGAAAACAAGACTAAATTCAGATGAAGGTGGAGTAAAAAGTGATGGAAAATGCAGCAATAATTTAAAATATGCAGATGATGCATGTTACTGATAGAGATAAGCAATGATTTGAAACATGCCAATTTTAACATACTATAGAATTAGATATTAGACAAAGCTGGACTACCTGGATTCAGATACAAAAATATTGTTGGTTACCTCAACCATGAAGGAATCCTATATCTGAAAAAAGATCTTAAATCCCTCATATATAATTCTTATAGTACACTACAGTCTGCAATGCAGATATGGAAAGCAAGAAAGGAGGAGGTAAACCCAGTAAACCCAGGGTTTTCACTGGTGAGGAAGAACCTTTCTCCTAGAGTCTTTGTAAAGACATTTTGAAGTGGTAGCCGTGTTTGTCCATGAAAGCATATCAGAGAGTAAAAAACAACAGCAGCAAAGAGACAAAAACGTTATGGCATTTTAAAGACTAACTCCTTTATTTAAATGTGAGCTTCCATGGATCAAGTCCACTTCATCCAGATTAAGAGATTGTTGTAATAATCAACAACCATCTCTTCTTAAAGAGCAGGGAAATTACCTGTTTTGAGAAATGGATATTTTCTGGCTTATTAGGCATCAGAGAAGCTTTTGGGTTTTATTAGAAAACCCAAAATTAAGGGACAAGCTACAAGAAGCTTTATTAGATCTGAGGATTTAATTTGCTGTTTAGATGAGGCTAAGAAAGGGATGGTTTCAACATTCTATTGCATTCTGATTTAACAAGATGTAGATTCATCAGAATGGGACTGTGATGGCTCAAGTGGTTAAGAAGCTGAACTTGACGACCGGCAGGTCAGCAGTTCGAGACCTGAGTACTGCATGATGGAGTGAGCTCCCGTCTCTGTCCCAGCTCCTGCCAACCTAGCAATTAGAAAGCAGGGACCACTTTGGTGGGAACGTAAACAGCGTTCCGTGCATTCCAGTGTCTAGTCATGCCTGTCACATGTACACGGAAACGTCTGCAGATGCAGACAGCACTGGCTGTTAGGCTATAAACAGAGATGAACACTGAACCCTAGAGTTGAATGCGACTGGCTTTCGAGCAAGGGCAACCTTTACCTTTACCTAGGTGCATCAGAGGGTCTGCAAGAAATCTGGAAAAGAGAATGGGACTTTGTGATAGAGGAAATAAATGGTTGAATATGTCCAGAAAGTTTCCTTTTAACATATGTTATGTATTGAATGTAATGATGCAATCCTCCCTTTAACAGAATGTAACCAGTCAATGTATCCAATTTATCTAATCAGGAACACATTGTAACAAGCTGTATAAGGATGCGAGCTAAGTGGCCACAGGTGGCAGTAGCGAGCATCCAGCTCACATAGTACAGATTCCCTGAATACCTGAAGAGCGGGAAACCTTCCCGCCACACCGCACCTGGAGAAGATGGGTGTGACGATCAATGACATCACGCAGACAGTAGCCAATGAGCTACCACACTGGCATATTCAAATGTACATTGTACTATAAATAGAGCTGTTTGTCCGCCATTTCCTCATGTTCACCCTGACCATCATGCAATAAAGTTGTGTTTAGCCTTGTTACGGCTCCTTCTATTGTCTTCATTGCAAGACACCAAAAATACATAAGAAATCCCTTTGAAACAGTACTGAAGGTGCTTCAAAAGTAAAACTTATCTCCACTCCAGATATCTTGCATTAAGAAGCTAGTAAGACACAATTGGATCTTTTCAGCATTGTTGGTTTACATGTAGCAAGGTAGAGAGGTTCTAGGATGATTTTTTATGCAATTAGGTTAATCACAGGTCAGCCTGTTACCAAAACTCCAGAACTCGCATTATTCCCTATAGCTGTTGGTATAAATTAAGCAGTCCAATTTTGACCTATCAATAGGCTATCTCTTGACAGTAGCAACTCAAACTATAATTAAAGATTCTTGAAAGGAGTTTCAATTATAGTACTATAGAGCATGATAGATAGCATTACAGGGTGGAAAATTGACTAACAACTTACATATAGCAAGTGGGAAGAAATGCACTGACTCATTTGTCAAGGACTGGTACTCATATATAAACTAGATGAATAGAATAAACAACAAAAGGTTTCCTGGTGCATGAAGATATTACTAGTCCATGTAACACTATAAATGACTGAGAAGATTCCTCCTTTTACATGCTATAGTTATTATGATCTGAATAATAAGCTTTAAAGACTTGCTATATGAATAAGATTGGGACAAAAAGGGTGGGAAAGTATGTACAGAAATAATGAATACATTAATGAATACATACTGTATATGTTGTTTGTTGTGAAATTATATGTTTGAAACAACAATCAACATTTTTTGGTTTTAAAAAAGCAGTGATTTACACAAACTGATGAAGATGAGAGAAGAAAGTGCCAAAGCAAGACTTCATCTGAACACTGAGAAGGCAAAAATCATGACTATAAGAAAACAACATAACGTTACTGCTGAGAATGAAGAAATTGAAATTATTAATGATTTTATATTCCTTGGTTGAATCATCAAACCAAATCGAGACTTTAGCCAAGAAATCAGAAGACAGCTGATTTGGACCAAGATCAGCAACATGTTTTTATTTTCTAATTACAGATCTGAAGATTTCTAAGTAGAAACTTGAAAGCTAGACAATGAAGAAGCAGACAGATAAAAAAGGGTTCTTTCAAAATATGGTGTAGGATATCCTGGACTAGCAGAAAAAGGAACAAGTGGGTTCTGGAGTAAATCAAACCTGAACTATCTCTGGAGACAAAAATGATGGGAAATGACATTTCTTTGGGTACATCATGAGATGGCAAGATTCACAGGAAAAAACAATAATGCTAGGAATTGTTGAAGCAACAGAAAAGAAGAAGACCAAATATGAGGTGGATTGAGTATAAAAGCTCAAAAAGCTTGAGTTTGCATGAGCTGATTGTATAGCAAACCATTCTATTAATGACAGGACATTTTGGAATTTGAAAATTCACAGGATTTCAATAAGTTGGACATGACTTCATGGTACATAACAACATACTGCAAATTTCAGCCTTAACTTTTAAAACATTTGGAATTTAACCTGTACTAATCTCATGCTGATTGATCCCATAAAACATCAGTATCTTATGAAAGGCAGTCCTTCCTTCCTTGTTCTGGTTGCCCACAGTGTTTTTTTTTTTTTTGCTTTCTGACTTACATGTTTGATTAGTATTCAAATACATCTGTGATTTCATTTCTCACTAGCAATTGTGTTAAGTCAATCAAAGTTCCTCAGGGTGTCTTATAACAAAGGCTTTAAACTCTGTTCATTGATCCAGACAAAAAGAGCCAAAAAGGGTTCTTTGATTTCAAAGTATCCTTCCACCATGTAAGATTTGCAAATGGACTCTCAAATTGAAAAGTGTTTCCAGATCAGACTAATTGCTTCATCGAGAAGTATGTCTATAGAACATGTGCACTGCAAAGAATAAAAACAGGGAGTGTGCCATTCTTTCTCAATCCATTTTGCAAAGAGAACTTTTACAACAGACTCACCATCTCATCAAGCCTCTTTTCAAGTCTTTATTAACCCACCCACCCTCCTGTCAGAATATAATGTGGAAGCATAGGTACTTCCTTCCACCATGTTTCCAAGCTTGGAGATACAGGGTGAGGAGAGAGAGAGAGAGAGAGAACAACATACTTCTCCAGAGAGAAACAAATAATGAATGGAAACATGCATTATTGTTGTGTATTCAGGCACATTTGCAAGTAGTGCGGGCGGCGCCTTGCAAGAGGAAAATAGCGGTTTCCCGCCATCCAAATTAGGAGCATAAAAGTGGCGTGAAATCCCCCATTCCAGGGCGTGTTGATTATGATAATCCTAGCCTTTGTGATTGGTTTCAGTTTGGATCCTGTTCCTCATTGGTTAATTACATATTATATATACCCTGTTATGATTGGTTAGTCATGGTTATCCAGCGGCTCGCCTGCCTCCCTCCTTCCCAAGCAAGCCGGGACTTGAGGCTACGAAGCCCGGCTAGTTTGGAAGGAGGGGGGGGTCACCTGCTCTCCTGCCTCCCTCCTTCCCAATCAAGCCGGGATCTTGAAGGAGGGGGGCATGCGCTTGGCCGTTTTAATTGCAGAAGGGGCCACGAGTGGGTCTGCACTCACCCATAGCCCCTTCTGCAAGGAAACAGGCCACACGCCTGGCCACTTCCCTTCACGAAGGGGTGACGGGTGTCTCTGGACTCATCTGCCGGCCCCTGTGAAGAGAACCAGCCAGATACTTGGTCGCTTCCCTTCATGGAGGGGCGGAGGGTGTGTCTGGACTCACCCGCTGGCCCTCTGCGAAGGGAACCAGCCAGGCACTTGGTCGCTTCCCTTCATGGAGGGGTGGAGGGTGTTCTGCACCCTCCCGTGGCCTGGATCCCAAAGCAGACAGCCCTCCCAGGCTGTCCGCTTTCGGATCCAGGGGTAGGGGGTGGATACACACTCCTGCAGCCACGATCCCAAAGCAGACAGCCCAGGAGGGCTGCCTGCTTTCAGATGAGGGTGGCGGGGGTGGGGGTGGAAGCAAGAGCAGGAGGAGATCCAAGCCCCAAAGCTGGAAGGGCTGGTCTCCGCCTGGGAACTGCCTTCCCAGGTGGAGACCAGCCTTGCAGGCTTTGGGGCTTGGCTCTCCGGTAGTGCCCTCGCTGTTTTGAGACTTGCCTTGAAACAGCGAGGGCACCACTAAAGATCCAAACTGCAAAGCCGGCAGGGCTGGTCTCTGCCTAGGATGGCAGTTCCCAGGCAGAGACGAGCCCTGCTGGCTTTGCGGCTTGGAACTCCAGTGGTGCCCATTCCCTTGCAGAAGGGGCCACAGGTGAGTGCAGACCCACCCGCGGCCCCTTCTTCAAGGAAACAGGCCAGGCGCGTGGCTGCTTACCTTCCTGGAGGGCCAAAGGGTTCTCTGCACTCATGGGCAGCCCTCCAGGAAGGGAAGCGACCACAAACATGATGCATCGGATAACGCTTAAATAACGTTACCCGATGAATTTTTTTAAAAAAAATTCTTCTTATCCGATTTTAGCGTTATCTGATGCATTCGTTATCTGCAGTATTACTGTCCTGAACTTCATCACATACATCCAACCTGAGAGCATAGACTGGTTTTCTCCCACAACTTCCTGAATCTCCCAATTGTCGGGGTAATGCGATTGGTATTCTAAAAGAGCAACTTTTCAAAATTCTGCCTAAAGCTTGGGCATTGACTAAAGCATCTGAAAAGAGAATCAAAGCTTTTGAAATGTGGATCTACAGATGCCTGATATCATGGATTTACCATGTGACTAATTGTTGTGTTCTAATGGTTTTCCTTCCACATGGATTACAATGTATCGGAGCCAATGTAACCTTGCCTATAGCAACAATGTAACTTTCAGCTGTATCATATAAACCCTGTAATAGGACGCGAGCTAATGACCACCAGCTGGCAGCAGCGAGCGTCCAAGCTCTCTTGGTCCGAACTCATCAAAGGCAACAGCGCGGGAAGCTTTCCCGCCACTACCTACACCTGGACAAGAAGGGCGTGACTCGCAATGACGTCACGCAGGCAGTAGCCAATGGGCTACCATGGCACCACGTTCAAATGTATTACTGCTGTATAAAAAGAGCTATCGATCCGCCATCACCTCATGTTCCCTCTGTCCACGATGCAATAAACCTGAGTTAACCCAGCCCGAGGCTGTGTCCTGTGTCTTGGTCTTCATACACTAAATTGGCGACGAAGGTGGGATAATGGATCCCCAAGGAGCAGCCAGGGCACAGAGCGGGTTCAACATCACCAAACCGCAAGACTGGGAGCTGTTGGAGATGGACTTCCAGGCGGCGCTGGTGGAACTCAAAGTCAAGGAAGACGATGAGGAGCGGAAGAGGGCCATCCTCACCAGAATGCTCGGGGTGGAAACCAAGCGGACGCTGGTGGGCATCATCGCTCCGAAGAAGGTGAGCCAATTTAAGGCGGACGACATCATGAAGCTGCTACGGGAGCGCTTCCAACCCTCGAGGGCGATGTTTCCCGCTCGGAGCGCGTTTTGGAGGCGAGTCCAAGCGCCGGACGAGTCGGTTGAGGCATTCGTGGCCGCCATGAGGGTAGCCGCCGTCCCCTGCAAATGGGGCGACATCCTAGACATGGCCCTCAGGGACGGCGTGCTGTGTGGCCTGAAAGACAAGGAGGTGCAGCGCAGCTTGATGAACAAGGAGCCGCCACCCACGCTGGCAGAGGTCGTCGAGGCCGCCAAAGCCGCGGAGTCCACGAATGCTGGAGTAGACGAGATGCACCAGTGGCGTGAGTGGCGTCCCAGGGCCGGCAAAGCAGAAAATTCGGTGCACGGGAAGTCCGGACAATCGGTGCACGCAACTCGGCGGGCCTCAAAATCGTCCTCGGAAGGCAGCGACGGCGAGGAGGTCCAGAAGGTCCGAAAAGGGGGGCGCCGCTGCGATGGTTGCGGGGCGGCCCACGAACGCGCGAGATGCCCATTTAGAAAGGCTGAATGTTACACCTGCGGCCGTCGGGGGCACATTGCCAAGGCATGCAGAAAAAGAAAGGAGGGCCGGAGGCAGTCACCAGACCGTTCGACCAGACCGGACCGTCCCGCGAGGCCCAAAGATGGCGCCCAGACCACGAGGAAGAAGGACGGCGTGGGCCGCGTCTCGGACGGCAGCGAAGATGACGCCCCGGTGTTCAGCGTGTCCACGGGACAGTCCCATTACTTCGTTGAGGTACTAATACAAGGGGCCCCTATCAGGATGGAAATTGACTCAGGGTCCTCCTATTCCATAATCCCCCAGAAAGAGTTCTTGAAAATCGACCCCCACGTGCGGCCCAAACTTAAAACATTGAGGTCCACGCTACGAGATGTACAGGGAAACAGCATTCCGGTATTGGGGGTCGGGAAATTTCGGGTTAATTTCAAGAGACATTCTGCGGAACTGCCCCTAGTTGTCCTCAAGGGGGGAAGTTGTAGCCTCCTTGGGACACAGTGGTTTCAGCCTTTAGGCCTGTTCATAGGGGGAGTACATTCGGTGGGGGGGGATCCAATACAAGCGGTGTGCGACGCGCATCCCGACGTTTTTAAAAAAGGACTGGGAAAATTCAAGGGACCCCCTGTAGCCTTCGACTTAGACCCGGAGGTCCGCCCGATAAGACTCAAACCGCGCAGGGTGCCCTTCGCACTAAAGGACAAAATAGAGGCGGAACTGGACAAATTGGTGGGCCAGGGGATTCTTATTCCTGTTGATTCCGCGGAGTGGGAAACTCCAATTGTAACAGCTCTGAAGGCTAACGGGGAGGTGCGCATTTGCGCTGATTATAAGTGTACAATTAACAAGGCGATCCGCCCTAATGCATACCCGGTGCCGGTGGTCAGCCACCTTTTGGCCAGGCTAAATGGGGGAAAGTGTTTCGCTAAGCTCGATCTAGCACAAGCCTATCAGCAACTCCCCGTAACTCCCGCCACGGCCGCGGCCCAAACGATAGTCACACATAAAGGAGCGTTCCAGGTGTCGCGTTTACAGTTCGGCGTGAACTCGGCACCCGGCCTTTTTCAGTCGCTTGTGGAACGCCTCCTGAAGGGGCTGGAGGGGGTGTTGCCTTATTTTGATGACGTGTTGATAACAGGGGGGAGTGAGGCCGAACTGGCAAAAAGATTGGACAAAGTACTAACTGTGTTCGAGAAAGCGGGGCTGAGACTGAGGAAGGACAAATGTGTCTTTTTCGAAACCGAGGTCGAGTTTTTAGGGTTCCGAATCACACCCGAGGGTATTAGGCCATCCAAATCCAAAGTGGCAGCCATCAAGAAGGCCCCTCGCCCCACATCCAAAACCGAGCTACAGTCATTCCTGGGGCTCCTCAATTTTTACCATACATTCCTTCCGCGGAAAGCGTCCGTAGCCGAACCGCTTCATCGGTTGCTTAAAAAGGAGGAGACATGGATGTGGGGTGACGAGCACGAGAGGGCATTCAAAGAGCTAAAGCAACTCTTGACTTCTGACGCAATTCTAACGCATTTCGACCCCAAACGGCCGGTGGTATTAGTCTGCGATGCATCACCGGTGGGGGTGGGGGCGGTGCTTTGCCACGTGTTGGATGACGGAAGGGAGGCCCCGGTTGCGTTTTATTCAAGGTCCCTGTCCCAAGCAGAGCGAAATTACGCACAAACCGACAGGGAGGCATTAGCCATAGTAGCGGGGACCAAAAAGTTCCACGATTTTCTGTATGGCCGCCCGTTTAAAATTGTAACGGATCACAAGCCCCTGTTAGGGATCTTCACGGCAAGCAAGCCCACGCCGCAGATCCTATCCCCGAGAATGCTGCGTTGGGCTATCTTTCTCAACGCATACCAACACGAGTTGGAGTACCGGCCCGGAAAGGAGATCAGCCATGCTGATGCACTTTCGAGATCCCCTTTGCCCCTGTCGGATGACCAAAAGGCTAGAGTAGACAGAGACCGCCAGGTGTTGCTAATCGAGGTCTTGGACGCACCCCCACTAGTACCAGCCGATATTGCTAGGGCGACAGGCAAGGACAAAACGCTGGAAAAAGTTAGCTCATGGGTACAGAAGGGGTGGCCGGCATCGTCCCCGAGCACGGAATTCGACACATTCTTTCGGAAAAAGCTAGAGCTGTCCCTAGAAAGGGGGTGCCTGTTGTGGGGCCAACGGGTGGTGGTCCCTACATCCATGCGGCCGAGGGTGCTCAAACTGCTGCACGTCAGCCACCCGGGGATCGTTCGTTCGAAAGCGCTGGCCCGCAGTTATTTTTGGTGGCCACAACTGGACGCAGACATTGAGCACATGGTCGGCACTTGTGAGGCATGTCAGGGATCCCGTCCAGAGGAGGCTCGCCTCCCGCATAGGGAATGGGACGCAGCAAGGGGGCCGTGGTCCAGAGTACACATAGATTTCGCTGGCCCATTCCGAGGAACCATGTTTCTCCTGGTGGTGGATGCGTTCTCCAAGTGGCTGGAGGTTATCCCAGTAAAGAGCACGTCCTCCGCCACGACAATTAGCCAGCTACGGAGAGTCTTTTCCACGTTCGGTTTACCCGACACGTTAGTCAGCGATAACGCGAGTTGCTTCACCTCCTCGGAGTTCGGAGCATTCATGGCGGCAAACGCAATTCGGCATGTCACATCCGCACCGTTTCACCCGGCCACGAATGGCCAAGTGGAACGGTTGGTGCGTACAACAAAGGATGCGCTTCGGCGCATGGGCCCGGGGGACCTAAATCACCAAGTATGTCAGTTCTTATTAGCGTATAGGGTGACCCCCTTAGCGTCAGGTTACTCGCCGGCAGAGCTCTTGATGCGGCGAAAACTGACCACGATTCTGTCCAGGCTAGACCCGACGAGAGTCGAGGAGAAGGGAAAAAACATAGGGCTGGCAGTCTCGAAAGGATTCGCCGCCGGCGACCCTGTTCACTGTAGAAACTATGCCAGCGCAGGGCCAGCCTGGGTGCCGGGGACGGTAGTAGAACAGACGGGGCCAGTGTCGTACCGGGTCGAGACCAGCACAGGTCTCCTCTGGAGGAGGCACGCGGACCAGCTGAGGCACCGAGTGAGCGTACCAGACAGTGGGGCTCATCAACAGGATTCAGCGTTAGGGTTCTCCCCCACCCGCTTAGCCCAAGGGGGAGACATCAGCGGACAACAGTCCCAAGCAAGGGGGGAAGGAAGAAGCAGCGGCCCCGACTCATATCCTTTTGATAAACCAGTTCCATCAGAGGCCGGGGAAGGGGGAGAGGAATTCGCGACCGCTGCCCCCGAATGTAATTTTGGTTTTGGTTTTGCGAGCCGGGGGGGTTTTCAGGAGTGTTCCCCCACCCATCCAAGCGAGAAGAGGGGTTTTTCGTTAGTCCCCAGTGCCCCCGGTTCTTCCCTAAGAGAGAGCACACCTCCCGACAACGCCGCGGAGCCGCGGCAAGTCACTAACGAGTCTCCCTCTCCAATTACAGGGCAGGAAACCAGGGGACAAAGAGAAGGTAGCAAACCCGGGCAAAGGCAGCCCGCATCGAGACCCCAGCGTGTTCGAAATAAGCCATCTTGGCTGAGAGACTTTGTCTCCTAGGGGGGGAGTGTGTTTGAGTGGGGGCTCGAGACTTTGTCTCATCCTAGGGGGGAGGGGTGTTGTGTTCTAATGGTTTTCCTTCCACATGGATTACAATGTATCGGAGCCAATGTAACCTTGCCTATAGCAACAATGTAACTTTCAGCTGTATCATATAAACCCTGTAATAGGACGCGAGCTAATGACCACCAGCTGGCAGCAGCGAGCGTCCAAGCTCTCTTGGTCCGAACTCATCAAAGGCAACAGCGCGGGAAGCTTTCCCGCCACTACCTACACCTGGACAAGAAGGGCGTGACTCGCAATGACGTCACGCAGGCAGTAGCCAATGGGCTACCATGGCACCACGTTCAAATGTATTACTGCTGTATAAAAAGAGCTATCGATCCGCCATCACCTCATGTTCCCTCTGTCCACGATGCAATAAACCTGAGTTAACCCAGCCCGAGGCTGTGTCCTGTGTCTTGGTCTTCATACACTAAACTAATGTAGAAGTGTTGTGCTGGATGGGTAAAGAACAAGAATTGTTTAAGACCATTAAGCAAAGAAAGTTCTAATACCTTGGTCATTTCATGAGGAACAGCATAAAGTATAGAATCCTCCAACTCACTCTTCAAGGAAAGGTCCCTGGGAAGAGAGGCCCTGGACATAGACAGACTTCATGGCTGAAGAACCTAAGAGACTGGTGTGGTATATCCTCAGAACAAATGTTCTGAGGAGTTAAGAACAGGAAGACTATCACCATGATGATAGCCAATATCTGGAATGGATATGGCACCTGAAGCAGCAGCAGCATTAAAATTTCAAGAGCTTGATAAGATTCTTTTAAAAACATGTTCATTCCCTTTATACATAATTGTAGGATTTGTAAAAAAAAAGTTAAAAAGAAAAATAATTTCATTGGGTTTCATAAATGTCAGGGTTTGCTGATACAAGGAATGAAACTCAAAGCATTCTGTTCAAAATGTCTTATATGTAGTGATATTTTAAATCAACTAGAACAGTGACTGGAAATGAATAATATTTACTATCCCCATTAACATTGTTCTTACTGGTTACATGGCATTTGATATTTAACTTCATTACCTCCTTAATACTGGAAAAAGAAAAAAGAAAAGTAATAAGATTACTTGCAATTTATTATTTTAAAGCTCTGAAGATATCCAGATTGGCATTTTTCCCACATAAAATATAATTTGTTCTGTTCATAGACTTTTAACACATTCGATTATGCTAGAAGTCCCATCAGAACAGTAAGCCATTTCCTGATGTTCTCTTTATCAGGGAACAGTGATAAAGTAGTAGATTTGCGAAATTGGTTGGGTGTGTGACTACTCATTTGATGTTATTCTTTCACAAGTGGGGAGTACCTGGAGTCCATCCAAAAATGATTCACTACCCCTACAGTAAAAAACCAGGCAAGGAAAATTGTCGTGTATGCAAATCTAAACATGTTCTGGTTTAACTCTAAACCTTGGCAATTATGTTCTTTGTCAATATGTAATGAGAGAGAGAGAATGTGTGTGTTATTTGCAAAGGAAAACTTTTGTCTAACACACAGGTATCAACAGCAACATGTAAAAACATTCAGTCTTTAGGAATTAGGATTTTTAGTCTGTTTAGTTTTATTTTATATGGAGCCAGAAATGCCTGATGTTCAAGCTGGATTCTGAAAAGGAAGAGGTTGTAGAGATCATATTGCAAATATTCGATGGATACTAAAGAATTTCAGAGGAAGATTAGCCTATGCTTTACAGACTACAGCAAAGCATTTGACTGTAGATCATGAGAAACTATGGATGATTATGAAAGAAATGGGTTTGCCTCAACACTTGGTTGTCCTGATATGTAATCTAAACTGTGGACAAGAAGCTACGTTAAAACAGAATATAGAGAGGCAGAATGGTATTTTATATAGGCAAAAGTGTCAAATAAGGATGAATTTTATCCAACTATCTGTTCAATCTGTATGCGGAAGATAGAATACAGAAAGCTGGACTAGAATAAGATGAAAGAGATATGGAAATTGATGGAAGAAAAATCAATAAGATATGCAGATGACATTATTTTACTGGTAGAAAACAGCAATGATTTGAAATAACTTTTAATGAAAATGAAAGAATAAAGTGCCAAAACAGCGATGCAGTTGCAGTTAAGAAGACAAAAGTCATGACTACATAGGGTTGACAATTAAGAAATAGAGATTGATTTGTATACCTAGGCTCAACCATCAGTTGACTGGAACAAGAACAGTTCCAGTGTTCCAATCAAGGATAAGAGCGGAAAGCTCCTGACCACCCAAGAAGAGCAGGATAAAAGGTAGCTTGAATATTTCCAGAGAACTCTTAACCAGCCAGTCCTGACCATTACTCATTTTCCAGTGAGGAGGTACTTCAAAGGAGTGGGTTGTGCAAATTACATAACATAGTTGCATGAAAATGACAGGCCATATTTTTGATATGGAGAAAAACAGGATCCCTGAGGTGGCAATAAGCTTGACCCCCTCCTAATGCCAAACAACAACAAGGATGCTCTCGAAATATGTGGTGAAGAACATTCATGGTGGATTTAAAGGCCCTGAAAATGACGTGGGAGGGTGCCAAAGTACTCGCCCAAGACCGAAACCAGTAGAGATACCCTTGCTGCCCGATATGCTACATAAAATGGGAGGATCTAAATGTAAGTAAGTAAGGCTCAATCATCACTCCAAATGGGTCTTGCAGCCAAGAAATCATAAGAAATACTGAGACTTGGAAGGACGTCAATGAAGGAATTATAAAAGATCATCAAGTGTAAGGATGTATTGCTGGAGACTAAAACCAAGATTACCTCTGGACTGGATTATTGTAATGCGCTCTACATGGGGCTGCCCTTGATGACCATTCAGAGGCTGCAGCTGGTTCAGAATGCAGCTGCCTGTGTAGTGATGGGGTGTGGGCATTTTACCCATGCCTCACCCCTGCTACGAGAGCTGCATTGGTTGCCAGTGTGTCTCCAGGTGCAATTCAAGGTGCTGGTAATTACCTTTAAAGCCCTACATGGTAGTGGGCCAGGATACTTAAGAGACCACATCACCCCAAGGACATCTGCCCGTCCCACTAAGGTGGACCGGAGGGGCTCTTTAAAAAAAAACAACTGCTAGAGAGGCTTGCCTCTCTAGCACTAGAAGAAGAGTCTTTTTGGTATCCACTCTGGCACTATGGAACCTCCTGCAAGTTGAACTGCGTCTCCAGACGCGGTTCAACTGGCAGGAGGTTCCATAGGGCCGGAGCGGATACCAAAAAGGCTCTTCTTCTAGTGCTAGAGAGGCAAGCCCTTCAGGAAAGAGCTGCCCTTCAGGAAACCTGGCTGGCAGGGAAGGTGTGGGAAGGTGAAGAGGGAGCAACCACCACCTCCACTGGCTCATTTAGAGGAGGATCACTCATGCTTTTAATAATTTTTAACTAGATTTTTAATTGGTGCGGGTGGGAGGTAGTTTTTCAGTGTTTTTAGGAATTTTAAGGATTTCTATAGTTTAAACGTTGGGGATTTTATGTACGCCGCCCAGAGTCGCACGTCAATTGGGGCAGCTACATAAATTGAATGAATGAATAATCCAATCTATTTTATTCCCAATTACCATGTAAAGATGTAAAAGCTGGACAGTAAAGAAAGCTGATATGAAAAAATGATTCATTTGAAATGTGGTGCCATCAGTGCTTTTCAGCATGTGACAGTGACAGTCTGCTTCATCTGGGTAGCATTTATGTGTGATGTACCCCCTTCCCAACTCAGGGAGGAGTTGCTTATTCACTGAACCTATGTAGATGGAGGAATCCTCTCTATTCTGACTCTCATTTTAGTGTGTCACAAGTGATGACAAGGTATGAGACTAACACCCTTTCTTCATGGCATATGAGCTCCACGCACTTCAGAAATGTGTGAATAGGCCTTAGCCTTTGGGGAACGTAGGAAAAGAAAGGAAGAAAGAAAAGAAAAGTGGGGGAACATCTCATGTCTATTTGAACTCAAGTGGAGTTCTTTCCGCACTAGCTTGAAGTACAGAAAATATATTTATTTCAAAAGAAAAGAAAAGGTGTCACTACGTGAGCAAGCTACTGTCATAATAGTTTTTTGGGGAAATAGAACAAAATTCTGTTTCTGGAATAAATTGATTTCAGCAAAGAATTTTCAATTTTATTTCAGCTAGGAGTGTTCAGTGAGTTGAATACTCAAACAGACTGCCAGGATTGCAAAAGAGATGTGTCCTGCAGAACAGTTGCCAGCCCAAGCATGCAGGGCTAATGATGTGCTGGGAAACCTGAAAAGTTACTTAAGAACAACAGCCATCAACAAGTAGAAGAAAACCTGCAAATTATGTGAAAAGAGAAGTGGGAACTGCCTGATAAATTTAAAGTAAGAATTAAAAAGAGGTCATTGGCAACCTGGCTGAATATTCATCAAGAAAGCAGATTTCTGAGTTCATTGTAAGCCAAAACAGGATTTCTTGAAGTAGCCAAACCATATGAAGGATATATAGCTTTTAACTAAGAGTGCAGTCACTGCCTACTCTAAAATTGATAATCCTTAATTTTAATGTATTTAATATTTTCACTTGGACTCCTATTGGCTAGTTTGGTGTATGAGAACCAAGACAATTGAAACAGCCGAAAGGTTGGCTTAACACATCTTTATTGCATGATGGTCCGGGGAAACATGTGGTAATGGTGGATGAACAGCTCAATATATACTGTGGCTATACATTTGAATGTGGCTCCTCGATAGCCCATTGGCTACTGTCTGGGTGACATCATTCCCCGTCACGCCCTTCTTGTCCAGGTGAGGTGGTGGCGGGAATCTTCCCGCGCTGTAGGTATTTGGGGAATTGGAACCATGTGAGCTGGGCGCTCGCTATTGCCCCTAGTGGTCACTAGCTCGCATCCTGATACAGAAGGTTACATTGTTACAGCTGGTGGTTATTATATCCACTCATTCGAGTGTTCCATTACTTAAAGGCACAATATTCCAAACACAACATCCCTCCCCCCTAGGATGAGACGAAGTCTCTCATCCAATATGGTTTATTGCAAACGCGTTTTGGACGCAAGGCTGGCTGGCTTGTCCCATGGGCGCTATCACTTCTGCGTTCCCTGGTCTCTTGTCCTGCAATGGGAGAGGGAGACTCGTTAACGACTTGCCGCGGATCCGCGGCTTTTGGGGTAGGGGTAAACTCCATTGTGGGAAAACCGGGGGCACTGGAGGCTAACGAAAAACCCCGCTTCTCGCCTGGATGGGTGGGGGACCATTCCGAAACCCCCCCCCCCCGGTTTTGTAACTCAAACTCAAAATCATCTTCTGGGGTATCTGTGGGGGTATCCCTCAGGATATCTATGGGGACAAACTTGTTCCCTTCCCCCCTTGGTGGGGACCACTGGCCCCCCTCTCCTCCCCCTTGGGCTGAACGGGTGGGGGAGAACCCTAACGTTGAATCCTGTTCCGCGCTGTCCGCGCTCTGGTTTCCGGAGACCCGGCGCCGGAGTTGGTCCGTGTGCCACCTCCAGAGTAGACCTGTGCTGGTCTCTACGCAATACGACACGGGACCCGTTTGCCCAATGACTACGCCCGGAACCCAGGCTGGCCCTGCGCTAGCGTAGTTTCTGCAATGGACCGGGGCACCTATTTCGAAACTCTTCGTGCCCGCTAACCCGATGTTCCTCCCAGTGTCTTCCACCTTCGTAGGGTCTAGCCTGGTCAGTACCGTAGTCAGCTTTCTGCGCATTAGGAGCTCTGCGGGCGAGTATCCTGACGCTAGGGGGGTCACCCTATATCCCAGCAAAAACTGGCACAACTGCAGGTTTAAGTCCCCGGGGCCCATGCGCCTCAGCGCGTCTTTGGTGGTACGCACGAGGCGTTCTACCTGGCCATTCGTCGCCGGGTGGAAAGGCGTGGAGGTGATGTGCCGGATGGCGTTGATGTCTGTGAATGCCCTGAATTAGGCGGACATGAAGCAACTAGCGTTATCGCTAACAAGTGTGTCGGGTATACCGAACGAACTGAACACCCTGCGCAATTGTTTAATTGTTGCGGCTGAGGAGGTGTTCACAACTGGGATAACCTCTAACCACTTGGAGTAAGCATCCACTATGAGGAGGAAAAGCGATCCTCTGAAAGGGCCCGCAAAATCAATGTGCACGCGGGACCATTCCCTGTGCGGAAGTCGAGCCTCTTCGGGCCAGGAGCTTTGGCAATTCTTGCAAGTGCCCACCATGTGCTCGATATCGGCGTCCAACTGGGGCCACCAGAAGTAGCTCCTGGCCAGTGCCTTGGAGCGGACAATTCCAGGGTGGCTGACGTACAGGAGCTTAAGCACCCTAGCTCTCAGGGATTCAGGGACGATTACCCGCTGGCCCCACAGGAGGCACCCCCTCTCCATGGACAGTTCTAGCTTTTTCCTAAAAAATGGGGCGAACTCCGCCGCCGGGGAGGACGTTGGCCACCCTTTCTGCACCCAAGAACTGACCAGGGCCAACGTCTTGTCCTTGCCCGTCGCCTTGGCGATCTCTGCGGGCACTATGGGGGGTGAATCTAGGACCTCTATCATGAGCACTTGGTGGTCTTGTTCCACCTCACACACGTGGCTGCTTGTGTGGGGGAGGGGTGACCTCGACAGGGCATCCGCGTGGCTTATGTCCTTTCCAGGGCGATACACCAGCGCGTTCTGGTACGCGTTTAAAAAAATGGCCCACCTGAGCATCCTAGGGGACAGAATCTGTGGCGTGGGCTTGTCTGCGGTAAAAATGCCTAGCAGGGGCTTGTGTTCAGTCACGATGGTGAAGGGGCGGCCATAGAGGAAGTCGTGGAACTTCTTCATCCCAGCAATTATCGCTAATGCCTCCCTGTCCGTCTGTGCGTAGTTGCGCTCTGCCTTAGACAGGGACCTAGAGTAGAACGCCACCGGGGCCTCCCACCAGTTTTCCAACACGTGGCACAGAACCGCCCCCACCCCCACTGGGAATGCATCACATATCAGAACCACTGGTTTCTTGGGGTCAAAATGGGTTAATATGGCGTCTGAGGATAAGAGTTGTTTCAGCTCATTGAATGCCCTCTCCTGGCTCTCGCCCCATTTCCACGCCTCGTCCTTTTTTAGTAACTTATGAAGCGGCTCTGCTACCGACGCCTTCCTCGGCAGGAAGGAATGGTAGAAGTTTAAGAGCCCCAGGAATGACTGCAATTCGGGCTTGGAGGTGGGGCGAGGAGCATTCTGAACGGCAGCCACCTTTGATTCGGAGGGTTTGATGCCTGCCGGGGTTACCCGAAAACCCAGGAACTCAACCTCTTTTGCGAAGAAGACGCATTTGTCTTTCCGCAACCTCAACCCCGCCTTTTCAAATACCGTCAGAACTTTGTCTAGCCTCTCAGCCAATTCTGACTCACTCCCCCCGTTATCAATACATCATCAAAGTATGGCAAGACCCCTTCCAGACCCTTTAAGAGGCGTTCCACGAGCGATTGGAAGATGCCTGGCGCCGAGTTCACGCCAAACTGTAGGCGCGTCACCTGCAACGCCCCCTTATGAGTGACTATCGTCTGCGCAGCAGCTGCAGCTGGGGTTACCGAGAGCTGCTGGTATGCCTGCGCCAGGTCAAGCTTTGCGAAACACTTTCCCCCATGTAACCTGGCCAACAGTTGGCTGACTACCGGCACCGGATACGCATTTGGGCGTATCGCCTTATTAATGGTACATTTGTAATCAGCGCATATTCGAACCTCCCCGTTGGCCTTCAGCGCTCTTACAATCGGAGTTTCCCACTCCACGGAATCAACAGGAACAAGAATCCCCTGGCCCACCAATTTGTCCAGTTCCGCCTCTATCTTGTCCTTAAGTGCAAAAGGCACTCTGCACGGTTTGAGTCTTATTGGGCGGACCTCCGGGTCCAGGTCGAACGCAACTGGGGGCCCCTTGAATTTTCTGAGTCCCTTCTTGAACACTTTGGGATGCGTGTTACACACCTCCTGTATTGGATCAGTCCCAACGGCATGCACCCCCCCAATGAACAAACCCAGGGGCTTAAACCATTGAGTCCCGAGGAGACAACAACTCCCCCCCTTGAGAACAACCAGGGGAAGTTCCGCGGCGTGTTGCTTGTATTGGACCTTGAATTTTCCAACCCCCAACACCGGAATGCTATTTCCCTGCACGTCCCGCAGCGTAGACCTCAGTGCTTTGAGCTTGGGCCGCACGTTGGGGGAAATTCCCAAAAACTCCCTCTGGGAAATGATTTAATATGAGGACCCCGAGTCTATCTCCATCTTAACGGGGACCCCTTGCACCAGTACCTCAACAAAATATCGTGGGTGTCCTAAGGACACGCTGTGGACTGCCGTGTCGTCGTCACTGTCGTCGGAGATGCGGCCCACGCCGTCCTGCTTCCTTGAGGGCCGGACGCCTTCCTGGTTTTTCGGTGAGCGGTCTGTTGAGCCTTTCTGGTCTCTGCGCCGCTGTCTGCAAACCTTGGCTATGTGGCCTCGGCGCCCGCAGTTGTGGCACTCGGCCTTCCTGAACGGGCACTTGATGCGGTCATGGGCCGCCCCACAGCCATCGCAACACCGGCCATCCTTCCGCACCTTCCGGATGTCCTCGTCCTCGCTGCTCTCCGTGGAGGAGTGTGGTGCCCGCCTGGCCGCTTGCACCGAGCCCGCCGCCTTGTCGGGTTGTGGGGGCCTTGCTCTGAACCCCTTAACCCCGGCCCTCGTGGCTTCCGCAGCCTGCGCCTCCTTCACGACCTCTTGCAGCGTCGGGGGCGGCTCCTTGTTCATCAGCTTTCGCTGAACCTCCTCGTCCCACAGGCCGCACAGCATGCGGTCCCTGAGGGCGATTTCCAGGTTATCCCACTTGCATGGGCCGGTGGCCAACCAGAGGGCCGCTGCAAAGGCAGCCACGGACTCACCAGGCGCCTGGACTCTCTTCCAGAACGCGTCCCGAGCCGAAAACATCGAAACCGAGGGCTGGAAATGGTCGCGCATTGCTTTCAGGAGCTGCTTGACCGGCACTTCGTTCACCTTCTTCGGAGACACCAGGTCCACCAATACCTTCATGGCGGGGAACCCAAGCATCCTGATGAGAATGGCCCTCTTCTTCCCCTCGTCTGAGATGTCGGACACTATCAGTGCGCTTTGGAAGTCCATTTCGAAGAGCTCCCATTCTTCCGGTTTGTTGATGTTGAAACCGGCCTGCGTTGTCTTGATTCCGTGGGGATCCATTATCCCACCTTCGTCGCCAATTTGGTGTATGAGAACCAAGACAATTGAAACAGCTGAAAGGTTGGCTTAACACATCTTTATTGCATGATGGTCCGGGGGAACATGTGGTAATGGCGGATGAACAGCTCAATATATACTGTGGCTATACATTTGAATGTGGCTCCTCGATAGCCCATTGGCTACTATCTGCGTGATGTCATTCCCCGTCACGCCCTTCTTGTCCAGGTGAGGTGGTGGCGGGAATCTTCCCGCGCTGTAGGTATTTGGGGAATTGGAACCATGTGAGCTGGGCGCTCGCTATTGCCCCTAGTGGTCACTAGCTCGCGTCCAGATACAGAAGATTACAGTGTTACAGCTGGTGGTTATTATATCCACTCATTCGAGTGTTCCATTACTTAAAGGCACAATATTCCAAACACAACAGCTAGTCTCTTAGACTCTGTATGTGACCAGATATCCTGGTGACCCCCTAGCCTAGAACAGTGATGGTCACCCGCTGGGTCGAGTAAAGCGGTATAGAAATTAAACATGATGATGATGGTGAACCTTGGCACTCCAGATGTTCTTGGACTTCAATTCCCAGAAGCCCAAGCCCCCATGAATCCACACAAATGGGTTTGCTGCGATTCATCCGGCCCATGCCACCCCCATTGCTCCTGGAAGCAGAAGTAAAATGCACCCATATACAATACTAGGGCAAGTAGTCAATAGGACAGCAAAGAGTAAACACACTAGACCGCCAAGATCTGTTTTACTTCCCGAAATGCTGTTGACAGTCTATCATTGATTTAAGCCAAGTGGTTCAACACAGATCAATAAAGAATTTGTTTAGTTTTGCTTGACTTCATTAAAAATCAGCTTTCAAAGCAATTCATAGTTGCAAAAATAAACCTAATAAAAACTCTCAAATGAGAGCATATTTAAAACAATTAAAAATAAACAACAATTCTGTTGATTGGGTCTGGCCCAGCACATCAAAGCACCTTGGCACCCTTTTAGTTTTGAATCTTTAGTTTTGAATCTTTTATGCTTTGTGTACTTGTGTTGCATTATGCTGCATTCCAGTGAGATGTCACCCTGAGCTCTTCGACTCAGATATTGCAAGGCACTTCTCTTTATCCATTGTACTTTGGAAGATGCTGCCTGAAAGAGTGCCAGGAATTAGATACAAGCTCTGGCAAGTATTATAATAAGATGCCACTTCTGCTTTAATTATCCTTTTGTTTGAACTGAAATAAAGTGGGAATAGGAGTGCTTCCTCATTTCTGAGAAAAGGTACTTGTGTGCACCTGACTGCCAGCATACAGGTGACATATTTGCAACAGAATTCCTTTATTGGCGAGGATGCAATTTTATCCATTCAATCCCAGTGGAAAACTAAGCACTTGGTGCAACCTTAGCTATTATCTTTGTTCTAAATGGAGCTGTTTTCTCCCCTTGAGTATCATCAGAAACTTGCTAGTTGGAAAATACTTGTCATCTTTGTACTTGATCCTAGCCTCTAAGCAGTGAATTATTTGGAGTCTTTGTAGAAGAACCTAAAACTGACTGCAGTCCAGGCAGGAGTTTCATCACCCTGTTTCTTGTGAAATATTCTAGCCCAGTGTTGGCATACCTCTGGCACACGTGAGCACTCAGGTGGCACTCAGAGCCCTTTCTGTCGGCAAGCCCCGCACAGCTGGCGCCAATAGCAGCACCACTTCCCCATCCACCCCTGCCCCTCCGCCAATGGGGAGGCAAGAGGGGAGGCTGATATCCTGCCTGGGAGGTGGTGGGTGCATGCACCCACATGACATTGGCAGAGACATGATGGCAATGTCACAATGGGTGCATGTGCACACTCAATGCCTATCCACCTCTACTTCCTCTTAGGAAATGTTGGTTATTCTCTGCTATAGGTTAGCAGAGAATGAGGTAAAAAATCCAGCAACAACAGCAGAGAAAGTGTGACACTGTATGAGAGTGATCTAGCCTTGGTTGATTTGGAAAAATTAGAAAATGGTGAGGCTTGTTTATATTGCTTTTCACATTCATTTGGAAATTGCTCCTACAACCACTGTAGTTGCAATCTAGTCAACCACATGTTGACCTTGGATCACTTTCTTTCAGTCTCTTAATTGCAATGTACCCCTCCCCGTCTCCCCACATCCTGTCATCTCTTATACAATAACTGTCAGCCATTTGAGAAGCTGCTTGGTTCCCTTTCCTTGATGCTTCTCTTCCTCTTTTACCCTTTTGGATGCTGAGGGAGATACAGTAAAACCCCATATAACGATTTTAATTCATTCTATGGGTCTGTTCGCTATGCAGGTTTATTTTGTTGTACGATTTTTCCTATGGAAAAAATTGTACAACAATTTTTTTCACTAAGTGGTTTTCCCATTGAATATTTGTTGTACGTTTTTTTCCATAGGAAAAATCGTTATGTGGG
Source organism: Bradypodion ventrale (assembly GCA_035047345.1). NCBI lineage: Eukaryota > Metazoa > Chordata > Lepidosauria > Squamata > Chamaeleonidae > Bradypodion > Bradypodion ventrale. The sequence continues at coordinate 142,150,434 of JAWDJE010000002.1, forward strand.
GCGCCATTTTTTTAAAAAAACCTATTAGTTATGCGATTTTTTCACTATAGGGGGCATTCATTATACGAGGTTCCACTGTACAAGGTTTTTGCTCTGGCACTTCTATCAGCCTTCACTGGCGTTATTTGGTGTTCTTGTAAGGTTTCTTTTATGTTATCTCTCCACCTTCCTCTGGGTCTGCCTCATGATCTTTGTCCTTTTCTTCTTTCCACATATGCCTTGTATAGTATAGAATCCCAATACATTCTTTCCAAATGGGAAAACCACTTTATTTGCTGTCTCTATATGTAGTTTAAGATTGATTCTATCCAACTCTTCTCCTTATAGTCTTATTCCCTTCTAGTCACTTCAGCAGCCTTCCTGGCGTACACAGAAAGAGCCTCCTCGAAAACTGTGGTATTTTTGAATCATAATCCGGTGTACCCTGGTAATGCTAACCTTGTGTTGCTGGCTAATGTGATTCTACTTCCCTCCCACAACAACTGTAAGAGTTTAAGAAATTTGCCATTTTCTTTCATCCTGTGGAACTTGAATATTAAAGGGTGGGTTCTGTATGTGAAAGGAAATTCCCTATTAGTTTGAAACTGTTTATATCTGAGTGTGAGATGCTAACTTCTCAAGCCAGAGACATTTTCTGGTAGTTTTAGGTGGACAAGGTGATGTGCAGAATTGTTTGTTTCAACTACAAGTCTTAGAAGAACGATGTACTCCTAAAAAACCACACACACATTTACATACCTAAAGTATTAGGAATTTAATGTTAGTGTGATTTGTTGCTTATAATCTTGATTGGCATTCTCAATTTTTTTAACAAGAAAAGCATCATCAACAAGGCTATCTTTCTAAATCTGTTTTTAACTAAATTATTCTTAGCTTAAGGGTTCTTTAATAAATACTTAGTCTTTAGAATCTTCCCTTCATTGCCAAAGCTTGAATTAGAAAAAAAACAAAGAGAGAGAGAGAGAGAGAATTGATAGGGGATCAGAATACAGTAGTACTTTGAAAATGGAACTTAAACGCTACAGCCCTGGTTTTTTATTTGATTTTGTCTTGGAACATGCCAAGGAAGCTTGTCCTTTAGCATCTTTTCATTATGTAGTGATGTGGTCAAGCTCTCCAGCTTTCCATGTGTACAACTGGAGTTAGAAACTGTATCTACTGGGTTGCTTTTAAATCTTTGCTTGGACATGGAGAATCACTTGAAGGTGGGTAGGTGGACCAATAAATATTACTTGTCCCTTGGAAACCTCCTAGAATCAACATAATCTAGAACTGCCTTGGCAGCACATCTCATAGATATACACCTGGTTTCCTTCAGTATGCTCATGACACTTGGCTCTGTTTCCAAATGCTACGATGGACTGGATCTTTTTTGAATCCTGTCTCCGGATGTCTAGCCAACCTCTGGCTGTTACTGACTGTTCCCTTTCCTGCCACCTCAATATTTATACTAATTTTCTCCTACAATTCCATCTGCTTGGTGATTGAAACGATATGTATGTAAGTTCCAGATTATTATGGAAATTATTGCTGTCCGGCTACGACCACACAGTTCTTCTTAGGTACTGTTTTCCAGCTATTCTGCTTGAGGAAACAGACATGTTTATGCCTAGCAGGAAGTCTTTGCTGAGTTAACCGGGCAATTTCACCAATGCCCTTTTCGCTTCCCCTTTGAGAGCAGATCTGACCATATTTGTCCCCCAGGGAGTGGGCAGATCTCATTGGCCTGCTTAATGCCTCTTGTGGGTATCCACTGGGAAGAACACAACAAGCACAAAAGTGCCTCTCTTTTGTATATGGGCAAATGGCAGGTTTCCAGGAGTCCTCCTTATCAATTCCTCTGGTCATGACTGTGGCTGTGCTGTCTGTGTTGTTGCTGCAAAGCTTCTTTATATTTTGTAAATGTGGCTACAGAAGGTGAAGAGGTGGAGGTAGCAGACCAATGCCCCGCCTGTCTTAATGGATCTCCCACCCTGTAGTCCCTTTTATTGTAAAATGCTCTCCTTTCAAACACTTCCTGCATATCTACCATCTACCCCATTGAGTGGGGAAACCATGGCCACTTATAGTTCTGTTGCTGTAAATAAAGGCCATAAAGTCTTGTAGTATGGATTTGTGTATCTTTACCTATAAGGAGGGATGTTAACCGTTGGACTCTGGCATACACGCCCGCACCTGTCCATACTGTCCTGTACCGAGCCGCCTGCACTTGCCTTTACCCAGCACGCAGAGCGCCACAAGGGTCCCGCAATCGCCAGTGGGGCAACAGCCCCACGAACGCAAACAAAACAAAAAAACTTCAATTCCCAACGTCCTCCATGCCGCGCTGCCCCTCAGCCAATCAGGCTGACAGGCGAGAGCAAGCAGAATGTTTGGAAAGGTGGCATGCCCAATAGAAACTGAGCCACAGGGGAAAAAAACCACTGCATGAACATGAGCAAAAGAAACAAAACTTCAAGCCCCAGCGTCCTCCGAGCCATGATCACTTCAGCCAATGAGGCTGAAGGGCGCAAGCACGCAGAACGCTGGAAAAGCCGGCACGTGAAAAATAAAATAAAATAACGCTTCACACAATGGAAATGCAAGGCCTCCACAGGCAGATGCAGTGCCTCCCACAACGGGAACGCAAGGCAACCACAGGCAGACGCAGCACCTCACGGCCTTGCTAACCCAAACCCACAAAAAAACCACGGTGAGACAACCCCAGGCCTTCTTTCCTGGAGCAACGGAGAGAAGAGGGAGTCCCTCTCCTCCACGCTACCCCGCCGAAGACATGGTGAGACCATCCCGGCTTCAAGGTAAGTTGAGCCGGGGTAGAACAAAAGCAGCAGGCAGCAATTCGTCAGGGGAAGCACACTCCCTGGTGAATGACTGGATTCTGCCTTTCTACTACCCACACCGCTACTTCTAGAACTAGCACGAAACAGCGGTGGAGGTAATAGAAAAGCAGCAGCCAGCAATCTGCAAGGAAGAGCACCACCCCTTATGGATCATTGCCTGCTGATCTCCCGTTAGGTAAGCCAGGGAAAAAGGAGGCCAAGAGGAGAGAACCATCATGAAGAAGATAGCTCTTCTCTGCCTCCTTTTCACCTGACCGACCTAATGAACTGTACCGGACGAAGAGCGAGCTGACTGCCAGCTCTTCCTTTTACCCATTGCTGCATCGAAACCTAATTTCGAAACAGCAATGGGGAAAAGAGGAAATGACAGACAGGCCATTCTTCACCCCACAAAACACAACCACAACCATTTAACCAAAACGCCAAGTATCAAAAATAATAAAACACAAATAAATAAACAAATAAAATAAAAACAATAAACAACACAACAATAAACCACAAACTCAACAAAAAACACCCAAAATACCAAAGGCTACCAAAAAACCATAAAAACTCACTAAAACACCTATCTACAACACAAAAATACCTAACTCAACAAACAATAATATCACAAAATAAAAAAATAAATACGAAAGAAATCAGAAAAATAAATAACCAGAAATAATAAAAACAATTAAACACATCACAAACCCAAAATAAAAACAAAAGAACAAGCAGAAGCACTTTGGGGGGTTTAAGTAGAGACTCTATACTTAAACCCCCCAGCCCAACACCCCAAAATCAAAACAAAATAAAAACAGATTAAACAATCAAGAGCATTCACCAAACACGTCCTCCCTCCATGCCTCCAGGACCAAAGTGAACAAAGAAAGGAAATCACAGTACTCTTAAACACAGCCCCACCTAGAGGCCAGAAGAGTAAAAAACAGTCAAAAAATACAAAATAATCAAAATAAGAAATAAATAAATCAAATAAATTCAAAAACCACAAATTCACAATATCAACACCCAAACCACCCCTAACCATAAAAACACACATAAAAACTGCCCGGCAAGGCTGGGCAAACTATGCTAGTAATTGATAAACATGTGAACTATTTAGTCACATTGTGTTTATGTTTGGGAGCAATGAAGTTATATATGTAAGCAAAATATCAGTTCCATCTTTCCAGCTGTGCTAAACAAGTTAAAATAATATTCTTAAAGTGCGCTTGTCTTATCATTGGCCCTGTGTGTGTGCTTGAAATGTTCTCATAAAACCTTGGTAGGGGGAAAAGATCCCCAAGGAAATTGTGAAAGAATATAATTTTCCTTTTAGTGCACATTTGTTACCTGTGGGCTCTTTCCTGAAATGAAACAACCGTTTTTAACAACTGAATATGCTTTCAACTTAAAGCTCTTTTTTTGCTATTTATTCAGGATGAAGTCTTGCGTTATTTTTTGAGTCTGGAATTCCTGCTTGGTGGGAGATGCCTTACATAAGTAATAAAAGAACCATCTTATGAGACTTGACACAGAAAGCAAATATGTATATATTCTTGCTGTTGCTTGCTTACTTGAATGATCTCCATTCATACATGGCTAATCACCTTGCTTTCCTATTCATATATGTCAAAGGGAAGTAGGAGACTAATTTTTTACATGGTAGAGTAGAGGGTGTGTAGATAGGAGGAGCTGAACCATTCTCAACTGTCTACCAGCTTTGTTTCCAAATGCTTTCAGCCTGGGGTCACTTTTGGTGTCAGAGATAAGACTAAAGGGAAAAGAAAACCAGATGAGTAATATCACACATTTAGAGCCAAGAGAATCCTACTCCATTCAGTAATAATAGAGGAACTTGTAGCCCCTTGTAGAACAACAAATTTTATTTTACAGAAGTTTTCATGGACTGCAGCCACTCATAAACCTAATGGAGTTGGATACTGACCACAGTATCATATGCCAGATAAAATCTGTTAGCCTTTAAGGTGACACGGAATGCTTTGTTTTTGTTTTGTTTTGTTTTTGCTGCCACAAAAGGAAAGGATTGCCACCCACCCACTCATAAATTTCCCTTCTTTATATATCAAATATGTAGATATAAATCTATACCTCTCAGCTCCTCCTTTGTATGTAGGTGTGTGTATAAATGGAAGAAACATAAAGAATAAACCAGGCAGCATCTGCCATGTGGCTGAGTTAGATATGGGGTTTTATCAAGGCTAAAGATATAATCAAATAAAGCAAATGTAATTATAGTAAAAACCACGGGTTATGGAAATAATCAATTACAGGAAGTTTTCCATAAAGCAGTATTTCCGTAACCGGAAGCACAATTTCCCATAGGAATGCATTGAATTTTTTTTAAAAAGTTCCAAACCATCAAAAAATTCAAACTAAATTTAAAAAAAACATCCAAAAATATGCCAGACACAATTCTCGCACATCTCGCTTGATCTCCCCAGCTAGTGAGCGGCTGGGGTGAAGAGGGGTTGTTCTTAGAGATCATTCAAGGTGCGGAAGAGAAAGGGGAATCCTCTAATAACAAAGAATTTCCTTCTGTAAGTCGAGTTTTCCATTACCCGAGACATCCATAACCTGGGGTTTTTACTGTAAAACATAAAAATGACTAAGACTACTTAAAACAGAATTTTAAATTCACAATTTAAACTACAAAAACGTTAAGGCGTAAATGCTGCTCCCACCATTTACACAGGAAAAAGAGCCGACTTACAGTACCTTGCTAATCAGAACTACTACTAAATAGGTATTGTAGCATTTTTGTTATCAACAACTTTGTTACTGAAAAAATTAAACTAGCATAAAAAAAAGTTTAATATACAGTATTCAATTTAACGAGGAATGGGCATGCATGCACGTGTACACACCCAAACCTTGGAAGCAGGAAGCAGAAGGATATTTTTATGTGTATTGTTGTTTATTTTATATATTATTTTGATATGCTGCCTTTCTTCCCAAACTTATTATGCCACAGGCCAGTCATGTGGTTGAGTGGGCCGGTCACGTGGTTCCCCCTGCTGTAAAACACATCTGCGGCTGTTATAAATGTGTTTATGACTGCTGTGGGTGCATTTATGGCAGCATTTAGGACAGCTGTGGGTGTGTCTACGCATGCGGGGCACGTTTTACAGCTGTCATAAATGGGCCGGCTTCTGAGAGTGGTGAGGGCAGCCGCTGGCCACATGAAATGGTAGTTTGGCCACCCTTGACATAGAGAAATCCAGACAGCAAAAGTCAAGTAAACACACATTCTATTAAATTCCATGGCAATTAAGATCAGTCTAAGGCATGAGTTCTCAACCTTTTTCAGCTGGGGGCCGGGTCATGCTCCCTCAGACAGCTTCAGGGGCTAGACAGCCATTTTCCCCTTCTCCATCACATGACGCTTCTTGGTGTGGTGGAGGTGGTGGTGGGCCACATGAAATGGTGCCACTGGCTGCATTCAGCCCATGGGCTGCAGGTTGAGAATCCCTAGTCTAAGGAATACATTAAAACAGTTAAACGTGTATCCACATATATTTTTTAAATTAATTTTTTAAAATATATACTGTATTTTAAAAATAGATAGAACATTACTGGAAACCTCAAATATAGCTTGAATGTCTGTCTGAAAATGGATGACTTTTGCCTGATGATGAAAGAACAAGAGAAAGGAAGTCAACTTGCTTCTACCATTCGGAAACCTGGGAGCAGCTTCTAAGAAGGCCATTATCTCATGTCCTCACCAAATAGTTCTGTGAGGACTGAGAGAAGGGCTTTCTCAGAAGATCTTGAGGCTCATATGGGTTGATACAATCCTTCAGATACCTTAGATTCTGTATAGGGCTTTAAAGGTCAGGACTTTGAATTGGACAAGGAGACAGACTGGTAGCCAGTGAAACTATTATAATACAAGAGTTATGTGGCCCCTGTAACTGGCCCTAGACAGCAGTCTGCATTATTTTGAACAAGTGACTTTTCTAAACATTCTTCAAAGGCAGCCCAATGTGGAGCGGATTTCCCTAATCCAGGCGGGAAGTAATAGAGGTGTGTTCCTTTACCCAGAAGACAAATCTCAGTGAACATCAGTTACGAATTAGGAAGCGATTTCTTTTTGCTGCTCTCTGTTTTGTGATGGTGGTGGTTAAAGACCTGCTTCCTTGAACCTCACTTGCATTTTGAAAGCAAAATAATGATTGTGTTGTGATCTGTTTAAAGTGGTAATTCAGTGTAGCAAAACAGTGTTGATATCCTGACAGTTTATATTTATTTCCAATGATAAGTCTTTGGATCAAATAGTAACAAACCCCCATTACCATTTCAAGCCCCACTTGGATAGTTGTCACAAAACACAGATGGCCATTGGCAGGGCTGAAGTATATTCCAGATTGCCAGAGCAGCTGGCCAGCACTCACAGTGCCAAAATTTAGCCAAAACAACACATAACTGATGGTAAGGGGTTGCCACTGGCTTTATAAACCAGCAAGCTTAATCTAGGGATGCGGGGAGTGATGTAATGAGAAGGAAACACGGTTTTCTGTCAAGGGAAAGGTAGAGATGAGCATTCTGTTGGCAATTCAGGCAGTCCGTGCTTTGCTACGCCAGCATATGAGAAGCCCAGGATTCGTTAACATCGCATCCAACCCTCACACAAGCTGACTGCTGGTCTCATTATAGAATGTGGCAGACATTTCCAAATGAAAATAACTTTGAGATTGAAAAAGAAGCAGAATTACATTTTGTGTGTTGCCAATTCCTAATTACATTGTAGATTTCTTGACCTTGCATCTTCCATATTGCCTAAAATGAGTGAACATTTTAATTGTCATGTAATCGGGAGAAAGTAACTAGCCTGTCACAGGCTAATTCCAGTTAATCATAAAAATGTTTTTAAAAAAACCTTCAGTAATCTTATGTATGATATTATGCTTATATGTATTGTATTCTTATTATACTGTATTGTACATTGTTTATCATTTACTGTTGGAAGAAGCTCTGAGTGGTTCATGCACTAGAAGAGCGGGGTACAAATAAACAATTATTATTTATTATTATTATCTGGAACATATACACAGTTCTGTTAACGAGACATCTGTTTCAGATTATCTTTAGAAATCTTAAAAATAAAATGGTAATTTTACCTTCTTCCAAGCCAGTTGGTTTAAGAGTTGCCATCCAGAATGATTATAAAAACTAATAAATGAAAAGTCCAGGCCATATTATCTAGTCTATAATATTTATTACTACGCTACTTCACCTTGTCCATACTAATTTAAATATGGTTATGCAAAGTCAGCTATAAACAATGTTACTTCACACTTTATTGTCCTTCATTTTCTGGGCATATCTGTTATACCCCAAAACAAGAACCTGCAAATTTTCACATGTTCTCTCTGGCAATATTATACTGTACAATCATGAAATAATGGTGTTGGAAGGAGCCTATAAAGCCATCGAGCCCATCCGCTGCTCATTGAAGGAATCCAAATCAAAGCAGATTTGACAGATGGTTGTCCAGTTCTCTTTAAAATGCTTTCCAGCGTTGGACTGCTCACCACCTCTTGAGTTAATTAGTTCCGTTGCCATACTGCTGTAACATTTAGGACTTTTTAAAAATAATAATAATAATCAACCAAAATTCCCATCATCTAACAAGGAGGTTGCCCAATCAAATAATACTCTGGCAGGATTTGTTCTTGACAAATCTGTTTACTTTTAATTGTTACTGCATTATTTTCGAAGTGTCTGCAGACCACATCTTCCACCAAGTCATCTCTATTGGTTGGAATCAAGTCAAAGAAAGCTAATCTCTAGTTTGTTCTTCCTCCACTTTTTGTAGGAGAAAATTATCAGGAATAGAAGTCAGGAATTTCTTGGAGGGCCATATTTGGTAGAAGTTGCCTCTTAACAATAGAAAGCTTTCATTTCTACTATATTGTGCCTCTTTGAAATTCTTGCAAAAAAAATTTAAAGGTTCCATTTTTATCTTCTCCTTGATTGAGCAGTCAGTAGTACCGTACTTTTTGGACCATAAGACGCACCTGACCATAAGACGCACCCAGTTTTCAGAGCAGGAAAAATATATATTTAAAACTGTATTTTGCACCAGCAACCAGTGGTGGCGCTGGAGGTGAAATGGGCAGGCCAGGCCAATTGCACTGTGGAAGGAAGTGATAATCTAGCCTAGCCTCTTGCTCTCCTTTCAACCAGGAAGCATGTTTCCCCCTCCATTTTGTCCACATGGAATAGAGACAAAGGCATCAAGGTAAGTGAAACCCTTTCTTTTTAAGCACAGGTTTGGTTTCCCACTTAAATGCATTGGGAACATACAAACAGAAAACCTTTTAATACAAGAAATTTATTTTCAATGCATTTAAATGGGAAATTGCAATTTTCGCCCTCTTGTGGCCACTTGTTTTTCATATATTTCCCGCCCCCCTGCCCCGAACAGCTGAACAGCTGAGAGGCGGCAGTAGTAGTCTTCGGCCAGCTGTGGCTCTTGTAAAATATCCTTTTACAACAGCCATAGCTGGCCGAAGACCAGCATTTGGACTATAAGATGCACCCTCATTTTCTCCCCACTTTTGGGGGAGAAAAAATGCGTCTTATAGTCCAAAAAGTACGGTAGATTCTAGCTATCACATTCCTTTTATTTCTAGCCTCAGTTTTATAAATCTAGATGTCCTCAATGGGACAACCAAGCTCATCCTCCTGTATTTCGGTGCAGGAATTTTTGATATATAGTGTGACAATATTTATTTCCTATTATTTCTGTTCTTTGAATAATTTATATCCTTCAGTTACTGTATGTCAGTCATTGGAATCATCCCACCAAGTTTGAGTTATCCCTATAAGGACTCTAGCTGGGGTAAGCTGCATGCAAACTCATTTGTATAGCTTACTAGGTTAGTGCCTGGCTTCGCCCAGGTTTTTTTGGGGGGTGCTCTGACGTCCCTCCCAGGTTGGTGGCCCCTTAGGCCGTGCCCACTGCCACATTCCCTTTCTGTCGTCCATGTTACCTGGCCCGGTTGTATTTCCCGCCACTGGTACTTCGTCCCTGTGGCCGCCATTTAGGCCTCCCAGTCCCTACTGTTCGAACAGCTAGCCTGCTTTTCCCATTGTGCGTGGGCATGTCGCATTCTTCACTGGGCTCCGACTGTGTTAGTCTGGGCTGCCCGCACACAGGGACCCGCTGCCAACTGGTGTTCCTGGGCGACCTTGGTGGTTCGCTCACTGTGGCCCCATGTTCCCTGGCCTGTGGTACAGGATTATTTGACGGCCACCTCCTGCATGTGGGGTAGCTGTTGGTGTTGCGGCCGCGCATCTGCCACCCCGCCTCTACTGCGATGGGTGCCAACTGGGTTGGTCCGGGCCACACACACGCAGGCATCTGCTGCATGCTGGGGTCCTTGGGCAGCGCCAGTGGTCACTCACCATAGCCTTGTGTTCCACAGCCAGGGGAGCAGGAGTACCCCACAGCCGCCTTCTGCGCATTTGGTGTCTATTGAGACCAGCGCAAGAGCGGGAGAATATGTATATATACTGTGCAGGCACTTGGTGTTTTATAGGTACAGTATCCTAAATCTATAGCAAATCTAAGCAAGGGCCCCTTGACACAATTTGCTACAGGCCCCATGCTGGCTTAATCTGGCACTGCCCCCCCCCCAATCCTTGCCATTTTCAGCTGAATGGAAGAGAAAAATGAAACACAAATCAACCCATCTCAGAGCTCATTCAGACAAACTGTCCTCCAACCCCACCTCACTTTACAGCAGTTGGTGTTCTTGGTGCCAAATTGCTGAGGATCGTAAGAGGGTGTCTGTTTTTAAAATCTCGCTTCTCTTTTTTAAAAAATGAAGCAAAACTACTTCCAAAAGCTTGAAGAAAAGCTTTTAAAATTATCTTTATTTTTTTAAAGTAGATAAATACTAATATTAAAAGGTTGCTCCATGGATTTCACTGCTAATCTACTTTGGAAATCAACTGTCTAACAAAACAATTCTTTGAAATGTTGAGGAAACTTTTTATAAATTATGTTCCTGGCTGTATTGTTATTTTTATTGTTGTTGCTTTAGTAGGTTAGCACACACAAAAAATCCCTAAAAGGATATTGCTGCTAAACCGGAGATACATTCTTTTATAAAGCCAGGACGTTTGCTGATCATTGTCATTGTTAGTACTGAGTTAAACGTTGAATCATCTGGATGGTGGGAAAAATTCTCATACTGTATCCATATAGCACAATCAGGTACATGTGAAGGAACAAATGCACTGTCTGAATAAGCCCTCAGTTCTGAAAACCTAGTTGGGACACAACTAGAGTGCAGTAGGAATTATTACAGTTTGGAGTTTCTTTTGGAGGAATTCTGTTTTTCCTTTTTGTGAGCTGTTTGTTGTATCCCCCCCCCCCCGTCTCACTGGGCATGGATAGGAAGGGAGAATCCTAGCAATTGTACTTCTATACCGCCCTATAGGCCATAGCGCTTAATGTACTGTCTGGACGGTTCACAAGGTAATTAGCATTTTTGCCCCAATTTGCTGGGTATAGAATTTTAGTTTGGTTTATAACACCTGGAAAGTTTTACATGTTGGTAAACCTTACAGAAAACAGTAATCAATATAGGCATCTATCTACCAGTGGTGCTAGATCTCAAGACCTTTCTGAGCATTGTTACTGTCTCATTTATTTGTAGACACACTGACTCAGAAGGCTGTTGAAACACAGGTGTAGTGCCTGGTAAATTCCTTCTCCAAAAGGCACTTGGATTGGAAATAGTGAGGGGAAAGAAGTTGGCAAAGTCATTCCTGATTGGAAGCTAGAGGTATCACTTTCAAAACTACAACTCATCTTTTCCATTCCTCTCTCCTCATCTGTATGCTTTCCTAATATGGAGAACCTTGGGAAAAGATGAATGGGTTTTAACAAGGACTGCTGTGTGACACCTTCAAGGATGACAGATTGATTGTTACATGGGTTTTGTGAGCATATAGCTTACTTCTTTAGAGCTATAGAGTATAGTCTTGAACGTTTAAGTATTTGAGATGGGATGTAGAGGGTAAAATAAGGGGGAAATTTAAATCCAGAATTATTAGCAGTGAATGCATTTCAGATCCCAGGCACTGTAATAAAGAATCTGTTCTCTAATACTGAAGTCTAGTGATATGTTTGAACTTCCTAGAAGACCAGTTGGTCATCTTTTTTTTCTTGATGAAGAAGTATCATGTTGTTAAATAATAAAAGTTTAACCTTTGGATTCAGAACTTTAACTGTCTACTGGAATGCGCAGTATTCATGATCCTCTACATTTCTGAATCATTCCTGAAGCTTTGGAAAGGTCCTGATTCCTTTGGAGTGGTACAGAGGACTCCTGCACAACCTTGGACAGATTCAGAGATTGATTTGGCATTCAGAAGTGGTCCAAAATGCACAACTCTAAAAATCTTCTGAGGGAAGATTTGACACTATGCTACTAGATGAATGAATATAAATTATGTGCTCTTTTGGTTATAGTTTGCTCACAAACAGGGTGGCTAATAGCTTGGGGTGCAGTGGGTTTTTACTCCAGAATTTAAGAGGGCTTCTCCTTAAAAGATGCCTATGCTAACAATAGAAATGAACCCACTTCATTTCAATAAAAAAGTGTTAAACCTTTGTTTGCCTGTAAGCCTTACTCCTTAACTCTCAGTGTATGAGGAGGAGAGACTCCTTTCCTTAGAGGAGCAGGGAAAACAACATAGACCAGGTGTATTTTTTTGGAAGGTAACAAGATTTAATGGTGGTGGATCTAATCCCTAATACATTTTGAGGGAGCTCTCCCCTCCCCTCCCCCATAGCCCTAGGGGAGAGGACTGAGTAACTCTAATAGGGAATAATAATAATAACAATCTTCAGAAAAATGTAGAAAGGAAAGCAGATCACAAATCACATAATCGCTGGTGTCTATGTATGAATGCAAGGAGGAATCAGGGAACTACAGACCAGTGCGCTTGATATCAATTCAGGGAAAAATCTGGGGATGATTATAAAGCAGTCACTCTGCCAGCACCTTGAAAACAATGCAGTAATAATTACAAGCCAATTTGGATTTGTCAAAAACAAATCCTGCCAGACTAATCTTACCTGATTTTTGATCTGGTAACTTCCTTGGTAGATGATGGGAATGTTGTAAACGTAATATATCTTGAATTCAGCAAAGCCTTTGACAAACTGTCCAATAATATTCCAATTAACAAGGTAATCAGGTGTGGTCTGGATAACACAAGTGTCAGGTGGATATACAGTTGGTTACAGAATCATACTCAGAGAGTGCTAATTAATAGCTCCTGCTCAAAATAAGAGGAGGTAACAAGTGGGGTACCACAAGGCTCATTCATAACTTGATGCTCTTCAACATTTTCATTCATTACTTGGAAGAAGGAGTTCAGGGTATATATATCACATTTGAAATGACACTAAATTTGTTGGAATAGCTAATACTATACTTAGAAAAGGGGGGATTAAAAAATTGATAGGCTTGAGTACTGAGCTGAAAACAACAAAATGAAATTTAACAGGGATAAATAAGTTCAAGTTTCCCTGAGGGGGAAATGCACAGTCAAAAGATGAGGGATACTTTGCTCAGTGATACTACAAGCAAGAAAGAACTCGGAATTGTTATATAAGACTGTGATAAGGTAAAGGTTTCCCTTGCTCGAAAGCCAGTCGTATCCGACTCTAGGGTGCAGTGCTCATCTCTGTTTCTAAGCCGAAGAGCCAGCGCTGTCTGCTTCTGCAGACGTTTCCGTGGTCATGTGGCAGGCATGACTAGACACCGGAGCGCACGGAACGCTGTTACCTTCCCACCGAAGTGGTCCCTATTTATCTACTTGCAATTTCTTGCTTTCGAACTGCTAGGTTGGCAGGAGCTGGGACGAAGACGGGAGCTCATTTCCGTCCTGCAGTACTCGGGAATCGAACTGCTGACCTTCCGCTTCCCAGTCAGCGTCTTAGTAACTTGAGCCACTGCAGTCCACTGCACATCACAGACTGTGATGTGACTGCAAAAAAGGCTTATGCTATTTTAGGCTGAATTAAGAGAATATAATATTCAAAACCTTGAGGTACTAGCCTGTCAACATCTAGAGTACTGGGTGCAGTTATGGACACCACACTTTAAGAAGTGTGCCAACAAATTAAAACAAATTCAGAAGAGGACAATAAGGATGATCAGGAAACCAAAGCCAAAGAAGAAAGACTGAAAGAACTGCCACTTTTGCCTTGAGAAAAGGAGAGTGATGGGGGATACGATAGTTATAGGATGCCAAGTTTTCTAGTCCTATAGATGTGTGTGCCAGCCTTTTTAAATAAAGGTTTATATTTCTCTATCTGCATAGGTTTATCCAATTTAGGTAAAGGTAAAGGTCACCCTTGCTCGAAAGCCAGTCATATCCAACTGTAGGGTTCAGTGCTCATCTCTGTTTATAGCCAAAGAGCCAGCACTATCTGCATTTGCAGATGTTTCCATGGACGTGTGGCAGGCATACCTAGACACCAGAGTGCACAGAACGCGGTTTACCCCCCACCAAAGGGGTACCTATTTATCTACTTGTAGTTTCTTGCTTCCGAATTGCTAGATTGGCAAGAACTGGGACAGGGGAGCTCACTCTGTCCTACAGGACTCGGGTATCGAATTCCAACCTTCCAGTCTTCAAGTTCAGCATCTTAACAACTAAGCCACCGCAGTCCCTTTTTCCAATTTACCATGCTTTAAATTAATATAGAAACTACTACATTCTTACCTGACAGAACATTCATTTTAAACATACACATTTTAAAATAGTGCATAATTCTAGATCATGGAATACAAATGTTTCCTCTTTCTATCTCTCTAGCTTTCAGTCGTGCCCCTGTTCCAATGGCAGTGGTCCGGAGGGAGCTCTCCTGTGAAAGCTACCCCATAGAGCTGCGGTGCCCAGGAACAGATGTTATCATGATTGAAAGTGCCAACTATGGCAGGACGGATGATAAAATCTGCGACTCTGATCCTGCTCAGATGGAGAATATCCGCTGTTATCTGCCAGATGCCTATAAGATTATGACTCAAAGGTAGGTGTTTGACATTCTTGTGTGATGGATTTTATGCTAATCTTCCTTCCTATTTATGAACGTCTGCATTTATATGAGGCTTCATAGCACTTGGAAACTGTGTAATTTTGGATGGCTGTATGCGGTGCTAAAATGGTTCCATGAAATGCCAGCAAACAGGAGTAAAATATTTGTTTTAATCTGAACCTGCAGCTCAAATTGGTGGTCTAAATTGCAATTTGATATTAAGCTGTTTATTGAGCTCCCCCACCCCACCAAGTTGCCTCCAATAAGCTTTTTTTGCCCCTCAACATTAGATAACATGCTCTGAACATAAAATTTTGAATCAAAGTTCATTAACTTTTGCTTTGACTTAAGTGTATTCATAGAGTTTCTTTACATCCTGTCTATTATTCCTCCACTCTTCCAACATTTTCACATACGGAGCTCACTTTTAATCCTTAGGTGTTTTTAAATTGTTTAGATTGTTTCACGTACATTCTCTAGTAAGCAATCTTTATAACATCTTTGGGAATTAAAAAAAAACAAGTCAGTATTTAAATTTCTTATAATTGCAGATTGAGACTGGGAGTGAGCAGAAATAATCACAATAAAAGGTCACATTCCAATATCCTACTTCATATCTTAGAGTCCTGAACTCTATACTGCACCCAAATCAACAGGTTCACTACATTTTTGATCATACCCGCCTGTCTTCCTCCCAGTATCTTACTTTTTCTTTATCATTTACCCCCACCCCCATCTCTCAGGCCGGAGGAAACAAACACCACAAGGCACAACATGGAGGTGGTGGTCGTCCTACTGCCACTGCTGCAGTTCAGCTCAGACTGAGGTGTGACTACTCCCACACCAAGGTTCTTAGGGTTCTTCTTGCTCCCTAAGGTGGTATGGTCAGTACAGTATTCTTTAACTTTAGGAATATCTTGCCTTTCTTCTTTGATCCTTGCTTCTCAGCATATGAACAAACTCAAATGATGGTTAAAGTTAAGCTCTAAGATTTCTCTCTCCCTCCCACTCTCTCTCTCTCTCTCTCACACACACACACACATACACACACACAAGCGGCTTATTATTAAGTACTTGCAGATGGGACATTAGCATCATGTAAGATGCTGCCATAAAATGAATCGTGAATTTATTTTCTGTTTGCTGAAAATCCAAAATCTGCCCATGTCTCATTGTTAATTGTGCTTTTCTACAAAAATAAATAGAGATTGCAGGTTGTTATCAGTTTATTGTTTCCCATTAATGTCAATGGCAGAAGCCATAGAAAGCAGTAGCAAAATAAAAAGCCGACAATAAACATACAGTAAAGCTAAGTACATTTTCAGTCTTGGAACTTCCCTAGCACATTTTTAGCCTAAATAGGCATTTTATAGCTCTTGAGAAATTTATTAGGGGAAAAAAAGAGATTTATGGGAAATAATGAAATCCACTAAAGAGTGTCTAGAGCTTTTTCAACTCATGGAAAATTTGGGGCGGGGGGGGGGGCGGGTTTCATCATCAAAGCACATGCTTCTTAAGTTTACATTTGTAGACTCTGTTTTAAAAAATAAATCCTGTGATAGTTACAAGCAGAAGGCAAAAATCAAGAGGCACTTTTTAAAAAAAAAAACAAAGGGCAGCCTCGTACTTTAAGGGCTCTCCAGTTTTTAAAAATACTTCCCATAAGATGAGAGAGTAAAGGCTTTGAAGTCTACCATGTGGATAGCAATCTAAGCAGGCGTAGAAATCATCTGATCACGGTCTTCCTCATTATGGCAAGATTATTGTATTCATATTTCTATTTCACTTGCCCAAATTCTACTGAAGGGAAAGGGCACAGCTACACAGTTACACAAGTAGTTGCTCCCCCTCCCCTCTGGCTTCCCAGTCAGTCACACAACTGAGAATGTGTTGTGTGCATGGTTGTTTATACCAGGGATTCTCAACCTGTGGCCTGTGGGCTGGATGCGGCCCGTGATGCCTTTTCATGTGGCCTACCTCCACCACACCAGGAAGTGCCATGTGGTGGAGGAAGGGCAAACTGGCCATCCGGCCCCCAAAGCTGTCTGAGGGAGCATGACCCTGCCCTTGGCTTTAGAAGGTTGAGAACTCCTGGTTTATACTCTGAATAGATGCTGGGAACTGCAGTGGTCATCAGGCAGAAGAGGTGAAGCCGGTTGTGCAATTGGTCTTCTACGTTCACATAAGAAGAAAGGTATTCTGGTCAATGTTTCTCTAGTTGCTTCTATGTTTAAAAAGTAGTGTGCAAATATTTTATGCAAATACATGTTACCTTTCAGATGATGCTTCTCTTTTTTTTCCTTTGCTTCAGTGTATAATTGACGTCCTTATGCAAACAGTCAACCAAGCTTTTGTAGCAATTTTGTCAGTGGCTGTTAAGGGGCATTTTATCTCCATCCGGTCTTTACTGTTCAAACTCCCAGTTATAAAGCAATATCAAAATACATCACATCTCTTAATTCCCATTGTGGATTTAGATTTTCTTTCTGAAGACTCTTCTAATTCTGATATGCAAGGGAGGGAACCTATTGATGAGAGATATCCATAAGAGTCCCTTACAAATATTTTACTCATATAATTTTTTACTATTCCAAGGGATGGTACTACTATTCCCGAGTGTATTGCAGGGAATGGATCTAATAATTCTGAATAAGCAGCCTGATCTCTGTGGACACAAGTATCTTCATTTAAGGTTGGGGAGCTTATCTGGGTGATCATATGATGCAAGGAAAGATGAAACAGCTGAAAGAAGAAATGTATTGGCTAGAACTAAGAGTATTGCGCTGAAATAGAGATCTGATTCAACTTTAACTGTTCATCTTTTCAAATCCTGAAGTATTTAGAATTATCTCCTAAAGAGTTGTAATGCCAGTCTTTGAATAACAGCATAAGATTCTAAGTCCCACAATCAAACTGTAGATACTAGAATTCCATAGGATGGAGGATGTATGTACATTTTAAAAGACATCACACTCCATGTAATATGTTCAAAAATGTAAATTTAAATATTTGAAAAAGACAAGAAGATGCTCCATTCTTTTGTTCTTTTCATTTTTTTCTTTTATAACATGTTTTGAATTCTAACATTTCTAAAATATTTTATACAAAACTTTCAGAGCCCTAGAAATAAGACGTGAAATAATTTTGAGTAGGTTGAGATATCTGTACGGGGATGGATGGTACTGTATTTTATTTCAGAGTTCTGGAAAAGCAAGAAACAATGTTACAAAATTACATATTAAGAAATGTTCCATGGTTGTAGCAGTAAAGCTGAAGCGATTGTAGCAATTGCTTCTAAGGAGAGTTTTAAGAAGAAATGAACAATTGTCTGAAATTGTGCTTGTGTAAAGTTGTACCACATTTCTGGAAATCATAGCGGCCATTTACACCTTTTGAGGCACCAAATTATAAATCTGACAACTTTGTGTGAAAATATTCCCATGTGATCACTTATATGAGATCATTAATTAGAGATAAAAGAGTCCTGAAGTCATCCAAGTTTTATTAGCACAAATGCTTAATTTGCTTTATCATGGTAGACTCACTGCACTTTATGGATTTGCTGTAATGAGAGGCAAGTGCAAAGGGGTGAGTCAGTGTTGATTAACCAGTGCTATCCTGGGTACTATTTGATGGTAGAGATTTTTGGAAAGAACAGGCATTTCATAATGAAAACTGATGCTTAAACTAGCAGGACATGGTAGATGCCCATCAGAACAATATTTTAGCAAACCCATCAGATATTACTCTTTCATTAATCCTTTAATGTCCCAAACCCAGCTGGCACAGAACAGCGGGAGTGTCAACTTGTAAACAGAGCAACACAATGAAATTCATCTCTCTCAGCAGACTAAATGGAAGTGATGCAGCAGACTTGGATTTTGGATTGATTTTTATTATCAAGTGCGCTTTCTTTTCTAGCTTTTATTTAGTCCTATTATGTGTCCAGCAGCATCAAAGTGAAGAGAATTGGTTAATACTTCTCTTCAGAAGTATCATGTTGCTTATATGGGGATGGGTTGGCATATATTTTGTTTTTCTATTTCAGCTCTCATAGAGATTGATTGATTGATTGAGAAAATGCTAGGTTGAATAATATTGTCATATGCTTCATTTTATGATATCATCTGGCAGCAGTTCATGGCATGTTGCAGTCAGGTTGTCATACCTCATTTTGCTGAGCTATTCTCAATTGTTTGTTTATTTGTTAATATGAATCACCACCTTATGTTAAGTCTAGTCAAATGACAGAAGCCAGCATTACTCTAGAACTAATACACGAACATACACACACATATGCAAATATATAAATATGCTTATAGCTTACAGAGTTGTGTGGGAAGGAAGGCATAGTTCAATAGTGACTCTTCAGAAAAATTGGACTCTTTAAATCAAGGCTCTGAATAGGTCTCATGATGTAGCTTCGTGAACATTTTGACAATACAATACCATTGATATGCCTGTTCACTATTTTTCCCTTTGGTTTTATTGAGTTAAATTCCTGGATATTCACAAAGTTGCATAGCATGACAGTACAGTATGTATAAATATACTTATGCCAAGATTATATATCTGGACCTCATTTAAAGTTCTCACTTTAAGGTCACAATCAGCTAAAGATCACATTGTTTGGAAGATTCCCAGCGTCTACAAATGCTTGGGCCCACAGAGGCCTAGCTTACAACTCCAAGCATATGATCTATTTGGTTTACAGCCAATGAAAAATAGTCAAACAACCTTTTGTAAAAAAAATGCATTCATAAAGGTGGTTGCATAATTTATTATTGTTGTTTCCCCCACTAGCAGTTTCCTGACCTGGCCTACAACCAGTTGTGCCACCAGTTGTGTAATTGGGACAGAGAGGTGTGACAGGTAGTCCAGAAAAGAGGATACTGTACTCTATTTACACTGTAGCTCTGTACCATGTTTGTGTACATTAACATGATTCTTTCGTGAAATGAGCCCATTTTTTGGAATTCTTTGCCCTGAAAAGTAATGTTCATGATGACTCTCTGTCTGTCTGTTTCTAAAGGGTTAGCTGTCCTAAGAATGCTCTTAATTGAAGCCTTTTATACTGTGATATTTATGGCTGCAGCTAATTTAAGTATTTTATGTTCTTATAATTTATATTTTACTATTTTAACTTCGGTGTCAATGAATACCTTAGTGGGGGTTTGCCTTGAATGGCACTAGAGAAATGTTCTACATAAATAAACCTTTGCCCACATGTACCCTGAATGTATATTTGCATGTTTTTCCCTGCCGATGTTGCCAGCATTGAGAAAGACAGATAATTGGGAAAGAGACTTGGAAAGGGGAAAGAGCATGTCTGGGAGGTGGGTGGGTGGAGATATTTCTCTCTCTACATGCACTCACACATGCACATGCATTTATACTGCCTCTAATCCCTCTAATCACATGAACCTTCTGGGCCAAAAAGGTAGTGCATCCCTATTGCATGATAAGAAAAGGGAGGTAGAACAATATCAAGAATGGATGCAAATCATCCTAATATATTGTCAAAAACAACAACAACAAACAAACTGCAGGAAAGCAAAACAATGTAAAAGAGAAACTGAGCACATCAAACACCGGGTAAGCACAATGTGCATCTAAACAAACAAACAAAAAGCCTCCAGCTAATGGTGAATCACTTATGATAGGAGTCAAAAACATGCTGGGCTTCTTCTGTGCTGTCTACTGAGTTATTCAGTGAGAAGAATGCAGCTTTAACAAGCACTGTATAGGACATAGCTGCCGGGATAACTCAGTGGGTTTAGGTATCTGGCTGTGGAGCCAGAGGTTGGAAGTTTCATTCCCCACTGTGCTTCCTGGGAAAAGAGGCACCCTGTATGTCCTTGGGCAAACTGCACTGGCCCAGGGACACCCAGAAGAAGAAAAATGGCAAGCCACTTTGAAATAATCTCTATTTAGAAAACCCTGGAAAGGGTCACCATAAGTCAGAATTGATTCGACAACACATAATTATTATTTATGCAGAACCTAGTAGGCTTTGAGTAATCCCTTCAGCCACATGGCTCTGACTGTACTGAGTAACTTCAATTTCAGCACTGAGCAACATGCAGCTCAAATGTGGGGAACACAGTCTGTCGGATGTTGGTGGATTGCTGTTCCTTGTTTGGCTTACCACAGGGGTGCCCAAACTACAGTCTGAAGGCGGGATCCGGCCCCTGATGCCAATTCATCCAGCCTGCAAAGCCCTCATCGCTCATGGAAGCAGAGGTAAAATGCTCCCGTACGGGCACATTTTACTTATGCTTCCAGGAGTGATGAGGGCTTTGCGGGGCAGATGAATTGGCATTGGGGCCCGGAATCGGCCCCTGGGCCATAGTGACCGGCTCCCTGAACCACGTCACCAGCCCACAGCCCAAAAAGTTTGGGCACCCCTGGCTTACCAAGTAGTGAGGGGTGATGGGAACAGGTGCCTGTCAATCACCCATTGTATAGATTATGATTGCCATATGACCCAGATTATCCCTAGATTTTAGACAGACCACCCATTGCTGGTTTGGAGAATCAACAAGCCTTGACCCCCAACAAAATGAAGTCTCTAGAGCAGAAATAGAAGGCAAAATACCCAATCACTCGCTGAAATCCTGTTGCATAGCCTCATGGGTCAAATGTCAGTGTTGCCATTAAGGATTCCTTCAGCGATTTGGGGAGGTGTGTATGCAACTCTATCACATTGTATATGACTCAAGTGCAGTTCCAAATCACACTTTAATTAGCAATTTTGCCTTTAATAAGTGGCAGTTTGCTGCTGATCATCGCTGTTGCTCATGTGGCGTCGAGCAACAGGTTTTAAACTAGTATTTTGTTCCATGATAGTATAAAACACTAACTATCTGTCTGTTTAACCAATAAACGAAGCCACCAACAGTTTGATTGACAATGTGTTAACATCATCCCCTTCCAATTATTGGATAAAAATTGCAATTGGGGGAAATCTTAATCCTAGCTTGCTTGCTGACAAATTAGGTTTATTTTGCAAAGCAGTCTGAAAAACAGAGAAAGAAATAAAACCATAGGAATGAATGGCGAGAAGGTATGCAGCAAATTGAAACTGTGTAAAATAGTGATAGCAAAAACACATATATGGCATGGCCATAATGCTTAGTGCACTCTCTGGGCAGTTCACAAAGTAATTAGCACTTTGTCCCCAACATGCTGGTACTTATTTACCAAACTTAGAAGGATGGATGGCTGAGTCAACCTTGATCCCCACCAGGATTGAACTCACAAAATTAGTAGGCTGTACTGCACCACAATGGCTCCTAATGGTACATGCTACCATTTAGGGTGCTATGATAGTGATCTGATGAGAATATCATCAGATGCGGTATTCATAACAAATGTTTTTATTTATTTACATGTATTGGCAACATATTTAGCCCCCCTCTCTGCATATGCCTGTAACAGTCATTTAAAATAGGT
This sequence comes from Bradypodion ventrale, assembly GCA_035047345.1. Lineage (NCBI taxonomy): Eukaryota > Metazoa > Chordata > Lepidosauria > Squamata > Chamaeleonidae > Bradypodion > Bradypodion ventrale. The sequence goes on from JAWDJE010000002.1 coordinate 142,172,799, forward strand.
TTGGTGAAAGATACTGACTGGACTAAGGAAACCAGAGAAGCTTTGTGACTGCACATGGCTTTTAATTTAGACCCGTGCTTCCCAATATGGGGCACACGCCCCATGGGGGGGGGGCAATTTGAGCTTGTTTAGACCACGTTAATGACCTTTAAAGCTTCCTCCACATGAATAGGAGTTTGCTTTTTGAATAATAAGACTTATATGTCATAGAGAGGGGAAGGGCATCAGGATTTTAGATACTTAGATGGGGCATGGCCAAAAAAAAAAGGTTGGGAACCACTGATAGAAGTTCCTGTTCCAAATCTGGTACTCTGACAATGGCATTATACTGGCACTCTCAGAACAGTGCTTTCTATAAAAATGTGAAAGGGTGAAACAGATTGGTAGAAAAGAATGCAACAATTAAAGCAGTTGGTTTCCATAAAAGTCAATTTTGTGTTTTAAACTACTTGGATTTGGAACATTTGAACATGGTAACTTCGATATAGATGGTACTGAAGTACAGCAAAAAATGTGCCAATTATTTCTCAATCTGTGAGATTTCCATATGATAAACAAAATAAGATGTCTGGGCTCTGCTGTCTGAATTTCACGCACACAATGGCAGTAAATCTTAAGGAAAATGTAACTGTTGCCATATCTGTCTTTTGTGACAGTTGATGCAGCTGAAACTGTCGAAGTATTAATTACAGATTATATTAAGTTTCTTATTAGTAGAACTGTGATCTTATGATGCTTGCCACATATGTCTCAAAAAACATTTGTATGTCCCAAAAGGTAGCATATAATCGTCCAAGCAAGTGTGTAGTACAAGAGGAAGAGGCAGGATTGCAGTTTTCAGATTGATTGATAAATAGTCAAGGAATACCTTATTACCTTGAATGAATTCACCTCTCTAAGACCAGATTCAATGCAAATAATTACAGTAAAACCCCTACTTACGAAAAAAAGTCCATTCCAAAGGCTTTTGCTTAAATCGGTTTTTTATGTAACTCGAAGCAAACCCATAGGAAAAAATATTTTTTTAATGTAAATCGAAGCAAACCCATAGGGAGATGAATTTTTACGTAGCTCGAAGCAAACCCATATGGAAAAGAATCTTTATGTATCTCGAAGCAAATCCATAGGAAATCGTGTAAATCAGGACATGGTTTTAGCACAAAATCATTATGTAAGTCGAATTTTATGTAACTCAAGGCATATGTAAATCAGGATTTTACTGTATTTGCATTAAAAATAATTAAAGATATAATAGTATTAAAAGTTAATTGAAACTGTTAAACCCAAAATCAACATCCTTGACTGTCCTATTAATTGTTAATAGCCTGTCTGAAAAGGTTGTTTTTCACTTGTCATTGGAAGGACAAGAGGGCCAACCTAGCATCCTGATTAAAAATATTCTATAATCTGGGAGTAGCTGTAGAGAAGCCCTGCCTCATGTTTCCTGTTCCCACCAGATATGCCAATGAAAGCTTTGAGATTGAGAGAAGATCCTTCCTGAGAACCTTAATAACTGAGGAAGTTCCTGCTTGGAAATAAATTGGGATGTCCTCCGAAGATCATTTCTCACTTTTCCAAAGAACAAGGATCCACTGTTTTCTTCTATGTCTTCCTCCGATAAAGAATAAGGCCAGGCACCATTAACCATGACAATTAGCTGGAAAGCATTTGCAGTGAGTGGTGAGGCCTGCACAGCTTCCTCGGCTATCCTATCAGTCCTGGGTCTTCAGGGAACAATTATCCATTCAGAGATAATTTTCAATTTATTTCCAATTATTTCTTTCCATCCAATCCATGTTACTGCTGCTATGGAGCTTCCAAAAGAGTGGCAGTAATAATTCAGTACTTTTCTTTTTTAAAGAAGGCTAATAGGCAAATTCCTGTTCTCACACGTTAAGCCCATATATTCCTCCCACCTTGTGCCTCCTTTCTGATTTACATTAGGAGACTGAATGATTCCTTCTATTTGAGGGATTCAATCACATCCTCCTGACCTACAGCACAGCAGGCACCCAGGGCATTCTCTCTCTGTGTGAGGAGAAATGTCAAGGAGGCTCCTGACATCGTTTCTGCTGCACATTTGAGGCTTGTTGAACACAGTGCCAGCTAATTAATACCTGTCGAGGAACACTTCAGATAAGAAGAACTTTTTGCTGACACTTTATTTTGCCATTTGAGAGAGCTGTGCAGCTTTTTTTAAAAAATAAAAAAACCAGCCTGCCATGGATGGGCATAAGAAACAGCATCAATCATTCCTTTAAGTGCCGAGTAAAGGCAGAAATGGATAGAATGCAACATCTGGAAGCTCTTCACAAAAGGAACCCAATTTGGGTGCAGTGACAGAGAGAAGTAAGTTAGCTTGCAGGTAGTAGTTAACTAAGCAGTTCACAGAACTGAACTTCTAAGGTCAAACCTTAAATTAATCCCTTTGTTAGTGTGTGAACAACCAGACCAGACTAACTATTCTATGATACTATTAACACACTAGTGTGTAGAGAAAAGGATATTGTAGCATGCCTGCAGCAGTGTCTAATCCTATTTCCATGGATTGTTGTCATGTATTTATTTTACATTTTTTACCCTTTCCCTCCCAAAATACCTTCAGATGCAACCCTTTGAGATAGTGCATAGAGACCATCCCAAAGTAACTGTATGACACTGTCTGTATTCTTCATCATCATCATCTTCTTCATCTCCTCCTCCTGCCGTTTCTAGGCCAGACATGAAATTGTCAAAATTAAGGCACACTAATAGGTCTTAAGGGGCCATTCAACAATTATGTGATCCTCGAGGGGTGTCTGCCATCTGAATTACGGAAAATTACGTGGGGGCTCAGGTCAAAATTTATGTAATCCATTTGTGGTTTTGAAACATGGTGCTTTTTTAGGTTTAAAAATGATCTCTGGGAATTTTGATCCAATTTGAGATTATTGAATTGCTTGTGCAGTCTATTTCTATTTCACCAATAGTGAAAAGCTCTAAAAATTAGAGTTTTGATACAAAAGCTTTGCATTATGTAATTTTAAGGGGGGGGGAGGTGTGAAGCCAAAATCATGGTCGGATAACATGGTGTTTTTTCCCCAATTTCCCCCAAAAGATGTATCACGTAATTGTTGGATGGCCCCTAAAAGTGACAGAGTTGATCAGAAATCTAAATCAGTCTGAATTGTCAAGCAGAACATTAGAAAGGTAGGGGAGGATGTTGTGCAGTATGAAAAAGCCAATATGTTAGCAAAGCAGAAAGCAAACCAATCTCCTTTCTCTCCCTGATTTCAGAATGATCTTTAGGTGTCCGATAAATAACTAGTATGAAAATAATGTGCTAAAATAAAAAAGAGGAGATTTAATTATGCCTGGGTAAAAATGTATGAGTTGTTTTCTGTGGAAAGTACATACTATTGAAATCTAAGAAAAACATAATAAAACTGTAGAAAGATGGCATTCAACTAATCTGTTGAGGGGGGATAACATACCCTTTAACCCATGTGGGTGACAATGTTAATTTGGTATTTGTGCTACATTCACAGACTAACATTTATTCTCTATTCTTATCTAAATAACATGGAACCAGAATACCTAATCTCATATGTGATCCTGTCTATCAGCTGCAGTTGTTAAGTACAAAGTTTTTCGTTGTTTTTTTTTCCAATGACCATCTGGAATAGAAGCAATTTAAGGATGGGCTGAATGTTGCTTGTCAGTCAACTGAGAAGATGCAGAGTCCCAGCTTCCCATCTCTCCCTCTCCCGCAGTCTGATGAAATGGTTGCTGCCAGATGGCAGTTGATGGAAAGAGGAACCTGATGAGTCTGGCCTTTCATCAGAGCAGAAGGTGGCCCTTCCTCCCTTCTTTCCCTCACCTCAGATGAATCTTCAGGTGTCAGATATATGACTGGTGTCAAGATCTGAAACACTTCACTGGAGGGAGCACTGATCTCTTCAGTTCCATAGGGTTTTCATATTTGACATTTTGTGCAAGATAAAAAAATTACAGCAGTAGCACCAACAAAACACTCTTGTGCTTTCCACAGCAATCCATGGTTATGTGATGCACACGCGCACGTGCATGCACGCATGCACACACACACACACACAAAGGGAACTTGTTGGGGAAAGTTGAACAATTTTGGTCTCACTTCTCTTTTGCAGGAAAGAGGATTTTCTCATTAAGGACTCCTGAATCTAACACGAGGCAAAATTTGACCACAATGAGAATTTTGGCTATACTGTTCAGGGAAAGGGAAAGGAAGGGAAGGGAAGAAATTTCCATCAATGGGACATAGGATTTACACTACAACTTTCTTTCAATTCTTATTTCTTGCACATGATTTTGAATATCCACCCAAGCTCCGCAGAATGTTTTAGATATTTTTGCTTTTATTGACTGTGAGCAATCATAACATAAGTATAGGAGCCATTCTCAGTTGGATCAAAAGCCAATTCACGCAATGGCTACTCAGATTATTGTGGTAGCCCACAGAAGGATGTGAAGCTCAGATCCACCTGTGTACATATAAAGTTGGGATTTTTGTCCCAGGCTCCCAGCATGCATTTTTCATACATAGCAAAAGCAATAGCAATTGCTTATATCACACCTCATAGTACTTAGTGCACTCTCTGGGCGGTCCACAAGCTAATTAGCATTTTTGCCTCCAACATGCTGGGTCTTAATTTTACTGACCTCGGAAAGATGGAAGGCTGAGTTAACCTTGAATCCCATCAGGATCGAACTCACAATGTTTTGGCTGCAGGACAGCATTCTAACCACTGCGCCAGCGGGACTCATAGATCTACCAGATTACCTCAGTTCATGTATTTTTACACTCTTAAAGAACTCTGAAGAATTAGTGAGACAGGACTTGCTTTTGCAGAAGCCATATTGATTCATTTTCTGCAAGGTTTTTTAAAAATTCTACATGCCCTATTCAGACTTAGACTAAAGAAAATAGGGAAAACAATCAGGCCAAACAGATATGACCTAGACAATATCCCTAAGGAATACAGGGTGGAGGTGAGGAACAGATTTAATGGTTTGGAATTGATAGAGTGCCAGAAGAATTATGGACAGATGTGCGGGACATCATGCAGGAGGCAGCAAGGAAAACCATACCAAAAGAAAAGAAGCATAAGAAAGCAAAGTGGTTGTCTGATGAGACTCTTAAAATAGCAGAGGAAAGAAGGAATGCAAAAGGCAAAGGAGAAAAGAAAAAATACAGTCACTTGAACACAGAATTTCAAAGAAAAGCAAGGAGAGACAAGGAAATCTATTTAAATGAACAGTGCAAAGAAATAGAGGAAAGCAACACAAGAGGCCGGATTAGATATCTTTTCAAAATATTGGGGGAAATCAAGGGAACATTCAAAGCAAAAATGACCATGATAAGGGACAAAGATGGCAAGGAGTTAGCTGATGCAGAAGAGATTAAGAAAAGATGGAAAGAATACACAGAGGAACTTTACAAAAAGGACCTCAACACCACTGATAATCACAATGAGGAGAACATTGAACTTGAGCCAGACATCCTAGAGAGTGAAGTCAGAAAGACCCTAAAAAGCACTGCAAACAACAAAGCTAGTGGAGATGACGGTATCCCAGTTGAATTATTCAAAGCTCTACATTCGATATGCCAGCAGATCTGGAAATCAAAACAGTGGCCACAGGATTGGAAAAGATCAGTATACGTTCCAATCCCAAAGAAGGGTAGTGCCAAAGAGTGTTCAAATTATCGAACAATTGCGCTCATCCCACATGCTAGCAAGGTGATGCTCAAGATAATACAGGATAGACTTCAGCAGCACGTGGAGAGAGAATTGCCAGAGGTGCAGGCGGGTTTCAGAAGAGGCAGGGGGACTAGAGACCACATTGCTAATATACGATGGATCATGGAGAAAACAAAAGAATATCAGAAACAAGTATACCTCTGCTTTATTGACTACATCAATATTGACTACACCAATATTGTGGTGACTGCATGGACCACAATAAAATGTGGCAAGTACTTAAAGAAATGGGAATACCAGAACACCTCATATGCCTCATGAGAAATCTGTACAAGAGTCAAGAAGCAACAGTTAGGACAGAACACGGAATGTCAGAATGGTTTGGAATAGGAAAAGGAGTAATTCAAGGCTGCATTTTATCACCCTACCTTTTCAACCTATACACAGAGCACATAATGCGCAATGCAGGGATGGAGGAATCACAATATGGGATAAAAATTGCTGGGAGAAACATCAACAATTTGAGATATTCAGACGATACCACCCTAATGGCAGAAAGTGAGGAAGATTTAAAGAAGCTACTGATTAGGTTGAAAGAAGATATGCAAAAGCTGGCCTGAGACTTATCATCAAGAAAACCAAGATAATGGCAACAGGCCCTATCAGCACCTGGAAAGTAGATGGGGAAGAAGTAGAAGCAGTGACGGATTTTACTTTCTTGGGATCCAGGATCACTGCAGATGGTGACTGCAGCCATGAAATAACGAGGCGACTGATTCTAGGGAGACAAGCCATGAGAAACCTGGGGAACATAGTGAAAAGTAGAGACATCATCTTGCAAACAAAAATACGTATAGTCAAAGCAATGGTATTCCTGGTGGTAATGTATGGATGTGAGAGCTGGATCATTAGGAAGGCTGAGCGCAGAAGAACAGACACCTTTAAGATGTGGTGTTGGAGGAGAGTTTTGAGAGTACTCTGGACAGCGAGGAAAACAAATAAGTCAATCTTGAAAGAAATCAGTCCTGACTGCTCCTTAGAAGGTCAAATAGTAAAGATGAAGCGGAAGTACTTTGGACACCAAATGAGAAGAGAGGATTCACTTGAAAAAGCCTTGATGCTGGGAAAGGTGTAGGGCAAAAGAAAAAGGGGACGGCCAAGGATGAGATGGCTGGATGGCATTGTGGACGCAGCGGGCACCGAGCTGAGCGGGCTGAGGAGGATGGTGGAGGACAGGGGTGCCTGGAGATCAGTGGTCCATAGGGTCGCAAAGGGTTGGAATCAACTGTGCGACTGAACAACAACAAACGTGCCCTATGATATTGTTGTTAATAATGCTTTCCATCTGTACATGCAGAACAGATATTCAATAGGCCTGTACCCAGTTGCTTTAAAAATTAGTGTTATTCTTAACCATTCTCCAGTCCTCTGGTGCAGAGACTGATATCAGAAATATACCTTGCGTACTTTTGATTTGTTGGCTTTCCACCTGTCAGTAAGATTGAGAACTTCAGTCTCTTGTCAGCACTTTTTGCCTCACATCAGGAATTATCAGTTCCAGCAATAATACGTGGCTATGTATTCAGCAGTGGAGGCAGAAATGAAGAATTTATCAGCTTTTTTGGAGTCTCCTTATCCTCCTTTAATTACATTGTCATCCAGTGATCCCACTGCCGCCCTAGCAGTTTTATAATTTTGACACATTGATTTTTAAAATTATTGTTGTGGTAAATGTCATTAGCTGTTATGACATTAAAAATCATTTTTATATCCACTATTGTCTTTTTTGCTTTGCTTTTCTGCACAGTTTTATTCTTTTGTTTTCTTTTCTTCTTTCATGCAATTACTTCCATCTTCTGAAAAGAAGCCTTTCCTCTAGACCAGTGTTTCCCAACCTTTGGTTTTTGGTCTTCAATTCCCAGAAACCTAAGTCAGTTCCCCAAAGCACTGCTCAGCCAATGTACTGACTTAGGCTTCTGGGAATTGAAGTCCCACTGTGGGGTGTGGGAACCACTACTCTAGTTCAATCTTTGGCATCACGTGTTAATCATGCTTATGACATCTCCGTCTTGGCACTACTTTTGCTCCTCCCTCTCCCATTTTACAAAACTCTCTCTCTCTCTCTCTCTCCTCCCCCCCCCAGCAAGGATGGCCAAAAATTTTGGGCCATGGGCCTGACCATGCCCTTGGACAACTGATTTGGCCAGTCATGTGATTCCTCTCACTGGAAGCAAAAGGAAAGTGTGTATGTGTGGGTGCATAACGTACCTGCACATGCATGTTTTACTTCTGCATCTGGGAGCAGCGAGGGCATCGGGGGCCGGATGAAATGGCTTCAGGGGCCGGATCCAGATCACAGGTCATAGTTTGGTCACCCCTGATGTAAAGAGAAGTTGCAAGTTCCCTTCCAGTTTGTAGCAGTTTCCAATGCGCTACCATACAGAAAAAGACAATTACCGTATTTTCCGGTGTATAAGACGACTGGGCGTATAAGACGACCCCCAACTTTTCCAGTTAAAATAATAGAGTTTGGAATATACTTGCCGTATAAGACTACCTCTCTTCCAATTCACACCAAATAAAAATTAACCCACACTCAACCCGAAGACGCGCAGCCCTCCGAGTCGAATGGGCAGGTTCTGGTGGAGAGCCAATGCACGCTCACGTTCTCCTCCTCGAGGTACAGGAAGATGTGTGCAGCTTGCTTCCCCTTGCTTCATACTCCCCGCACAGAGCAGGGACTCGGCCGCAGCACCCCCCACCATATGCGCCGGACATATGAAGCAAGGGGAAACAAGCTGCAGTTAAGTACCTGTCCTATAAGACGACCCCCAACTTTGGCACAGATTTTTCGGGGTTAAAAAGTAGTCTTATACGCCAGAAAATACAGTAATTGTTTATGAATTAATATTTCTTGAAAATAAGGAAAGAAGAGCCAGATTTGACAGCCTTATAATTAATCCTACTTCTGTGAAAACTCTGGAACAGAACAACTGAATTGAAGGTTTGTGCAGGTTTGTCCCCCACATATGAAAATGTATAGCAAATTCCCACATTTCCTCCAATAAGTTGAACTGACTTCTTTATTAATATAACTTAAAATGAATGGTGTTAAATACCACCTGTGGAGCAGCTTAATAAAATATTCCTAACATTTGAACCACATTCCTAATGAATCAATTTGGTTTCCGTGGTATGGAATTAAATATTATAGAGAAAAATAAAAACCCTTTCAATTTTTCCAGATCCTAAGATTTTATTTCCAGTGGTAGGCACGTGGGGGTTTAGAAGTCAACACAAAATATTTCTTTCAGCTGTAATGCTACATAATAGGATTTAAAATCTGGAGGGAGGGGGAGATCTTTATTTTTTTATTATAGAAGCTCACTGCTTGAGATACTCTTGATTTACTGAAGCTATGAATACAATTCATAGGGTGGATGAGCCACTTTGGGTGGGGTGATGGCCCCCTCAGTGGAGGAAACCATCACATTGGGCCCAACAGCAAAATGAGCAGAGGATGAACCATTAAACTATTCTGATTCCCAACGGCCATAGAGGCAGAAGAGGCCATGCCAGATGGACTGGCTGTGAAGGCGCATCTTTTCAATATCCTCAAGGCTGAGGCAGTCCATTGCAGTCCCTGTGTTAAAGCTTGCATGTCTCATTTCAATAGGAGATGGCTCCATGATCATAGTGTGTGGATCACTTCTTGGCAAGCTGGGATCCACCTTAAACAAATTCATGCCAGTGGCATCTTTCCTGATTGTCATTCTTCTTTCAAATTCCAACAACAGTGGGATAAAGATGGTAGTGGCAGGTTTCTGGTGGAACTGAAGCCTCTAGTTCGGACTTGCACGTTAGCAGCAGATCTGTGATGGTGATCTTTCTGAGAATTGTGTGACTACTTAGGAATTCGGTCCTGCATATGTGTTTGGGAAGGCTTATTTAGGAGCACCGCTGTCCACCCCGCACAGGGAAGGCTCTAGAAAAAGTGGGCTAAACATTGGAAGTACACATTTTGTTCATCAGGGAGGCCACACCCTGCAGGTCACCCCTTATATGTGGTTGAAAAACGAAGAACAAGCAAATTGTAATGATGATTGGCACCTGGAACATTAGGAAAATACTCAATCATGACAACAATGACAGACCTGAGAGAAGAACAGCTCTTGTGACCCATGAGCTTGCTAGGCTGAACATTGATGTTGTTGCCTTGAGTGAAACCAGATTGTCTGGCAAGGGACAAATCATCAAGTCTGGTTCAGGATATACCATCTTTTGGGAGGGGAAAGAGGAAGGAGAGTGTCACATACATGGTTTAGGTTTTGCTGTGAGGACAAAGTTAGTAAATGACCATCCACTCAGTCCTACTGCAATTAGTGAAAGGCGTATGACTCTCCGTATGCCTCTCTCAGGAGATACCTCCATCACGCTCATCTCCGCCTATGCCCCCACTTTAGATGCTGATGAAGATGTTAAAAACCACCAGCTGAGTTCTACCATCACTAAGGTACCAGCTAGGGACAAGCTTTTACTGCTTGGGGACTTCAATGCCAGAGTTGGAAGGTATTATCAACTCTGGGGGAAAGAGATGAGTATAAAAGGACTTGGTAACTGCAGTTCCAATGGACTACTGCTTCTTGGTCTATGTGCAGAACATCAGCTATTCATCACCAACACTCAGTTTCAACTATCCAACCATTTTAAGACCACATGGATACATCCCCGCTCCAAGCATTGGCACATCCTTGACTACATCATCACCTGGCAGTGTGATAAGAATGATGTCCTCATCACCAGAACAGGTAGAAATGTTGGTGACTGTTGGACAGACCATAAGCTTCTGATTTCAAGACTCAGGATTTCTCTAGGTACCATCTAGGTACAGTAAAACCCCGAGGTATGGAGGGGATGGTTCCCTGCCCTATTTCGTAACTCGAGGCATGCATTAAAAATTGTTTTTTTAAAAAAGCTGGAGAGATTTCCTCCCTTTCAGCTGCTGCTGCTCCCTTTTCTTACACTTCCGAAGGTGTTGGGAGTGATTATTAGTGCATAAAATGGCACCGGCGCCATTATGGGTGCTAAAAAACTGAATTTTCGGCTTACGAAATTTCCCCCCATAACCAAGGTATTTCATAACTCAGGGTTTTCATAAGTCGGGACCCTGGTATATGAAAAAATCATTTCGTAAGTCAAAAAGTTCGTATCTTGAGGCATTCGTAAGTCAGAGTTTTACTGTATCTGCCTAACCTGCCCAAATGGATGTTTGATATTTCTAAACTTTGGGATGAGTCCGCTGCTGTGGATTTTCAGAATAAGATCTCTGATTGACTGTTGAATAACCCAGTCAGCACTCATGACGTCAAACAAGAATGGGCCTCACTGCAAAATATTACCACAGAAACTGCTGAGGAAATCATTGGTTTTGTGAAAAAGAAGAGACAAGACTGGTTTGATGACAACAATGATGAAATCTCGTGCCTCATCAATGCCAAAAGGGAAGCCTATCTATCCCTTCTCCAAGTTCCACCTTCCAACATGAAGAAAGCTCATTTTCAAGAACTAAAGTGGAAATTCCAGGCACAAATAAGAGAAATAACATCTGGTGGCAACAAAAAGCTCAGGAACTGCAAAGGCTGTCTGACGCACATGACCTTAGGAACTTTTATGATGGCATAAAACAACTATATGGACCATCTCGCTTTTCATCAGGCACTCTGAAAGCAGCTGACAATGCTACAATCTTTACAGATGGCCAGAAAATCCTGGTGCACTGAAAGGAACACTTTTGCACCCTTTTAAACTGAAACTTTACTGCTGCTGAGGATTTTCTTCAAAAAGTGCCACAACATCCCTACCAGCCATGAATGGCAATTCCACCGGCATACCTGGAATTCTGTGAGGCACTGAATAAACTGAAACCCAGATAGGCTCCCGGGCCAGATAACAATCCTCTGGAGTTATTTCAGAAGGGAGAGGTGCTTCTAAAGACAAGGCTCTTCACAACTCATTCTCTTAATTTGGGAAACTGCTAAAGTGCCTGATGGCTTTAAGAATGTCACCATTATCACCATCTTTAAGAAAGGTGATCATAGGCCATCATCTTAGATGGATAGGGCATGTCCGCTGTATGGACAGTTCTAGGTTTCCTCATCAAATTCTTTATAGGGAACTTAGCTCCAGTACAAAAGCTCGTGGAGCTCCTTTGAAGCATTATAAGGACCAGCTGAAACAAACCATGAAGGTGTTAGGTATAAACCCACAAAACTGGGAGGTAGCAGCCATAGATCGCCCACTTTGGCACCACACCTTCTCTGCTGCTACCGATCACTTAGAAGGAGAATGCCGCAGACATGAAGAGGCAAAGTGACAAGCACGGAAGCTTCGTCAAACTCAACCACACATCGGTATAATGTGTGTGGTCGTATGTTCCATGCCAGGATTAGTTTATTGAGTCACCAGAGACACATCCATCAACTGGGAAAATGACTTCCAGGAAAAATGCATACTTGGATACGGCGACGAATAAAATTCATACATGTAGTTTGCCAGCATTTAAAGGCCCCATCCCAGTAAGGAGAATGAGTGAATGGTGTCATAGAAAATTGCTGCCTATCAAATCTGATTTTCATGACAGCAGGAACTTTGATGATTTCACAAATTAATTGAAGCTTCTAATCATTCTAAGTATTACAGCCTTATTTTTCCACACATGTTTGAATAGCATCTCCATTAATTTAATTTCCTTAATGTCAGCACAGGAACTCCTAGTTATGTAAGCTTTTTTGGCCCATGGTTAACTCTTAATCCCATCCTAGGGGGCAGTCTTAGATTGAGCAAATATTATGAAGTTCTTAAATGTGTGGCATGTTGATAAACATGCAAAGAGGAAATCGTCCCTTTTAGCATTTCATTTGAATTCTGATCATGCTGGAAGTATTTGCTCTTTCCCAGAGGAAAAACTGCTCAATTCAGTTTCCAGGCATAGATTTTTTTGAATATCATTTTCTTCAGTCAGCAAGAGAAGGTTGGGGGAGGGAAAGAACTTTATTCCCATATCTACATTTTATAGTCACAGATTTCATGACAGGGAAGAAAGGTCTTTTCATAGCACAACTAAATTCATGTAGCAGCTTCATTATAATAAATAATGAGATGTCAAATTAAATTCTTGCTTTTATGTTCAGATAGGAGAAGTATTTTGAAGCAGTTTTACAGAGCTTCTCTACAGAGTTTTTCGCCAAGAAAGCTTTGACAGACTGGTGACAGCCCTGTCTCATGAGCAAAAGGAAAACAGGCAAAACTATTTTTTAACCTTTTCGGTGCCTTCTCCATACCTGTCAACCTTCCCGGATTGGCCGGGATTTCACGGTTTTCGGTGCTGATTTGCGCCATTTCCCGCCCCGCGCTGCTGAAACCCCGGAATTTGGCAGCGGGGGAAAGTAGGTACTGTGCAGCCCTTCTGCGCAGGCCACCTTCTACGCAAGCGGCGTAGCCTTCTATGCAGGCATAGAAGGGTTTTACGCTTGCGTAGCCCCGTTCTACGCATGCGTAGAAGGCAAACTGCACAGAACCGTTTGCACAGGTCCCGTATTTTCCGGAGCCGCGGTTGACAGGTATGGCCTTCTCTGTTATTTCTCTAGTTTCTTCCACTCTTCCAGCCTTAAAACTCTTCAGGGCTCTCATATTAACTTTATATATTTTGGACTGGCTTTGATGAATGTACCAGGAAAGCAAAACCACAAAACATCGCAGAATTAGAATAAGTTTAAGGAAGAAAATTATTGGCAAAGAAAAGTGTATAACCTAAGTAGGTACACACACAAGCAGATAGATGCACACATGTGCACGTGTGCACGTGTGCACGCATGCACGCACGCGCTCACTCTTAAGAAGAAACCGAAGATAAATTGATCATGCTAAACCAGTTTTTCCCAACCTTTGGTTTTTGGACTTCAATTCCCAGAAGCCTCAGTCAGTTCATTGGCTGATCAGTGCTTTGGGGAATTGACTTAAGCTTCTGGGAATTGAAGTCCAAAAACCAAAGGTTGGGAAACAGTGCACAAAACTAGCTAACCCATAGCCCAATTTAACCAGTACCTGTACCCAAAGACTCCCTGGCCAGTTCCCCAATTATTTCTATTTCAAGGGATGCTCTGATCCCTTTGGATGTTGTTTTTCATTCACGCCTGCTCTTTCCAATCTCTTTTAAACCATTTTGCTCTGTACTCCTGGATCAGCAGCTTCCCCAGACATTAATTTTTGTCTTCTCTGATTAATCTTTTCCTCCTTTTTCTTTTTAACATACTTGCCTACTTACCCTTTGCTGAACTGTTCACCCTCGTATTTTCTGGGCTACTCTGCCTTCAATATCCCAATTAAACTTAAGTCCTCTAAACTATTGACCTTTTTCTGAAACAGACTAGCATGTAAAAAGAGAAAGAAACCAATGTTTGGGATTTTAAAAAGCCAGCATCATAAACAAAAACAAAATGTCCAGAGTGAAAGGTACTTCTGTTCCTTTTTAGAAACGTGTTCAGCAGAACTCACAAGGTATCATCAAGATCAGCACATTTATTTGCACTTGTAACTTTTAGCAACATTATAGACGAGAAATGAATTAAAATATGATTAATTTTATGTTAGCTTGGTGTAACTGTTTCCAGAAGTCTTTTGTGCCAGTCACATACTTCTGTGATATAGCCAGTAGTTTTCTAGGGCCTTTGGCTAAGAAAACCTAGAATACACCTAAGCCCTTTTCAGCTATGGAATGCATGGAATTTCTTAAGACCATAGTATCAAACCGATATCACAGTGGGAGAATGAAAGGAGTAAGAGAGCAGAGTACATTTTTTGTTACAATCTGATGTTTTTAGATTCAACATATTTGTGCTTTAATATCAAAGCCAAATACTTTACCTCTTGATTCACCTTGAAGATCATCCAGCGATAATAGAAACTTGAGTATATTACTATCTGACAGTTCCAAGGCAACGACGGCCGCTGTCGCCAGGAAATCATCCTGCATTCGCAAAAGTATGGCGATTCATGTCTTTTGACCCCAATAGTGCTCAGGAAATAGTGAGCCTCTAGTGTTAAAATTCGCGAACGTGAACTTGGGACAATCAGACCAAGTAAAATACTATGGTGTGTATTATAGGATTCTCAAACAAATTTATTTTTTAATATTTTACTGTATATGCTCGGTGTGTCGGAAATCCTTTTATTCTATATGTGATGCCAAAATGGTTGTGTTATCTGGTGCACTCTGTCTGGCCTTTGGCTGTAATAATAAATATTTGATTTGATTTGATCATTGACTGAGTCTAGGGGCAGGGTTGTAATACACCAGAAAGTAGACCTTGACTTAAAGATGGCTGCAGGACTGCTCACTTTCCCAGGAGAGGGTTAACATCTGGAATGGAGAAGAAATGAGAAGAAAATGCCTTGTTTTTCTAGGCTGTCTTTACACAGGTGGCTAATAAGGCAAACAGGCACAGAGTCATCAAAGGACAGGAAGGAGTGGAAGAGACACCGCAAAGCCCCAATATGCATTCCATGCTAATTTCAACAAATCATTCTTATGAGAAAGAGGGTTTTGAACAGAGGTATAGTTAGTTCTAGTTAGTTTTCCTTAGTTGAAAGCTTGGCGTAAGGTCTGAAAGTGTGCAACATGCCTTCAGGTTAGCTTTGCATCATGATTATTTAGGATTAGGGCTTAGTTAGATCTTTGTTATTTTCTTTAAGATATGGGAAATATTTTCAATCTTTTGTTTTGGATTGCTGTTTTGCTTTTGTCTTTTTGAGATGTTGTGGGAACTTTTTTACTTTTTTAAAAAAAATTTTTTAAAATATTTGATCAAGCTGTCATTTTTGGAGTAACAAGGATCAATGAGTCTAAAGAAGCTGCCTTGACCAAAGGGACTGATGTACCACTACATTTGCTAGCTTGGACTCAATGCTAACAGGATGACTTGGCCTGACTGTTGTGAAATACCAAGCAGGAAAGGCTTTTGCCTTTAGCTACAAGAGACAGGAGAAACCTAGAAGAGATTTCCATCACCCTAAATTTCCATGCACCTTGAAGAAACAAGTATTTTAGGCTAGCTTTGGGAGAAAGGTGGTGGGAATTGGTGGTTTGGGTGTGAAGGGTCATGACTGTGGGATTTCGAACACATTCAACCTTTAGTTTTTTGTTCAAAGGGGGCTCCAAAAACACAGCTAGCTTGAAAGGAGATTTTGAATGGTTTATGTCTTCCTAGGTTGGAAAGGAAATTTTTAACTCCAAGCAAATGTTCTGGATTTAGCAACACCTCAGCAGTTAAAAGGGGTGCCTGCAGAAGATTTTTTCCACCTCAAGATGTTTTGCCTGGGACAGAATACTTTATTTTTGTTTTTTAAAAATTGTGCAGTTGGAAAATAGCAGTGATTTTTCTTTTTGAGACAGTCAAATAGAGTACCATTATCCTGTGTTTTTATTTTGTTAGTCAGAGTGCAACTCAGGGTAGAAAGGATGGAAGAAATGACACTTCTGGAACTTGCAGATGCAGGCGGGTAATTGGATCTGGCAATCCCGGTGCAGTCCTTCCTTAATGCCATTGGAGAAGGAGTTTTTCTGGCACAGAGAGATGCCAACTGAGGGATGGAAGTGCTGCCAGAAGAAAGGAACCGATGGATCGAACAAGGAAGAGGCTCGACAAACATTGTTGCAGAATCTGACGAGAGACTTTATAACAGCACACAAAAGATACTTAAAGTACGAGAAGTTAAAATCTAACACACACACCCCCAAACTTAGCCAAAAGGCAAACTGCAAACATTTGATAGAAAACACCTCTCTGTTTTGCTACCCCATGAAGATATTTTAACTTTTATATACAAGTTTGAGACTGTTTATGACAAGTTCGAAATTCCTTAAAAATACTGGACTAGATTGTTAAGAGAGGGCCCTGATTGGGCTCCATAAAATAGCTGTGACAAGGTTTTGGCTTCAAGTACTGTAGTTTGAGTGCTGCAGGGATGTTTTGTCCTCAAGAATTTTAGCATGGCGGTAGCAGTCCTCTGTGCTGTAAGATCAGGAAGTATGGTGTGGCCATTTCTTGACCGTATTTTTAAAAAATCCTGTATCACTTAAATTTGTTTTACTTCTGTACTTCAGAAATAGTTATAAGTTGGTTTGTTTCTTCTTCTTCTTGTGCCGTATCCGATGCCAAATATTGGTGATCATCCTGGTGATCGGCCATGAAGACTGTCCTGTGAATATAGTGCCGTGGCCTTTCTTCTGCCATCCGCATGGCAGCGTGACACCCATACACTGATCCAGCTCGGCGAGTCACTTTCTGTTTATATTGTAACATAATTTATTCCAATCCATTCTTTTGTTTTCTGTGCATTTTAGCCATAGTATATTACATTTTGCTAGAATCCTGGTGCTTAGAGTAAGACTACTGAATTGATGGGGATTTGGTGAGTCAACCACTCTGTAAATTCCATTAATTCAAATGGGCCTTATTTAGTTGTGAAAGGAAAGGCTGAAGCTCACGCTGACTTTCAGCAGTCATAGTGATGAGCAACTAGGTTAACTGGGAGTGGGGCAGCTTCCTTTCTGAACAGTAAGCTAGGCAGAGTTAGTCCAAACTAAGCCACAAAGTATTTGTGCTTAGGCCTTTCTCTCAGGTGAACCACATTTAGGTGTCTGTATGTCAAGTCGGATTCCCATGATAGAGAATTACGGGATTTGTAGTCCAAATAATCCAAAAAGCCCATACCTAATTTTTATTCTAAAAGATATTCTGTTGCATAGATTGTCATAGCTTGCCTTTTACATTGCCAGAAATGTAACATTTTCTGAGTTCACAAGGACAAAACCATTCTGATTCTTACTATGTTACTAGCTTAGTTTTCTTTACGGAGATGAAACTTTATTTGTGTTGCATTTCTCTGAATCCCAGCAATACTCTTCTCCACTCATGTTTTGTACTGCATAGCACATTTTTTTAAAAAAAAAATCTCGCATATTGTGCATTGGCCCATTATTTCTGATTTTATATGTTTAATTTACAATTTTATTCATTTTTCCTGTTGACTGAACACGCTTGTACATATTTTAAAACATGCAATTATAAGTAAGTTGTGAGTATTAATGCTCACAACTTACTTATAATTGGAGAAGGAAAATAATAGGACATTGGTATTTCCCTTTGATGGAAAACCCTGATATTAAGTGTATGTTTTCTTATAGTCATTGCAGACCACAAGGTGGATACATTCACAAAATCAGTTAATGCATGTTTCTTTTCCATTGGAGTTTGGTTTGTCATGTTACGGGGTTGGTGTTTTGTTTGGACCTTTTTCTTTTATAAAATCTTTAATTTTTTTGTGAGTATCCCTTGGCTTAGAGAGAGAGAGAGAGAGAGAGCGCCTTTACTCATAGTCTTCCAATCATACCTGTCAACCCGCGGCTCCAGAAAAAACGGGACCTGTGCAGATTGCTTGTGCGCAGGTCGCTTTCCATGCATGCGTGGAAGCGCTATGCCGCTTGTGCAGCTCCTACGCAAGCAGCGTAGCGCTTCCATGCATGCGTGGAAGGGTTTTACACTTGTGTAGAACCCTTCCACACATGCGTGGAAGCGCTCCGCCACTTGCGTAGGGGCTGCACAAGCGGCGTAGCGCTTCCACGCATGCGTGGAAAGCGTTTTCCCCCACTGCCAAATTACGGGGTTTTGTCAGCGCGGGGCGGGTTATGACGTCAATCGGTGTCAAATTACGGGGTAATTCCAGCCAAATCGGGATGGTTGACAGGTATGCTTCCAATGGCCCTGAAGTATCCCTTCCCTCTTTGGGCAGGGGGGAAGCCTTCTCTTTTCTGAGAGATCAGCAGAAATATAATATGATTCTTAATGTGGTAAATAATTGCTGCTATTCATTTCAGAAAAGATGGGTGTGAAATGTGTGGATCTGCCTTATCTGGAAGGTAGATCACAGTGAAGAAGGTAAACCTGACAAAGAAGCAAAACTCAAACCAAGAGATAAAGGCCCTTTTTGGATGAGGAAGATGGGAATGAAGAGGGACTTTTTTCTCCTTTAATATGCAAACAGGAACAGTCGCCACAGCAACTGCTAAAGCAGCACAGCTGGCACTTCAGTAGGATTTTTGTTTTGAAGGATTGTGTGACTGGATTTTGCACATGAGGAGGTGGCGGGGGGGGGGGAGAACTTTCTTGCCCAGGGAATTCATCTGCTGCTTGTGAACAAACAACATATAGGCTGTTCATAAAGGTGGCTCCCTGGTCAACCAGCAAGGCAGCATTCAAGACAGATTAGGTCTGGGAGTTTGTTGTGAAAGTAATCAGTTGCAAACCCAAGAGTATATCTAGCTTACGGATATCCAGGCACTTTAATTGGAAGCTGCCATGGTGTGTTGTTTTTTGACCTAAGTGTGGAAGCTGTTGAACCATTCGGCATGGGCAGTTGTATTGCTGTATTTTGCATTGTGGATAAACATGAGCAGAGAACTGAATGGAAATCAGAGAGCAAGATTGTACTTTACTTTGATCTTAACAGGGTGAAAAATCTTGTGACAAGCAACATAATGCTAATATAGGACGTTTGGTTCTGCTTCCTCTGAAAATCACACATAAAGTACACCAAGCCTGACAATACGCATCAGTCTTGTTTTGATCATGCCCATGAAGAGGCCTGTTCACTTTTGATGGCTGCTGAAAGTATCTTTGCCAATTACTTGTCATTTTCACTCCTGTTTCTTGCTTTCAGGCATTGTGGCAATGGCTGCTAAATAAATTGCTAACTCTCCAGTTTTCATTCCCTGTCAAACACAGCTTGACAGCACAATTCTAGGCATATTTACCCAGATGTCCTCTTGATTTCAATGGCACCTTCTGCCCTAGGGTTATCTCGGTTGCAACCTAAGTACTTGAAATTGAATGTATGTTGTTACTCTGGCATTTTCCTCCCATTGCTGTGTGTTGCAGTACAGAAGGAGCTTCCTGGTGCTGAGATGTATCCTCTTGTTTGGTACTCAACAAAGTCATACCTGTCAAGTATCCCAGATTGGCCAGGAAATCCCATAATCTAGCACTCCTTCCCACCGTCATCCCATATTTTGACCGGCCAGGAAAAGGGTTACTGCGCCCGTGCACAGAGGTTACTGTGCAGTAACAATAAACCCCTGTGCGCATACGCAGTAACCCCTTTCCTGGCCGAAGGGGTTACTGCGCATGTGCACAGGGGTTACTGTGCATGCGTGCCGCTGCCTCTGACGGCTGCACATGTGCAGTAACTCCTTTCCGGCCTGGCACCTGGAAACTTACTGCACATGCGTGCCCGGCTCCCGGATTTTAAAAACCGCGTCTTGACAGGTATGAACAAAGTACCATTTACATTCTGGTGTTATGTGAATATCGATATCATCTGTCTACTTTTAGGACTGACTGTGAAGGAGAACTCAGCCAGAAAGAATGAGAAATATTACCTAATGTTCTCTGAACCCAAGAGAAAACTAGGTACTGTACTTCAGATTATGTAACAGATGAATTTGACAGAATAAATAGTATGAGCAGCTTCCTGAATTCACATCAGTAAACTCTGAACTGACTTTTTAACTATTGCTGCTTGCATAGATAGTCTTGAAGAAAACAGTAGGGTAGCTTATAGGATGTGATATAATTATTCCTAATTCTGTCCCCATTAACAAGATACTGTACTGATATTCAGTTGTGAAAATATCGCAGTGAGTAGAATTATGGTGTGCAAAATTAGTAGTGAAGCTTGTAAGTAGGCCTCAGAATTGATGCATCCCAGTAAATCTACATACATAGATACATACATCATCCCACTGTAAAGATAAAAGTATCAGTCAATCATCAATATGCAATTCCCCCCTTTTAAAACTGTACACCTTATTACCATCTGGGTGGCAGGGGATTCATTTTCTGGTCAATCATAGTGTAGATGTTACAAAGAGTAATGTAGAAAGGGCTTCCCTTGTGTGTTCCTCCACTTTACTTCACTTTTCGCTTTCCACATTCCTTCCTTTCAGTCAGAACTGGGTTCAAGTGACAAAGGCCTTCCAGCCGTAATACTAGCCAGTGCCTAAGGGAATGCAGCAGGATCATAGAAGATCTGAGTGGCTGAGATCTCTATAATATAATAGTAATCTTGTGTCAGAAATTATTCTGGGTTGAAAGGATTTTTGCTGGAGAAACTCTGCTCATGGGACGCCCAAATAAGTCTCCTTTCATGTCCCCAAAATCTTTTCCCACCAAAGAGGTCCCTATTTATCTACTTGCAATTTCTTGCTTTTGATCTGCTAGGTTGCCAGGAGCTGGGACAGAGACAGGCGCTCAAACTGTCATGCAGTACCCAGGTCTTGACCTGCCGGCCTTCCAGCTAACAAGGCAAACTTCTTAACCACTGAGCCACTGCAGCCCCACAGAGATCTCTGATACTCACTTTGACAAAATTAGTAAGAAGGATTTGCTGACCATTCTTTAAATATGCTCTGATTTTTAAAATGCACATTGACTACAGACTTGATTTTAGTCAGCCCTATTCACAGTGCCAGCACAGGCTTTCTGACTCCTTGTCAGTCACTTGTGGGATTTCCTAACTTTCCAGCACTACCACTTCATTGTGATCATGTTTATTCTTATGCTGATTTTCCATTGCAGTATCATGTTCAGAATGGCTTACAGCAATATCAGGAGAAAGGGGGTAAAAACATGTTTTTCAAATCCAGATAATTCAACAAGCTAATCTTCTCATAAGAATGTGTGTGTCTGTAACATTTCAGCAAACTGTCTGGCCTTCTGCCTTCTTCACTTACTCAGGTAAAAGTACAGTAAAAACCCGATTTACACATGCCTCGAGTTACATAAAATTCGACTTACATAATGATTTTGTGCTAAAACCATGTCCCAATTTACATGATTTCCTATGGGTTTGCTTCGAGTTACATAAAGATTCTTTTTCCTATGAGTTTGCTTCAAGTTACGTAAAAATTCATTTCCCTTTGGGTTTGCTTTGATTTACATAAAAATTTCCTTTTTCCTATGGGTTTGCTTCGAGTTACATAAGAAACTGATTTAAGCAAAAGCCTATGGAATTGACTTTTTCATAAGTTGCTATTTCCCAGATACATACCTGTCAAGTATCCCGGATTGGCCAGGAAATCCCGTAATCTAGCACTCCTTCCCCCTCCTTCCCACCGTCATCCCATAATTTGACCGGCCAGGAAAGGGTTTACTTCGCATGTGCACAGGGGTTACTGCGCATGTGCAGTAACCCAGTAACCCCTGCACACATGCGCAGTAACCCAGTAACCCCTGCGCACATGCGCAGTAACCCCTTTCCTGGCCGGTGCCAGGAAACATACTGCGCATGTGTGCCCAGCTCCCGGATTTTGAAAACCGCGGCTTGACAGGTATGCCCAGATAGAACAAACAAGAAGCCAAACCATTTTGCTTACTTATGTTTAGTGGAGAACTGCATCCCTCAAATGGATCCAAAACATCTCTGATTGAAGGGACTGTGGTGGTTTAGTGGTTAAGAAGCTCGCCTTCTTAGCTGGAATGTTGGCAAGTCCGGCAATTCAAGACCCAAATACTGCATGATGGAATGAGTGCCCATCTCTGTCCCAGCTCCTGCCAACCTAGCAGTTCGAAAGCAAGAAATTGCAAGTAGATAAATAGGGACCACTTTAGTGGGAAAAGATCTTGGGGACATGAAAGGAGCCTCATTTGGGTGCCCCCTGAGTGGAGTTCCTCCAGCAAAAACCCTTTCAACCCAGAAAGCACCTTTGAGTGCTTCTGTCACGATTTTTAAAAAATCCCTGGTTGAAGTGTTTTTATAGTTTTTATTATTTGTCTGTGCATGTGGCTTCTTAAGCCATCAGTATAGTCCCTGCTATGTGATCTCATCTCTCCTACCTTTCCACTGGCCCATCCTCTAAACTCTTTGCTTCCACTCTCTCAATGTCTTTCATCCATTTTTGCATCCAGTCGTCTTTACCAGGCCCTCTTTTCATGTCTACTCTCTCCACCATCTGTACCATGATACCCTCCCAAAAATCCCTTTGCCTTTTGGATATATAACATTTTAGCAACTGTTCTTTTCTTTTATCAAGAGAGTAGCACTTCGCCTGCACCTAGGTCATCCCAAGATGATCCGTCCCTAACGTCTGTGCAGAGATACCATAGTAGAGTCAGGTTGGTTACTACTGGAATGTTGACTTTGCCTGCATTTACAGCTTCCACTTGTTACTTCTTATTGTTGCATTGATTCCTTGGGCAGCTACCCACAAGGTATAGGAGCAGAAAATTGTATTCAGGGGAAGGTGGGGACAGGTGAGTGGTACATGTAACATGTGTGCATTCTGTGTGAGAAACTGATGCAGTGGATTTTTTAAGATTGGAGTAGGAGGCTAACTCTTGTGGCTATGAGGACTTGGTGATCCACCTAAGCCTTCAAAACTGTTTAAGGGTAAGTTCTTGTGTGTGGCTGGGCTTGTTTGTTAGTTAAACTTAATTGTATGATAATCGTGCCATGAGTTTTTGATTTGGCTGGATAGCTGAGTGAGTTAGGGATTAGCTGCAGAGCCAGAGATTAGGAATGCCTCTTGGGAGAAGAGCCAGCCTGCGTGGCCATGGGCAAGCTGCACAGTAAGTCCGAGGGCATCACACAGAACAAGGGAATGGTAAACCACTTCTGTGTATTCTCTACCTCGAAAACCCTGGAAAGGTTCATAAATCAGAATTAACTTGATGGTGTATTGTTATTATGAGTTATAGATATATGGCAAGCTTAGTTTGTCAGATTCTCCAGTCTCAGAGTGCTTCTTTGATAAAATGAAGCAAATAAACCGTGTGTGTTTGGTATAGAGAAGGACACATGGGGAAAAAAATCTGTACAAAAGAGTAATTGGTCTCAAGGACTCCCTTGTACAGATGCCCTAACTTAGTCAAATCATTTTGAGTGGCTCCCCAGTGTAAACTAGGACTGTTTGCAAGGAGTAAATTATGCTTTGCATAAGATTAGCAAAGTTAGCATCTTGTGGTATGTACTCTTTCTCAATTGTGGCGTGAGATGAGTATCATGCATTTGGCATGAAAATTAAAGTGGGATTTGTTAATACAATAATGCAGGTGTATATGTACAGGTGTATATGTACAGGTGTGTGTGTGTGTGTGTGTGTGTGTAAGAATAACTGAGTTGGAAGGGCCCCATGAGCACATTGAGTCTATTCCACAGCTCAATGCAGGAATCCAAATCAAAGTAGATCTAATAGGTGATTGTCCAATTTTCTCTTTGATACTTCCAGCATTGGTGCACTCACCACCTCCCAAGGTAGTCGGTTCCATCGTCTTGCTCTTCTAATAGTTAAACTCTTTTTGTCTGATATTCACCCTATTGCTGGCTTCCTATAGTTTCAGCCTTTATTATGCGTCGTGTACTCTGGGATGATTGGGAACAGATCGTGTCCTTCCTCTTTTTGACTGTTTTCAAGTATTTGAAAAGGGGTGACATATTTTCTCCAGTCTCTTTTTAGGTAGGTAGGTTTCCCTTGCTCGAAAGCCAGTCGTATCCGACTCTAGGGTGCAGTGCTCATCTCTGTTTCTAAGCCAAAGAGCCAGTGCTGTCTGCTTCTGCAGACGTTTCCGTGGTCATGTGGCAGGCATGACTAGACACCGGAGCACACGGAACGCTGTTTACCTTCCCACCGAAGTGGTCCCTATTTATCTACTTGCAATTTCTTGCTTTCGAATGGCTAGGTTGGCAGGAGCTGGGATGAAGACGGGAGCTCATTTCCGTCCTGCAGTACTCGGGAATCGAACTGCTGACCTTCCGCTTCCCAGTCAGCGTCTTAGCGACTTGAGCCACTGCAGTACCTTTTTCTGAAGGCTAAATATGCCCAGTTCTTTCAGTCTTTCCGTACATGGCTTGGTTTCCATTCCTCTGACCAGTGATGCATTGCAGCAGGTTCTGCAGAACCGGTAGTGAAAATTCCACCAGGCCACACCCACTTGGTTGGCCATGCCCACCTCCATAGCCCATAATGCAGGATGTTTGGCCACACCCATAGATTTGGCCCTGCCCACACAGATTTGGCCAGCCCACAGAGTAGGTAGTAAAAAAAAATTGCAGTACATCACTGCCTCTGACCATCCTTGTTGCCCTCCTCTGAATTCCAGTTTGTTGCCATCCTTTTTAAAGTGCAGTGCCCAGAACTGGTGACAGAATTCTAGATGAGGCCTAACTAGTGCTCAGTAGAGGGGATTAGTACCTCATGTGCTTGGCTTGCCTGGTTTTGTCATTTTGAGGTCAGTGTGATGTACCACTATATTTCATAACTTTTACTCTGTCTACAGAATTTGTGGGGGCAGGGGGACTGCGGTGGCTTAGTGGTTAAGAAGTTGAACTTGATGACTGGAAGGTTGGCAGGTGAGTAGTTCAAGACCTGAGTGTTGCATGACGGAGTGAGCCTCCATCCTCTGCCTCAGCTTCTGCCAACCTACCAGTTCGAAAGCAAGAAATTGCAAGTAGATAAATAGGTACTACTTTGGTGGGAAAGGTATCAATGTTCCGTGCACTCTGCCATCTGGTCATGCCTGCCACATGACCACATAAATGTCTGCAGACGCAGACAGCACTGGCTCTTGGGTAGTAAACAGAGATGAGCAGTACCCATTATAGTCGGACACGACTGGCTTTCAAGCAAGAGAAACCTTTACATTTAGTTTACCAGGTTGGTATCCCCAGCAACACTCTTACTTGTCAGACACACTTTTGACTCCATGTAGTCACTTGTGTACACGAGTCTCCATGTTTTAATACTAGCAGAGGTGCCCGTCCTCTGTCCGGGCGCAAGCCTCAAAACAGCGAGGCGGTGGGCTGACACGGTCAGGCCGCTGTCCGTCCGGGAGCCCGCGTTTCCTGATGGAGAGCAGCCTTGTCAGCTTGCCTCTCCGCCTCACTGTTGTGTGGCTGCCCTCGCAACAGCAAGGTGGAGAGGCACGGTGTAGGCAGGCTGCTCTTCATAGGGAACATTTGTTCCCAGATGGAGACCCGCCTGTCAGCATGTCTCCCTGCCTTGCTGTTGGGAGGTGAGCCTCGAAACAGCGAGGTGGAGGTCCGACGCTGTCAGGCCACTCTTCTACATCTGGGAGCGCATGTTTCCGGAAGGAGAGGAGCCTTCCTGTCAGTGTACCTCTCTGCCTTGCTGTTGTGAGGGAAACCTCGAAACAGCGAGGCAGGGGAGGGGTCCGATGCGGTCAGGTCGCTCTCCATCTGGGAGCGTGTGTTCCTGGACACAGGAACAGCCTGCCTGTTAGTGTGCCTCTCACAGAGAGGCACAGAGAGCAGCCTGCCTGTTAGTGTGCCCTCCACCTCGCTGTTGCAAGGGAAACCTCACAACAGCGAGGTGGGAGTCCGACACGGTCAGGCCGCTCTCTGTCCGGGATCATGCATTCCCTGATGGAGAGCAGCCTGTCAGCTTCCCTCTCTGTCTCACTGTTTTGAGGCTGTCCTCGCAACAGCAAGGCAGAGAGGCACGCTACAGACAGGCTGCTGTCCGTCAGGAACGTTTGTTCCCGAACGGAGACCCGCCTGTCAGCGTGTCTCCCCAACTTGCTGTTGGGGTGCAAGTGTGCGTTCCTAGCAGTCAGTGTGCGTTCCTGATGCAGTCAGGCTGCTCTCCATCTATGTGCACGTGTTCCCGGGCGGAGAACAGCCTGCCTGTTAGTGTGCCTCTTCGCCTCACTGTTGCATGGGCAGCCTTGAAACAGCGAGGCGGGTAGGCTGCTGTTCGTGTGAGAGCGTGCGTTCCCTGACAGAGAGGCAAGCGTAGCCTGCCGGCGGTGGATCTCTGTCTTGCTGCCCCGCCTCTCCTGGGTTTGCTCCGGTCTCTCTGATTGGCTGGGGCGTAGCGCAGGGGATGCTGGGGCATGTAGTTTTAATTTCTTTTGTATTCCATGGGTCCCACGCCCCACCCACACCCTCCAGACCCCCTTCTTTGACCTCTAGGTCGGGGAAGGTAGGTCCAGGATGGTTGTTGAGGGGGTGGGTGGTGAGGGAGTGCATAAAGAAAATACCCACGTACACCTTTGCTTTAGAGATATAGATGTGAAATCTTGGAAGATGTACCATTTGAAAGCTGGCTGGATAGTTCAGTCAGTGACTTAGGCATCTGGCTGCAGTGCCAGAGGTTTGGAATTTCCCATTGTGCCTCCTGGGAGAACAGCCAGTATGCCCAGTCCCAGGACATCCCTAGAAGAAAAAAATAGTAAACCACTTTTAATTGCTTCTTACTTAGAAAATTGTAGAAAGGGTCACCATAAGTCAGAATTGACTTCACAGCTCATAGATATTATTATATACTATTATGCGTCTCTTCAAGGCATTGCAGCAGTTCAACTCATGGTTTTGAGAGGGAGGGCCATCATAGCTGCACAGCCAGATATATGAAAGAGTCATAGAGACCGACAGCTTTTAATTTACATCCCAACTGTTTTTCTGTTTCCACAAGTGGCAAAGAAGTGCTTGCAAGGTATGAAGTCCGCCTAAAGTCCGAACCGGTGAATAACTGGCATTGAGTTTTAATAATACTGTACTAGCCACTGGAACAAAATATACATATACAGTAGAACCCCGTATAATGAATGCTCTGTTTAACGAATTCGTACAACGAAGCGTTCGTTATGCAAAGGCGATACCCCACATAAATAAGTTTTTTCCATTATATGGGGTTTCCACTAAGCGGGTTATACCCCAGTTAACGGAAACCCCACATAACAAACATTTTTTTTCATTATGCGGGAGATCTCCCATTGGATCCGCATAGCGGAAAAAACCACATAGTGAAGAGCTCCATGGAACGGAGCTTTTTCGCTATGTGGGGTTCTACTGTACAGTAATTATCATGAAATTTAGTGGGTGCAGTCAGTCAGTGGTGGGCTCCGAAAAAATTTACTACCACACTGTGGGTGTGGTATGGTGGTCATGGCCAGGGGGAAGCCCTGCATTGCACCCAAATTAGGACTACTTTATTTCAAAACTTGGATGGGCGGGGTCAGCACCAGCCAGAATTTCTGCTACTGGTTCTGGCGAACTGGTGCAAACTTGCTGATGCCCACCACTGCAGTCAATCACTCACTTTTACCCTGGGCTGCCTTCTAGGTTTGTTGTGATGATAAAGATTAAGGTAAAGGTAAAAGGTCTTCCTTGCTTGAAAGCCAGTCGTGTTCGACTCTAGGGAGAGGTGCTCAACTTCTTTTACAGCCAACGAACCAGCATTGGCTGCATCTGCAGATGTTTATGTGGTCATATGGTAGGCATGATCAGTTCACAGAGCACTGTTACCTTTCCTGACAAAGTGGTACCTATTTATCTACTTGCTATTTCTTGCTTTCAAACTACTAGTTTGGTAGGAGCTGACACAGATGCTGTGAGCTCACTCCATCACACAGCACTCAAGTCTTGAACTGCTGATCTTCCGGTCATTAAGCTCAGCATCTTAACCACTAAGCCACCACAGCCCTGAGGATAAAGTAGAAAGGAACAAAGCCTTGTATTCATGAATGACAGCATATCTTGAAAAGCTAGTGTGTAATCCTATTTGTAATCCCACTTTGTTTTGTCTAAAGTAGCTAAATGCCTTCTCCTTCATAGGGTGTTACAACTGAAAGGTAAAATCAAGACAGCCTTCCTAAAGGAAATAAAAGGTGGGAGGACCAATCAGATACTTATCAATGGAAGACACTTTTAATATGATCTAAGTATATTTTTAGAAGGATAGGTTTAAAATTGCTGGTTTTTTTGCTTTGAATTCTTGATACAGCATAGAACGTATTTCAAATATTTTTGATTTTTCAAATTGTTATCAGTTGTTATCTCTTCCACATTTAGAACAAACATAAATTTAATTAAATGCTGCAATCTTCCTAAAATATAGAGAAATAATGCCAATTCGGTTAGTGTAGCAATTTGCAAAATTCCTTTGACTGCTCTGTTGCACTTATGTCAGGGTTAAGTGTTTAATGCTGCACTATAATTATCCACAGTTGTCATCACAAAAAGGAGCTTGAAAATAAAGCTTCTGTGATTAAAATAAAGCCATCAGCAAGCCAGCTCTTTATCAATAATCAGTGCCCTAAGTGGAAAAAGTCACACAGGAGAGTAATGAAGCTTTTATTGGGGGTAAGTAGGTTCACAAGTTGCATGACTAATTATTTTCAAACTTTCCTCTATCATATTTACAGACTATATTTTTTATTTTATAATATTCATTTCTGTATAATTGGACACTCAAGCAGATAATACATTGACATTTTTTTGCATAATTCATATAAGATTTTTCTTTTCTTAAAGCCAGGTTCAGGGTGTAACAGTGACGAAAGGGCTTCCTTCTGCTCTGGCTTTCTCCTTCCTGCTCTTTTGGAAGGCTTCAGTGAAGCGACAGGTCACATCAGAATAATCATGCCCTGAACCTAGCAGGCCCACTTTTGGTCCCCAGGAGAAGGTCAGCTGCCTAGCTGTAGTGTAGGATGATTGTCCTTACCTGGGTAATCTGTATTTGTTATCTTTCTGATAGGACCCAATCTAGAGAATTAGGTTTGATCATTGATGAAGCCATAGCCCAGTGGTGGCGAACCTATGACACGCGTGCCAGATGGGACACTCAGAGCCCTCTCTGTGGGCATGCATGCTGTCGCCCCAGCACAGAGTTTGCCCCACCCCTCTGCCCAGCAGCCCAATGGGAGCACTCCCTCCCCAAGCACAGAGTTCACCCCACCCATCTGCCCAGCAGCCCAATGGGAGCACCTCCTCCCTCCCCCAGAACAGAGTTTGCCCCGCCCCTCTATCCAGCAGCCCAATGGGAGTGCTTCCTCCCTCCCCTGTTGCCGTGATGGCACTTTGGAATAAATAAGTGGATTTTGGGTTGCATTTTGGGCACTCGGTCTCTAAAAGGTTCACCATCACTGCCATAGCCACTGGTGGTGGTAAGGATATTCCAGCAGCTACTTCACTTTCAAAACTCCCCATTGCTGGTGCTAACATATAATCATAGAATAAGTGAGATATTTAAAATATATAATACAGTCTTTAAAATAAAACAACACTGATCTTGAAAAGCAATGTTTATGAATACACAAGGGTGTGAAGCTAAACATAACTCAAATTGGAAGTTTTACGTATATAAATTATTGTCATGAATAGCATCCAAGAAAAAAACCTGTAATATTGAGTTATTGAAATGAAATGTGATAAAGACCTTAGTAAATTTCTTAAAATGGGACAAAGGAAGAAGAAGAAAGAACAGAAAAGGAGAGGGAAAGGGTAGCTTATTTATATGGGGTTTTGTTCTTCTGTTTGACTCTTGGCAGTCGGAAACATAAAGCCTTAAACAGAGTGTCCAAGTTTCTGAATAGCTGCTTTGGGTGCGGAAGTCAGATTTGTGAATCTTTTCAGCGAAACGGAATCTGTAATGAGTGTTTCTCTGTTCTGCTGTGCTGCAATTGCTGCCCATTACAGTTTCTAGGTCAGTAAGTTAATCTAGTCAAGGTTTGTGATATTATTTTTTTGTCCATTGTTCTTCTTATCAGTCACAGCTGCCTTTGAATTAGGAATCTTTCTCTCTTTTTAAAGCTTCTTTCAGGCCTGGTGAAATTTTCCCTCTCCCAAAAGGATATGCTTGACGGATGATATACCTTTTCTGCATCTTGACAGATAAAGCAGTACAGTATAGAATCACAGATATGTCTGTGCTGAACTAGAGTTATATGTGCACAGAATTGCACATACTGTTACATTTATGTGCACAGAACTTGCCCATTCGTTTTGATGGATGACAGTAAACTACAAGCACGCAAGAGCTGTGTAAGTGTAATAGGTTGCTCCTCTGGACTCCTCCAGCTTTTATTGCAAGCTAGTGAAAGATGGTGATGGAACCAACAGGACATCACTGTAGACCAGCAAGCATTTCCTCCATTCACCAGTTGTCCCAGTGGTTACAGAATAAAGGATTTGGATCCTGCTGCCAAACTGACAAGCTGAAGCTGTTTTACAAGCTGGCATGATTTATTAAAAACCATGAGAGAAAGCAAGGCATCTCTACATAAAGTTGAATCTTATAGCTCACCTAGACTAAAAATATTCTACTTTGAAGCAGACATGATGAAAAGCTGGGGGTTAAAACAATATTTACAGAATAATAATAATAATAATACTTCTACAACAAACCTCTCGGTTATGTATGCATCTGAAAAGCTGAAGGTAGACCCTACTGCAGAATTAGGTAAAGGTTGTCCTTGCTCGAAAGCCAGTCATATCCAACTCTAGGGTTCAGTGCTCATCGTTTATAGCCAAAGGGCCAGTGCTGTCTGTGTCTGCAGATGTTTCCATGGACATGCGGCAGGCATGAATAGACACCGGAGAGTGTATGGAATGCTGTTACCTTTCCCACTAAAGTGGTACCTATTCATCTACTTGCAATTTCTTGCTTTCGAACTGCTAGGTTGGCAGGAGCTGGGGCAGAGACAGGAGCTCACTCCATCGTGCAGCACTCGGGTCTTGAACTGCTGACATGCCGACCTTCTAGTTGTCAAGTTCAGCATCTTAACCACTAAGCCACCACAATACCATATACTGCAGGATTACTCTCTAATAAAACAAGTAAATAAGTGGAAAGGAAATTACATACAAAAAATATGGAAAAAAGGAAAGCTTGGGGGACAGTAGAGATACAAAGAAAATAGAGTCATGTAATGACTTTTTCATAGATAAAGCAATAAGTGAAGAGCTGTGACTCTAAAGGTGAGGTTTTTGGATGTAATAAGCATAAAAATAGAAGTAAAGAATAGTTCAATGGAACAGTATATTGCAAACATTTATAAACATTCATATTACTATTTATAAACGTTAATATTAATTCACTGTCAGTTTCTAGATAGAGAGGGTGTGTTAGATAGATGTGTGTCTGAGTACACACATAAATATATACACACATACAATACTTATGTACATATATAGGTGTACGTAAAATCCCATGCCCAGATTATAGCTCGACATTTCATGGAATCACACCTTGAATCAGAACTACTTACTCCCTTTCTCAGGTATCTGACCTTAATCATTTTACTGTTTTGTATTTCACTTTAGTTAGTTAATTTAGAGCAGGAGTTCTCAAATTTTTTAAGCCGGGGGCCTGGTCATGCTCCCTGAGACAGCTTCAGGGGCTGGACAGCCATTTTGCCCTTCCTCCACCACATGGCATTTCCTGGTGTGGTGGAAGTGGTGGTGGGCCACATGAAATGGTTCTGCAGGCCGCATCCGGCCTGTGGGCTGCACATTGAGAATCCCTTATTTAGAGCATTTGTATTCTGGCCTATATCTTTTCATATCATGGTGGGGTATAGCAATAAAAAGCAAAATAAAAACATCCCATTTCCCCCCCTCTAGCTCACTGTGAGAGGCTACTATATTTTCATATTCACAGATATAATTAGTGTTACGTGATGTAGTAGCTATTGTGTCCCGAGCCCTCTGACCCAATTGCCTGATGAAGAATGTTAATGAAAACAAGCTATTAACTAATTATTAACAGATAAAAGAAATAGTAGCTCAGCTCTTCAGTGTGGATTGAAAAATGATAACAGATGACAGAGAAAAGGCAGAAGTGCTCAATTCCTACTTTAGTCTAGGATCCTCCAAACAAATGAAAGTTCTACTGGAGGGGAAAGGATTGCAAGCTTGAGAGCAAGAAACAGTCAAAGAATACTTTATTACTTTGAATTTCAATTTTCCAGGGCTGAATGAACTACATTCAAGAATATTGAAGGAACTAGCTAAAGAATTCTCAGAAACACTGTCTATTATTATTTTAAATCTTGTTGCATGGGCAAAGTGCTAGATAACTAGATGAGTCTAACATTGTCCCTATCTTCAAAAAGAGCAAAAAGGAGGAACCTGGAAACCAGTCATCCTGACCTCAATCCTAGGGGAAATTCTACAACAGATTATAAAGGAATCACTCTGCAAACACCTCAAAAACAACGTAGTAATAACTGGAAGCTAACAGGATTTATGAAGAACAAATCATGCCAAACTGATATCTGCGATGGCTCAGTGGTTAGGAAGCTTGCCTTGTTAGCTGGAAGGCTGGTGAGTCAGCAGTTTGAGACTCAGGTACTGCATGATGGATTGAGCGCCTCTCTGTCCCAGCTCTTGGTGACATGAAAGGAGCCTCATTTGGCCCCTGAGCAGAGGTAGGATCACAGCTGTGCCCGTTTGCCTGTGCGGGGCCGTCAAAGGCCGCCGCCACCGCCAAGCCGCCGCAACACCCCAGCTCCCTCCCCTGACCCATCTGGTCAGTGGAGATGTGAGCACAGCTGCACCCGTTTGCTGCCGCTTTAGCCGCCGGGACATTTTCCTGCCTCAGTTTGGTTGGGGCCGGTTCTCTCCTGATTCCGTTATGGACATTGAGCCATGGGGCTCCGTCATGGATGTTTTGAGCCACGAGGCTCCGTTGTGAATGTTGGGTAGCCGGGGGTTCTGTGCAATTAATCTTGTAATTTTTTTGTAATTTCAGTATTTAAATGATGTCCTTTGTAAAACTGTACTTGTTTTGAAATCTGTAATTGTATTGGATTGTATGGATTTATCTTTTTGTATTATTGTATTGCTATGCTGTACCTGTATTGATATGTTGGTTGCCGCCCTGAGTCGGCCTGTGCTGAATAGGGTGGGGGTATAAATTAAAATTGAAATTGAAAAATCCTTTCAACCCAGAATAATTTCTGACTCAAAATTATTATCTCATTTTTTTAATTAAGTAACTCTCTGGTAGAAAATGGGAATGCTGTAGATGTAATATATCTTGACTTCAACAAAGCTTTTGACCAAAAAAAACTGTGGTATTCTGATTTACAAGCTAATTAGGTGTGTCCTGAGTACACAGTTGGTTACAGAATCATTTAGTTTTTTTCTATATCAATTACTCCTTCTCAAACTGGGAGGAGTTACAAGCAGGGTATCACAAAGCTCAGACCTCAGCTCAGTGTTCTTCAACATTTCCATTAACAATTTGGATGTGAGGTACAGAGGATGCTTATCAAATTTGCAGATGACACAACTTTGGGAGAAATAGCTAGAGGACTATTAGTCACTGATTATTTGAAAGTTAGGACTTAAAAGGGAAGGGATTAATTCAGTGCACATAGATTTGCAAAGGAACAATGGGTCTTTTTCTCAACTCTGTCTTTTTATTTTATAACATTTTTGCTGTGAAAAAGAAACATGTGAATTTTGAAGACACAAATTCACAATTTTGATTACTGCAAAACCCAGCATCTGTCATAATATCTTCTGGATAGAAAAAATGTGCAGTAATCTTACAGAAACCTCCGGAAGAGCATGACATTGTGAATAGATCAATGAAATTCATTTATAAAAAACATTGCATGAATATAGTGCTCACTGTCGTCGTCGGTGGTGGCTTCAACTCGTATTCGAGAATACATTTTCCCTTGCAGCAGGAAAAATACTATAGTGCTAAACTACATAATTAAAAACGAATCCTATTACATGATGAAATAGGACTGTAATGTATCCTAAATAGAAAATGATCTTTTCCCTGAAAAAGTATTTTATTTTATTTTTTAAAAAATCTAATTTAAATTTAAAAATTCACCTTTTCTTTATGTAAGAACAATATTGTTGTAGATAACAGACTGAATATGAGTCAACAGTGTGATATGACTGCAAAATTAGCCTGTGGTATTTTAGGCTGCAATAACAGAAGTATAGTATCCTGTGAAGTACTATTTCTCCTCTATTTGGCACTGGTTAGGCCTCATCCTAAGTACAGTACTAAGTCCAGTTCAAGACACCACACTTTAACAATGATGTCAACAAACTGGAAAAAGTTTAAAGAAAGACAAAGATTATCAGAGGACTTGAAATTGAGCTCTATGAGGAAAGATTGAAAGACATGTTTATTCTTGAGAGAGAAACGAGTGAGGGAGGGTATGATCTTAGGCTTCTGTGAATTGAAGTCCCCATGTGGGGCATGGACCCCACATTGGGAACCACTGGGTTAGGGTAATGCCACTTAAATGTATGTCTGAATATTATTCATGGGTAGGTTTTTCAGTAGCAAGTATGCTGATTCCAGACCCAATTATAATGTACTGTATTAAACAAATGTTTTAATTTTAAGCAAACATTTAAAATTGCTTTGAATCATTTTCAGCAGATTGTTTATTCTGAAATTTGAATGAATGATAAACATTTGAGGTGGATTATGAAGGCAAAATTTTCTTTTGAAATATTGGCTGCATTCAATAGCAGGCTACAAAAAGATGGAACACTATGAATGCCGTAGCCTTCTCAGCTATGTAAAATGGAATAATTACAATAGAGTAGAAAATCTAGATACTAATTAAGCCGATTACTGATTTATAATTTCCCATAAGGGAAATTAAGTATATTGGAATCTCTCCGCCTTTAGTAGCAAACGGAGATTGGATTTGATGACCTATGCTTCTTAAAAGCTCCCAGGGGAGGAAATTGAAGATGCAAATGAAGGGTATAGGTGGCATATAGTTCCATTATCTGAATGCCTTTTTAAGTACTTGGGGTGAGTGGTGGTGGTGGTGGGGGAGAATTTGGATTTAGATTTCAAAGAGGCAAAATTAAGTACTTCTTTGTCATTATTACGGCCCTGGATCCTATCAGTCTTATAGCCAAACAATGTCTGGTGTTTGGACAGAATTACACAGAGATAAATTTTTCACTTTATTAGAAAATACCTTGTACAATCAGTTAGATGAATGTAAAATCTGTTTCACCAGGATATTAACTGTTCCAAGAAAGAAAAAAAATAATTCTGTCTCCTTGAAGATCACAAAACATTATAAAAAATAAAGTGGCCCTAGCTAGGTCAGCCTATTCTAGGAGGCTTGTTCCCTGGGGTCCTCATCCTCCCCAAGACTATCCTCCCCCAGTGAACAGGACTCAAGCAAGCCATGGAAGGTGCAAACCTCCCCCTCCTCAAAGGTCTCTAACATCTTTTTACCATTGGGAAACTATAGCCCAGTCGAGGTGTACTTTAGACCGTGCAAAAATTCCCAAGTTAATGAAACTCTGGGGTGTTGTGTATGGTGCCTAGTGGAGCTACACTCAATGTATCCAACAAAATTTCCTTGTGGAACCTTTGGGGGGCGGACTGCAAAATTTTAGTACTCCTCAGTTTTTCGATTACATCTTCTAAACCATGCGTTTTTTGTCTACTACATGTAATTAGAAAGTTGTAGAGCATTACATTTCCTTCAATTATCATTGGTCAAATTTATTTTTAACCCCATAGGTATCAAGATTCAGGGCTTTGAAAAAGTGCTAAATTTCTCAAATTTGTAAAAAAAACTGCTAAAAAGGTTGGTTTTTGCTATGTATCTTCTATTTTGCAACATATTTAATGGAATTTTGGATTGTACTTCAATTTCCAAACGTTCAACTACATCCCCCCTCCCCACCTCTTCCCCCTCCCACTACCCCCTCCTCTGTAGGATGTTCATACTTACAGTGTACATCCAAGGTTCAAAGAGCATGAAAACCGAGTTCGTCTTTCAGTTTGGAAATTTTGACCCACACCCCCCACAAACACACCTTCCTCATTAATTGTTCATTCAGTAACTACCTACATGTTTCAAAAGTACATTAAAGACTCAATTTTCGTTTTATGTTTTTCAGTTGTGTCCCATTATTGAAGCT
The DNA here is from genome assembly GCA_035047345.1 of Bradypodion ventrale. Taxonomy (NCBI): domain Eukaryota; kingdom Metazoa; phylum Chordata; class Lepidosauria; order Squamata; family Chamaeleonidae; genus Bradypodion; species Bradypodion ventrale. Next base: position 142,209,305 of record JAWDJE010000002.1, read on the forward strand.
GCTTGTTCCTTTCGTTTTGTTCGTTTCAACTTGAGTGACAGTGATTACACATACAATTATCTGAACAGGAGCTCCAATGGCCTGTACCAGTGAGCCAGGACAGTATTTTATTTGTCAAAGGAGTTTGGCAGGAGTTTGGGGATGTTGTGCCTCCAACACATCTGTAAACAAGTAGAGATGTTCACTGATGTAAATTCAGGCACTGCAGAACAGCATGTAGACATGAAGCCTTCACGCGTCACCAGGGATAACCTGGACATGGAGAAGTTGTGAGGCTGGTTTGCTGAACACCCAACATTCCTTGAGAACAAGGAGATAGTCTCTTTGAGCACAGGTGAAATTGGTCACAAGGAGGTGAACTGTCACATTGCATGCAAAATTGGTATCACATGCATGAAGAAAATTGTGGGTCAAAGTTTGAAAATGTAAAGCTAAAACGAAAGGACAAGGTGGCAACCCTTGCATCCATTTAATTACACCCCAGAGTTTCATTAACTTTGGCAGCAGGAAATATGCAGTAGTTGACGGAGGCTTCGTACTGCATAAGGTTGTATGGAGTAAGGCCACAACACCCGCGTTCCAGTCTGTGTGCCAGACCTACGTGGACTACTTGCTGAAACAGTTTGGGTGCAATACCACTGTGGTATTTGACGGATATCCCATCGATGCCTCCTACCAAAGCACCAAGGCCGCAGA